>MNCI01023097.1:114681-238835 GCA_015680685.1 Gnetum montanum | reverse complement strand
AAGCGATTCTCATCTAACACATTCAAAGTTGCTAGTCATTGTTTTTGTGCTAGGTCGAGATCTAGGTGAAGTTCGCAAGCCATGGATAGTGTACGGAGCTCACTATGTATAGGCAGCTTTGGAAGTTTTCCGTACACTAGCTCATAGGGAGAATATCCTATAGGAAGCTTCCAAGTGGAACGATACGCCCAAAGGACATCGTTCAATTTCGTGCTCCAGTCGCGCCTAAATTTGCTAATTGTTCGTGTTAATATTCTGGTAATCTCCCTATTAGTAACTTCAGCTTGGCCATTAGCTTGGGGATGATAAGGTGTGGTCAGTTTATGCTCAACCCCTAAGCATTGCATCAATTTTCTAAAGGTTGCACCTGTGAAATGCATTACATTATCGGAAATAAGTGCACGAGGCACACCAAACCTGTTAACGATTTGTTGCTGTACAAATCGTGCTGCTGTAGATGATGTGCAATCAGTTACAGTAGCTACTTTGGCCCATTTAGTTAAGTAATCAACAACAACGATTATGTATGCTTTTCCATTGGACATTGGTGTAATCGGTTCCATGAAATCAATCCCCCAAATGTCAAAGGGTTCTAGAGGTTGAATCCATTGTTGTAGACCCTCCATCCAAGCAGTCATTCCCCCATCACATTGGCATCGCTCACAGGATTGAGCAAACTAATGGGCATCCCGAAATAGCATTGGCCAGTAATACCCCGCAAGCAGGATTTTAGTGGCCGTGCGTCTCCCAGCATAATGACCTCCACAAGGGCCTTCATGAGCATTCTAGAGAACTCTTAATTGACCTTGATCGGGAACACACCATCGGACTAGGCCATCAGCGTAGACTTTATAAAGTTGTCCTCCAATTTCCATGAAGTGTTTGATGTTGTGGAGGAACTGTTGTTTCTTTCTAAAGTCTAATTCCTGTGGCATTTGTTGCGAGGTTAGATAAGTGAGAATGCTACTATACCAATTTACATCCATGGGTTGATTATTTACCGCACCAGCAAAGAGGGCTTCGTCAGGAAAATGGTCAGATACCGTGTATTTGTCCTCTTTGTTGTCCCATCGCAACCGAGATAAATGATCGACGATGACATTCTCGGTGCCCTTGCGATCTACAATAGTTAAATCGAACTCCTGAAGAATCACCAGCCAACATATGATACGTGGGCTAACTGTTGGCTTATTCATAAGGAACCTAATGGCACTATGATCTGTATGGATATATACCTTGTAACCCAATACATAGTGTCTAAACTTATCCAGTGCAAACACAACAGCCATTAACTCTTTTTCCGTAGTTGTGTAGTTAAGTTGTGCGCCAGTAATACTTTTACTGGCACAATGAATGTAGTAAGGTCGTTTGTGCTCATCTAATTGTGTTAGTATAGCTCCTAAAGCATAATTGGATGCGTTAGTCATTATGTGGAATGGTCTAGACCAGTCAGATGCTTGTAGAATGGGGGTTCCCACAAGCCTCTGTTTAAGAGCTTGGAATGCTTATTCACACTCTCTGGTCCAATCAAATGACGCATCTTTCTTTGTCAATTCTACCAACGGCTTGGCAAATTTTGAGAAGTTCGCGATAAACCTCCTGTAGTAGCCAATATGTCCAAGGAATGATCTTACATCTTTAACGATTTCTGGTTGTCGAGTGATTCCTTGGATGACTTTAATCTTTTCTGGGTCAACTTCGATTCCTGATTGTGAAATTTTGTGCCCCAACACTATGTCCTCTTGAACCATCAAATGGCTCTTTTGCCAGTTGAGCTTAAGGTTGGTTTCAACACATCGTTTCAAGACCTGCTCCAACCGGTCGAGGGCTTGATCAAAGCTCGTTCCATAGGTGGAGAAGTCGTCCATGAAGACTTCTACTCCATTTCCTATTTGTTGTTGAAAGATACTTAGAAATAAACGTTGGAACGTGGCAGGTGCATTACATAAGCCAAAAGGCATTTGTTTGTATGCAAACGTTCCCCAAGGACTGGTGAACGTCATTTTGGTTTGGTCTTCTGGTGCAATGTGTATTTGGTTATACCCACTATATCCATCCAGAAAACTATAGTAGCGATGCCCTGCTATAGTGTCTAAGACTTGATCCACAAATGGCAGTAGGAAGTGGTCTTTGAATGTTGCCATATTTAACAGCCTAAAATCTATACATACCCTCCATTTACCCCCCTTTTTCGATACAATAACAAGAGGACTAACCCACTCACTGTCAGTGATAGGGTAAATGAATCCAGCCTTGAGAAGTTGTTCAAGTTCTTCCTTAACAATTTGCTTCAGTTTCGGGTTCAGTCGCCTCTGGGGTTATTTGCGAGGTTTCATAGAAGGATCAGTATAAATCCTATGTTGGCATATCCGAGGATCTATTCCAGTGATTTCAGGATACGACCAAGCAAAGGCGGCAGACCACTTGTTTATCACCCTTAGTAAACTCTCTTTTTGCGTGGGCATGAGCTTTGCGTTGATGATCACCGATTTTCCATTGTTGAGGGTCACGTATTCTAGACCGGTAGGTAACGGTTTTAATTCTAGGGGCTCCTCTTTAAACTCTTTAGGAATCTCCAACTTCCCCCAATTAATGTCTTTGGAATTAAGGGCTGGAAGTTGGCAACGAACTTGCTCCAATATGTCTGCGCTTTCAAGGTAAGCACTAGTTATTCCCTCAGCTAGTTCCATGCAGGTAGTTGGCTTGCTATCTTTATCAGCCATCAGCCACTGGGCGTCTTCTTGTTGTGTGGCTGTTGCATATAGGCACTTTTGTATATTAATGTCCTGTGCACACCGATTGCATGCAGGCAATGTTAAACTTCGCACTGCCCATGATTTCTGCACGCAATGACACCCTGTGTCACTATATGCGATGCATGGAACTCTTTTCTTCTCAACTTTCCCAAATGTATTTGTCTTGGATATTTCTAGGGAAAGGTTCCGAATGCCTAAGCGGGCGTCGATTGTGTTTAGCCATGCCCTCCCCATGATAATTGGGAAATCCCCTTTGTCATTATTTATTTCGATCACTAGGAAATCAGCTGGATATGAGCACCCACCGATAGTTGTAACGATGTCTTCAACCTACCCCAGAGGAACAGTGATGGACTGGTCAGCCAGTTCAAGGCGAACATTGCTCTTCTTGAGTGGAGGCAGGTTCCAGGTCTTATACATTTTTTGTGAGATTAAGTTAACCCCTGAACCTGAATCAAGGAGAGCCTTATGGGGTTCATTCCCAGCGACTTGAAGGTAAACTAAGGGGACTCCTGGATCCGATAATTTCTTTGGAAGGTGACCAACCTTGATCCAGTCAGTTACTATATGCGGTAACATAACTGTGTGCATTGGACATGATTTTGCTACTGGAAGATTTCCCGAAACTACGTTAGGTGTGGGGATGTTAGGAGGCCTGACTGCTTGTGAGGGCGAAGGTTGAGTTGGATTGTTGGTCCTAAGGAAGGGTCTTTTTGGTGAACTATTGTTAGGACCAACCTAGGTTGAAGGTTTAGGGGCCCTCGTAGTGTTGGGCTGTCGCAGTTGAGTGGGATTTACTCTAGGCTTTGTTGGGGAAGTTGGTGGTGTAGTCGTAGGTGCAAGAGATGCGGATAAACCCGGAGGATACTGTGGGTATGGGACGTTTCCCGAAGGAGGGAAAGTTTGATAAAATTCCTGAACGTGGTAGTAGCATGGAGGTTCGACGTGACCCATAAAGTTACTTGGAGGAACCGACTGCTGCACATAGTAACCGTAAGGAGNAGACAAGCACTAGTTATAGGATTGAAAAGATATGTTACCCATGCCTGAAGGCATCCCCTCTAACTAAGGCCCAAATTTATTTCTTAAAGTCTCTAACTACTTTCTACATTCCTTTTTCTTCTTCTTCTAGAGTGATGATCATCCCCTCTATTTGTTATAGTCTCATAGTGGTGGGATGAGAGAAGCATAGTAATGTGAGGCCACTACTAATGGCATGAATTTGGTTCGAAACTTGAATGGGCTAGTATATAGATCATCTTGTTCATGCATTTTATAATAACCTTCTATCACAATAGTCTAGACTCTCATACCTCAAGTCCTCTACAAACCCTTTCTAACACTTCATTTTTCTCACCTCACTATGATGTACCATGATTATTATGATAATTCTTCATTTTTTAGGTTGCAAAATCATACAAGTAGTAGTATGTGGGCATGATGTTTAACCTAGATCAAAATTAAATTTCCAAGGTACCCATAGACTCCTTGTGATATGGTTATGCAAGGGAATTTTTGGGCATTAGCCTACTTTGGGGAGGATCCACTTGCATAGCTCTTGGATCATCCATTTTAAACCCCATTGCTACATGCCTTAATTCATTCGACTACAATCTTGATAATTTGGTTCATCTAAATTTCTGCTTTCTTTTGTTTTGTTTTATTTTATTTTCATTTTTTTTGAAAACATGTCTCATTTAAGTATCCACACAACATCTTTCACTCCAATTATCAATTATAGAAATAATGGTTGGTTGCTTTCTTAAGTTTTAACCCTTTCTAGCTTCCACTTGGCTCTAATTTTACCTTCAAACTCTTTGAAAATCACTTAGTTTCTTAATTAGAAATTGGCTATGAATAACTGCATCAATGCATCCCCATTAATACAACTAGATATGCCAACACATCTTTGTCAATGTAACATAAGAAAACTATATATATGTGTGACCCCTTAGAAAAAAATTCACATTTTACTTCAAACACAAAGGAATTTTTTCCAATTTTTAGAGATCAAAATCTTCCATAAGCCATAACGTTTTCTAAACATATATAATTTAACTTGTTGTTTACCCTTGAACTTTCAAAGGTACACTCTATTGCATGCAGACATCAATGCAAGAATTTGTTAAAAATGTTTGCTAACACCATGCAATTCAAATATTAAAATAATACTAAAAGAAGAAAATACTAATAACTAACTAAATTTGGAACCAATATTTTAAAATATTCTTTTGCATTTGTAACTACTCAAAACTTCAATAGCCAAATTTTCTATCATTACTAACCTGAAAAAATGATCAAAAATATATTAAGTCTTAAAGAAATAAAATCAAAATAACTAATCTAGGAGTATGTATGTGATTGTATATGGAACCAAAATAAGAACTATAAGTAGGTTGACCATTTTAGCCTAGGAAGAAAAGAACAAGGCAAGGAAGAGGACAACTACAAAAAAAAAACTATAATAATAGAAGAAATGTTTCAAAGAAACACATGCCATTGGATCCTTATGAGAAGAACCTGAGGTGGAATCTATTTCTTAGATTCTCATCATTGAAACAAGATAGTCTAGGAAGAATGAAATTCCAAGCCTAGGTCAAAATTGGAGGTCACTCTAACAAAGGCCTACTTGAAAAAGGTGAGAAGCAATAAGGTCCAAAGCATAGTTCTCAAAGGACTAAACTTTGGATCCTTTCTAGAGCTAACATTAGCAGAGATTCAAATGTAGCTATGAGGGTTTCCATTATGGCCCATAATTTGTACTTGTAGGAAATGATACCTCAAGGAAATATACCTCTTTTGGAACAACCAACAAGAGTTTCCACTATAAAATTCAAAGATATTGTCATCTTCTAATGTGTAGAGGCCATTACCAAAGCCCTTGATTTACCTAATACTAAGAAAAAGTTGGCAGGGTTCCCCACATAGGTAGATGTAGAATTTAAAATAGAATGAATGCAACGATGCTATAAAGAAGTCCATAAGGAATATAGTGCTCTCACCAAACCAAAGCATGCATACTTCAAGATCATGACCTATAACCTTAATCCAACAATATAACCAAGAAAGGTTATAACATTATCTACAAGGACATGTGTGGCTTTGAGCATGAATTTCTAGTCAAATTTCCTTAACTCATCTTCTTAAAGATCAAGAAGAGATTTAAGAAGAATGAGAAAGGTCTAAAGACACTCCCTTTTCCATGCCTCATCAGAAAACTCTATACAAAGGAAGGAACTTCTTGCTACTTAATGATGTTATGTGTAGGGCTCCTACTATATCATGGTATGAGATAATGAAAGATAAAGTCCTTGCTAAGATCCAAAAAGAAGAACCACTCTACTACCATCACCACCACCAAGGATGACACCTAAGATGGTAATAGCTATTGAACATCTAAGAAAACTTAGGAAGTATCACTTGTAGAAATAAAATTTTGGAGGAGTTGGTGAGTCCTTAGTGTACCCTATGACCATGAGTCATTTTAATGAAGTCACAAGAACCATCAGCAAGCTCGTAGATGGTTTGGATCATCTTTTCTTTACACAAAGAGATTAGCCTTTGATTCATGCCAATACTAACACCTAAGAAGTCATTAGGTTTATTCTAGGTCAACCATTTCCTAACATATCTAGGAATGCTAAAACTTTATTTGTCATGTTAGAGGAAGGGGAAGGCATATCAGTTCTATTTGTATCAGACAAGGACCAAGAGATAGTAGTGGAGGTGGTGGTAGATAGAATTCAAGAGGCTTTAAGTGCTCTTACAATCTCTGTTCTTGAAAATATTGTAATGGTAGACATTCAAATGTTTTAAAGAGTAAAAAGAAAGAGGATGAGTGTAGCACCATATGAGGAATTTTTAGAACAACTATTTGAAACTGGACAATTGATGCTAGAGAACTTTGATCTTTTGAAAGACATTTTGGCAACCCAATCATAGTTACTAGAAATAAGGGATAAGATCTTAACCATCTAGATACAAATCAAGGAAGCCACCACAAGCAATTAATAGTTGGTAGCTAAGATTTTAGAATTGAGAGCCTACTTGATGGATTCATCCATTCTCTAACTAGAGCTTACCAAAGATGAAGCATTCCAATGGCTTTGGCAAAAACTTCAAGAGGTCAAGAATGCCAAGGAAATGAATATCTTCAATGTGTAATTATCTAAATTAATGATGAATTTTACAATTCATGACCTTCAAAACACACATAAAGAAAATCTAACATTGACTTAGGAAAACTAGTACCTATGAAAAGTTGAGGAGCAGGAGTAGTTGCTAGAATACATCTGCTAATAATAGGAACAACCTACCAAGATGAACAAAGAAGTTAGAAGGTTAGCTATTGAAAATAGAAATTTCTCAATTGAGGAAGTTCATATCCTTTGCCAAAAGAATACCATTGAGATTACCACCTAGAAAAATGAAGCCCTTAAATATAAAAAGACGAGGAATCATTACAAGGAACAAGTTAGAATACTTAAGAAGATCAATGAGAAAGAGATTAAGTTGGCAAAGGCAAAGGTGAATAATGCCATCTAGTAACTTCAACAAAGAGACTATGCATCATAGCCCTTATTTAATAGACTTAATGCATACAATTAAGGACAGATCCACCTAAAAGAGTTGTAGATTGAAGAGATAATAGAGTACATGAAGTTAGCCAACGTCCACTATGTAAACATGGTAATGTTGACCATATGAAGGCCAAGGTCAAAGTTGGAAAAACAAGTGGCTAGCTCCTACCATCTTTATGAGGCTGAGTTTAAGATTCATAAGAAAATAAAACAAAAATTAAAAGTAGCTAACATAGAGATTAAGGTTCTTAGTATCAAGTTTTAATACCAATGATTAGTTGTTGAGAACCTTGCCAAAAGGATAAATGATCACTAGGAACTACAAAACCAAGGTATTAGCCTCATAGTAAGACTCTTGTCTTAAAAGATCAAAGTCATGGGTTTGATTTTGGTACATAGTGCTAAGTTATAAAGTTTTAATTGGACTATATATCTTGGGGTCTACCTATATTATAATTATTTTGGGATTCAAACAATATCTAATTCTAGTTTCAACCTCCCCTTCTAATCATGAGATTTTACCCTAGTGGTGAGAATCTTGATTTAAAAGCCTAGACTTATGGATTTGATTTTAAGTAGACAATGTTGGGTTATAAAGTTCTAATCGAATCATATATCTTGGGGTTTCAACACCACCCCTACATTCAACCTCTCATTTTTTAAATTTACATAATTTTTAATTAAATATGTATTTAAAATTACAATTTTTTAGAAATATTATGAAATTATAACATAGTAGAAATTCACTCTTGGTTAATATTTCATAAGATATTATACAATTGTTAGTTTTTATAAAAATGTTATTTACCATTAATGTAGCATAGGTTACATTAATGATATGTTGAGATAACTATGTTATCATATCAAACCAAAATACCATTCATCATACCCTTAAAATTAACTAAAACTCATCCTTGATTTAAACAAAATTAGAATAGAGTTTGTTTACAAAATTTTGGAAGTGACACTTGATAGAAAAATAGACAGCTGACTTGATAAACTTAAGTGTCACATTACAATTTTTATTCAAATGGACTTTACAAATTGATAAAACTTTGGACACATCAAACTCTATAAAAATTGTAGGCTTATTAAAAATAGCCAAGGTAGATGCCTTAAGTGATTTTTGATGGTGGAGGCTCTTCCTACCTTGGTGATTCTTGTGGCTAGTCTACTATTGCTATAATAGCTCTCTTGAGGTGAAAGGCTTTAAGTAACACCTTTATTTTCTTCTCCTTAGTATGAGGATAATTAACTATCCAAGATAAATTAGCTAGGTTAGACATTATCTACACTTATCATGAACATCAAAAAGTTGAAAATATTTCATGCGCATTAAAAAAAATAAGGTAAAAAATACATACATTAAACTTTGAAAGCTTTTACTTGATTCTTCAATTCCTAGTAGTCTATCATTCTTTTGGAAAAAATATCTACCATGTCTTTGTAATTTATGAAGTTAACCTTAAGAACCTCTAGCCTTGTATTGGCAATGTATAGCTTTTTTTGAGCAGCATTATGAAGCTTTCACTCATTTTCATATAGCAAGAACTTATGCATCAAATAAATCCAATTTTTGAATGTGGGAAATCAAGGATTCATAATTCAAAATGCATTTGGGTGTGTGACTATATGCAAGGATCAAGTACAAGTTTGTAAGTGGGGATGTGAATTAAAATATAATAAAATATTTAAGTTATATTTTTTTATTTTTTAAGTTTTAAATTAATTAATATTAGTTTTAATTTAATTTAAATGAAAACTATCGACTAAGAATTTAATGCATTCCCCATTATGCTCTCACTTCTAGTATGCATTGTAAGAAGAAATTTTCTGGGATTCACAAATCTCTGATGCATAGGTAAGAACATAGTGGTCACTTGTTTCACCAACTCATTCCTTAGTCTACCTATCATGAGCATCGCAAGGTTTCCGTACTGTAGGTTAGTGAGGTAGATATATTTGATCATATCTTGAATCTAGAGCTTCTTCATTTTAATCTTCACCTAATTAATTACATTGATTTAATCCAAAATGAACTGATAATTAGAATCTAGGAGCTATTAGAGAATAATGTTGAGTTTACCCTTAGTCATTTGAATTGTCCTTTCATTTATTTTCTTTTGAAGGCCTAGTTGGTCTTCAAAATGTTCTTTAACTCTCTTCTACTTTCTGATTTTGTTCAGTAATACTTTGATTTAAATATCTAATTTTTATCAAATGGCCTTAACCTTATCCATAGATAGATTTTTGGTTCTTGGGTACCAACCTTTGGATATCCACATTTACTTATGCCAATTGCTCTTAGACATGCTTCAAGTGCTCTTCTAATTGATTCATTTCTTCCTTGATCATTAGCAGTCTCATATTTTTTGTGACAAGGCAGTCTCATATTTTTTGTGACAAGGCCCTTGTTTTCCTCTTTTAACATGGTGATGTTCTTTTTAAGTACATGAATGTTAGCATTAGCTTGTGATGCATCCCATGTGGTCTTTTTACCTCCATTTCCACTTAATGTTGCTTAGCCTTCAATTGTGTAATAGAACCATCATGGAACAAGGTAAATTATTTTGAAGTAATGAACCATGTTGGATTTACTAGCTAGACATGGAGTTGCATAACTTCATCCTAAATTTTTTTGTTTAGTAACTCTAATTTTTGAAGCTAGGCTTTAGAGATGGCCATCCTTCCCTTGACTATGATTAGTTCAAACTAAATAACTATGACATCTTTTGAGACATTGAAGATGTCTAGTATCTTTTAACTTGAATCAATTATTCTATCTAGTGCTTCTTCATGTTGTTTATCAATCATTATTCCTACCCTTCTTAGACCCATTCCTATGAATTTTTGGATATTTAGAATGATGTCAAAGTCTATTTTAGGCATCACATGGACTTTGAAGGCTTCTCCAACTTGATTAGCAACCACTTTGGCTATGGGATTTTACCTTTGTGTGACATTACCACCATATTAGTATCATCCTCAAATTCCAATGTCATAAGGAAAGATGTTGCATTACCAAAGATTTTGAGATGCTATTTAGGCAAGGTCAATGTACCATCCCCCATAGGATTGATTAATGTTGGTGCACTACTCTAGTTAGCATTGAAAATATTTTGCAATGTTTTCCTACTACTAACTAATAGCCTGAGATAACTCTTGCAAGACATGGTAGGAAAATAGACATTAGAACTACCCACAAGTGCTTGTCTACTAGAGCTTGATGCACTTGAACATGCACCTACACATAAGGTTTCCATTGCTATCCTAGTTTTAGGTGATGATGAGAGCTCTTATTAGATTCTAAGGGTTAATATCACCTTTAATATTTCTTACCAAGATATTGTGAAAGTTCTTCTCAACATGTCATTCACATAACAAGTGATCCCTCCCCTTAGACAGAGTATTCTAATTATGCATATGAAAGGGAGTGTCTTTCAGTCTCCTCATTATCTTGAAATTTGTTTTCTATTTCTAGGAAGAAGAGTTTGAGCAAGTTGATCAAAAATTATCCACTAAGAGCTATACATGCCCTAGTAAAGAAGGACGTGATCTTACTTGGATGTACTATCAGATTGATGTGGTACATCATAATCTTGAATTATCCTCTTTCTAAAAGTAATTCTATTTCTTGCAATTTACACTATAAGCCCTTTGCATCGATTCAATTTTGATCTTTACATCTGATTTCATGAAGACCTCGAGTTTTCATACTTAGCATTTCAAAGACCTCTAAAATAGCATTAATGGAGTAGGATATGATGATATTCTTGATGTTAACTCTTAAATTCTTTTGGAAATGATTCAAAAAAAGGTAAGTCTCTTCAAGATACCACTTCCCATTATTTAAGATGATGAGTCAAAGGAAAGAGGCTTATAATTGCTCATGCATCTCTTGAGGAGAAAACTCTAAACATGATCCAAAGTTGGAACCAATCCATTAATCTCTTTGTCCCTAATATTTACCAAACATACATTTATAAGGGTCACCTCTAGATTTGGCTATAATGGATATGCATTTTCTCATATAGATTGCCCTATTAATGAAAATTTGTCGCATCTATTATACTTATAGTTCTTTCATTGCTAGTCTAGTGGCATAGACTCTTATTGTTGTTGTTCCTATCCATGGTCATGTCCTCATCTAGGTAATCTAGAGCTCTTTTCTCTTGATGGGCATCCTACCTTTGGAACATGTTTAGGTACCATTTGCAATTACTACAAGATAAATTTTTAAGTTTCAAAATATGCTTATAATGATTTTATCCCTGATCAACCTTCGATTATTAGCCTAATTTCAAAAACATTAAGCTATGAAACCCTTAGGTAATTTAGATTTAATTTCTTTGAGGTCCTACGGTAATTAGTTTGTTTAATTATAGGTTAATTTTAGTTAGTTTTATCATTAGTTACCTTAAATAATTAAAGATTGAAGTGTTAAGAAATGTTTCAAATCATGCTTTAACTATCCCCATGATGTAGGGCTCAACTTTGAGATTTCATAGGTTTTTAAATGGGATTAATTGGAGGTTTATATCACAAGTTATTGTAGTTGGAAGGCTTTATCCTTAAAAAAAATAATAAAAAGTTGTCAAGTGTTGGAAGAAAATGAACAAGAAATGAAGGATGTAGTGAAGGTATATATAGATTTTTTATGTTCAGTCAACATTACTTCATCAATGAAGTTGTATCATCTAAGACAATTGCTTTGACATAGGTTTATTAATGTTTCCCATTAAAATTAAATTTTTCATTTTGAATTTTTAAACAAATTTTAAGGCTATAAATATCAAATTTGGGTTTTTTGAGAGGTTTTAAGCCATAAAAGGACTACTTAGGCTTAGAGAATTATTTAATGATGCCTTAAGAGGTTCAAAAATCATGAAAGTTTTGCATTTATAAGATTAAAATAGGTCCAAGGATGATGGGAGGATTTGGAAAAGTTTGAAGATAGATTTGAATAAAAATAAGAAGAAAAGAATCAAGTATTGCAACATAAAAGTGAGAGCCTACCCATTAAGTTCTTAGAATGTGTAAAATTGATCCTTCTTAAAGTAGGCTTCTACCTATAATTCCATTGCATAACCTTCTCACTAGGTATCTATGGGCATCTAGGAAATTGAATCCAAATCATATTCTTATTCCAATATACACACTATTGTCATGGTTCCAATCCTATACTATGCTAAACAAAATTACTAGATTCATAATTATACATACTAGTGAGATGAAATGGAGTTATAAGGGACTTGAAAAGTGAGATATAAAATATCTTAATAAATTCTTAATGGATCCTGCATGTAGAATATGATTAACCTAATCATCTTATCCATTTGTTGGGAATCCAAGCCAAGTCTATCTACTTACTAGTCACATTGCGTTGCATCATTGTAAATTATCATCATGAGACCAACTAATCAACACATGAAAACATTGTCACTTATAGAAAGAAGATTAGGAAATACACATAAAATTATGAAAAATAATTAATTAATAGTTGATGTTTAGATTATGGACCTTGGCCATTAATTATAGGAAAGATTTTAGGTGTTAGTGACATGTCTTACTAGTCTCATAGCCAATGGTAATTCCATTTGAGAAGTACCTAATGAATGATTAGAGAATTTTAGCACAACCATAAAATTCATAAGTATTCATACATGACCAGATCATAATCTATGGATGGACCATGTAAGTATACTAGTGAGTTGATGAGAAGTTTGTGATTGTTGTATTCTCATTTAGAGTTAGGAAGGTAAAAAAAGCATATGGTCTAACTCATAGTAAGGTATGTGATAAAATGATGTTGATTAGCTTTAATTATGCTATGTGTAGAGATACTAAAAGTGAATGGAATTTCTATCTCTAAGTACAATGAAAACTTGTAGTTATTCTAGCCTATGACAATAAATATCCATTCCTAGTTTTTTGTACATGTCTTGGGCTGATGTAATTGTTATTTGGATTACCAAGTAACTTTACCATTGAGAAAATCAAGCAATGTCACTACTAGGTTACCAAAAAGTTACACTTTAAACTTGAAACTAGTAACACTCATTCTACTTTGCTAATAAACATTGGAGTAATAAATAACATAGAAAATGTAAATGACTTAGTAAAAGTATGAAAAAGTAAATCTATTCTATGTAATATGCTACAATGATGAAGAACAATCTTGATCTTTATTTTCATTCATGAATTGTTTCTAAGAATAATCCACTCAAATAAAGACTCTATGCAATTGTAATTCATCACACTACAAGAATTCACAACTAACTCTAACTTCATAGAAACAAACTACAAGAATTTTGCTAAGTGTTGGAAAAAAAACTCTGTTTCGACATGATGATGGGCTTGTATTTATAGTCATGACCATAACACATTACATTGTATCTACAAGAACATATGTTGAGCTATGATATCATATATACAATATCATAGTCCATAATAATAACTGTTTCATCATACCCCCATGAGTAATAGAATACTCATCTTTAAGTTTAAACAAAAGGAGGATAGAGTTCCTTACAAACTTATGGGGTTGCATTGAATCGACATCATGATACATATTTACTTGAGTAAATATACTATGAATGTCACATATTTTTTTGAGAAGTTTTACAAAATTATCATGCAATGCATGATTGACACATGACAAAAATAAATCAAATAAAAACTTGATGTAGATTCTTTATATTCTTGGTGATAGTGCTCCTACATTGATTTCTTCTCTTTATCATTTGATTTCTTAAACCAATAATTGTTTAGCAATACTCTTAATTTCTCTCTTTCTATTCTAGGATCATGCACCATCCATGCTAATTCAAAAACATTTGCTAGTGTTGGCACTTCCCAAGAACATGGCAGTTATGAAAACATTTTTTTGGCCTTCATGAAATATGTTGTGAATTGGGTTTGTTTGATCTCAAAGACTTTGGCCATCTTCTATAGCTCTTGATAATCAGTCATTGTTTTGGCTAGATTCATTGCTACATCTTTTTGGTGTTGGTAGATATATTTGACTACTTGTAGTTTAGAGCTTGTGATGTGGAGCTTTTGTTGTGCATCTTTCATATTTGCAAAATTCTCTTTGTACATGGAATAGACTATAGCCACTTGTTTTTCTAATTCTATCCTTGATCTACCTACTATTAACATGGCTAAGTTAGCATAGAAAAGATTTGCTAAATTTATGTAGTCTATCAGGTCCTCTACCTGCAAGTCTTTACCCTTCAATTTTTCTTGATGGACACAGAAAAGACTATTTTGTAGCAACCGAAAATGTCAGTGGCTAGAACATCGAGAGGTCATTGGGTGTATAGCCTAACCCTAGATCCATGCAAGGGCCATGCTAGGGTAAATGGAAGCATAGTACCATGAACGATCTAGTTGATTAGACAGGGACTTAATCAGTGTACAATAACCTTCTGTAAATGCTTGTTTTAAAAATGTTATGTGCAAGTTGAGCGAGGAGAAGCAAGTGTAAAAAAATGGAAAATAATGCAAAATATGATAATAGAAAAACAAAAATGAAGTAGGCTTGAGTAAGAAAGTGCACTGCCCCAAGATCGGGGGATTTAATCTTTGCTTCGCTGAAGGTGTACAACAAATGGGCAGTGTGGACAAGAACAACTTGCAACAAAGTGGTATGGTCATAGATCCTTGAACTATTGTCAATAGCTTGCTAACATGAAACTTCTCCTTGCTAGTCTCCTTGCCAAAGCTAAGTGCCAGAGAGCCAAGATGCCAAAATGCCAAAATGCCAATCTCTGAAGCCAACTACTAGAAAGATGATTCTCAAAGCCAATAATGCCAAAAGCCAACCACGCTAGAAAATTCTAACTATGCTAAAAAATGCCAGAAGAAAACCACAGGAAAGATGATTCCAAAAGCCAACTCTTTGAACATTTTTTGCTGGGGTATTTATAGGGCTAGGAGTGGGAGAAAAACATGGTTAGGACGTCACATGTCTTGGGTCCCACAATGTGCAAACGTGACTATGTCATGTTGTTGTGTAATGCTGGATGTGAAACCTACTACGCTATGACCATACCATTCAAGTTGTCTGTGCTAGAGTCTAGTGAGCTGCCATGTTTGTTACCAAAGAAAATGACCAAAAATGAATGCAAAGTAGAGCATGTGCTCTAGGACTACATCTTCCCTGCTCTTGCGAGTGGGGTCAAGCATAGGAACAACTTTGGGGATAGTTAGGGGGTGCAAAACAAAGCAAGCTTTTTGATTTTGTCCTTTGAAGATATGCCGGGATGAGAGTAACTGTTGTCAATAAGTTCTAGAGTTAATCAAAGATGTCTTGGGGCTTCCATGCAAGTGTTTCTCTGTTTACACTGCCTAGCATATTGGCGTAGTGTAAACACCCACACGCTACGCTATGTAGCATAGTCACTAGTCTTGAAAGAAATCCTGCCTGAAAGCTGAGAATACCTATATGAGGCCTAGCCAGGAAAGTAACTACAACCTTGTCTTTCATGTTGAAAGGTCTTGGGACCTCCTGAGTTCATCCTTGGGATACTTTTGTGCTTTGTGTTGTTGCTACGCTGTGTACGCTACACAACGTAGCAGCCAATGTGACATGCATCATCATCTAATTTGCAATGCTTTATTAAGAAACTTTGCTTGGGGCTCGAGGGAAAATTTGGACAGGTAGTCTTAGAGGCTGAGGTGTAACCAAGTGCAATCCTCTTGCTGGAACCACTTGGAAAAGGGCCTTCATGCATTCTGTTGTTGCTATGTTGTGCTACGCTACATAGCATAGCACCTAGTTTGGGTTGGATTCTGACTCAATCTTGCAAATGTTTTGCCATAGGATGTTATTCATGTCCTAACATATCAGTAGAGAAAACCTATTTGATGGTTGAAGCATGGGAAAATGTGCTTACTCCATTAGAGCCATCTGAGTAGGAGTATCGTTAGAGTGCATCCCTACTAGGCTATGCTACGTTGTGTAGCATAGCATAGTGTAGCACTCAAATTGCAATGATTTCTGACAAAACTTGCCACATTTTGCTATGTCATGTTACTCATGCATCAAGGATGAAGTGAGGTAGATATCCCAGAGGATTGAGTCATTGTCAATCTACATCTTTGGTGCCTGTTCAGTCTCCTCAAGGCCTGCTACATTGTACAGCATAGCGTAGCATAGTAAGTATTACAGTTAGAAAACTTGCCAAGTCAAGTGTCAAGATGGGTAGATCATCAGCTGAGTCAAGTGTCAAGATGGATAGGCTAGAAGGTGTAGTAAGCCTATCAACCTAGGCGATTGAAAATTTGCTGGACTATATGGTCTACCCCCAATGCCTCTTTCATGCAAACTAGCCTTGTGGCTGGGTGCCACATTGACTGTGCTAAAGAGGTTGGCAGGCAAGTTTAGAAGTGACTTTGCAGGCATTAGGACTTCTAGGGTTCCATGTCATCTACATGGTCCATCATGACATCATGCTTGTAGGGATCCTTGCACAAATTTTGGGACTGTTGAATCCTGAGAGTCCCAGAATTTATGGTGTTTCAATGACCCTTCTTTGTTGACATCTGGAGGATCTGCTCGAGACACATCAACAAAGAATACGAAATACCATGAAGAACCAAGCAGCAACACCTCTCTTCAATGCCTACTTAGACCATGCTTCGCTACACTTAAAAGTACTAGGAGAGTGATTGTAAGGTAAGGGGGTAAGGGATGGAGTTGAGGAAACAGGTTCGAGGAAGAAATGAATGTAAGATGCAATGCTTTGAAAAATTTTTGCCATAGCATGATCCCTCATCGGAGTGCTTGTAAGGGATTTAGCATGCATGGGTGTTTTTCTTTGTTGGCCTTTGACCTCTCACTAGTCAATTTATGGCCAAAGCAATTGTAAAGTAGCATGTTGTGCGAATTTTTTTTAGGCATCTTTGTTTTTTTTTTTTTTACCTTTTTTGCTCTTTTTCATTTTTTGTGCTTTTACTTTGCTATACACCCACTTTCACTTGCAAACAACCTATTGTTGTAGGACAGGTGTTTCCTCCCTGGGATGAGCTATGTTACATCCATGTGGGGCTTTGACCTACCTATGGATGTTTCCCATGGGATAAGTTGCATTACGTCCATCATGGACTTGACGGTTGGGCATGTGGAAGGGCTTTGTGCATTAGGAAAGCTTGTAAAAATGATACAAAAAATTACAAATATAAGGAATGGAGGCTAAAGTAGCTAAAAGGGAGAGTAGGATGTGTACTTCCAAGTAGCTAGGGTAATCACAGCGATCACTTTGGAACAATGTAGTGTCTTGTTCTTGTGGTGAAATACATCTCTGCATGATGTCATCTTGGCTTGCATCCTGCAAACACAACAGAGAGAAAACTAGAAAAATGATCATGAAGTGAAGTGAGAGAAAAGTATTGCTTGCTTTGGACACTACTAGAGTGACAAGTGTTGTTGCTAAAGTGTGCGATGTCCAAATTAGGAAGGCCAGCACAGATCCAGACAATGACAAGCTGGAAAGGTTGGCACTGAAGAGGCTAGGAACAATGGTGATGCAGGTGCTTAGGATTCCTTGCCCAAGGCAAACATCATGGAGTCCAGCTACAAGGTGAGGAACCTAACAGCTGGACACCTCTTAGACTTGGATGATGGCAAGGGCTGGAGGATGGCAACCTTGTGGTTGGGCCACAATAGTGATGGGCCTACAGTAGTAGGTGTTGATGGCAAGAGCTACTGCTAGGATGAGTGGCTATAATAGTGGTAGCTCCAGAAGGTTAGCAAGATGTCAAAAGACATCTCCAGAAGATCAGTAAGATTCCAAGGGTAGTGACGCTACATGTGTTCTAGAGGGTTTTTCCTTAGCATTGTGAACTGCATTTTGGAACTACAACGTCCTACCCCATTTTGTCTATGAAGCTTGAGAGTGTGCACACTCACTTGTTCATAGGGTCGTGGATATGCGTTGCACTGCGAACCCAATTTAAGGTCTTAGTAGACCATCAGATGTGCTGGTTTAAGGTCCCAGAAGACCATGATGTACTAGTTTAAGGTCTTAGTAGACCACTGTGCTAGTTTAAGGTCCTAGTAGACCACTGTGCTAGTTTATCATCATAGCGGATGGTGGATGGCTAGTTTAAGGTCATAGCGGGCCATGCTATGGGTGCTAGTTTTACATCATGGCCCAAGGACATGTTGTACCAGTTTAACATTAGAGCAGATGAGCTATGCCAGTTTATAGTCATAGTGGACTATTTGTGCTAGTTTTACATCATAGCAGACATGCTTTGCAATTTTTACATTGTAGTGAATGATTTGCTTACCTTGCTTTGTATCTGATGTAATCCTTTGTGTCAAATGTAGTATGGCTTGAGATATGAGTGGTTGACAGGGTTTGTGAACTTCTTATCATCCATATTAGCTAGTTTGAAGGCCCCATTCTCATAGGCTTTCGTGACTACAAAAGGACCTTCCTAGTTTGCTAAGAATTTTTTTACAGGTTCACGAACAACCTTGAGGACTAGGTCCCCCTTTTTGATTGGCTATTGATGTAGGTTGCAGTGATGCTTTTTCCATTGCTTATCTTGGTACCATTTGATGCAACTAAGTGTTTGGGCACACTCCTCCTCTATGGAGTCAAGATCGATGATCCTTGATTAGTTATTTTGAGCCTCATCTATAATTTCTGAGAGAATCATCCGAAGTGATGGAACTTGCAATTCAAGAGGTGATATCACTTTAGATCCATAAACAAGGATGTATGGAGTCTTACCTGTAGCTGTTTGGCATGTTGTACGGTAATCCCACAACACATAGAGGATTTATTCATGCCATTACCTTTTACTGCTATTGAGCATCTTTTTGAGAAGGTTGATAATAGCTTTGTTTGTTGCTTCTGCATGACCGTTGGCCTGTGGGTAGTATGACAATGAAAAGGAGTGTTTGATGCCAAGGTTGTCACAAAAGGTTTTGGTTTCCATGCTACTAAATTGTGGCCTGTTGTCCATCACAATAGTCATGAGAAGACCAAACGGTGTTGCTATGTTATCCAAGATAAAGTGGCAAACCTATTGAGATGTGGTCTTTCTTAGGGGAATAGCCTCTACCCACTTTGTGAAGTATTCAGTTGCGGTGATAATGAAGCTATGCCCTGTAGAAGACTTAGGTGTGATGGGTCCTATAATGTCTAGTCCCCAATGTTGGAATGGGCACATGATCTGTGTAGGATGTAACTCTGTAGGTGACACATGTATGAGATTTACATGGTGTTAACATACATCGAACATCCTAACTTTGACAAGGCAATCACATTCTATGCAATGCCAGTAGTACCCTAGGTATCTGATTTTTGCTGCCATATCCCTAGGGGCTATGTGTCCCCCACATATTCCCTCATGGACTTCATTAACAATTTTTTGTTCTTCTTCCCCACTAAAGCAAGTTAGCAATATCCCATCCAAGGAGCGTTTGCATAAGGTGTTATCTCCTATAAGGACATATTGTCGGGCACGCTTTCATATTGCATCCTTTTGAGTGGATGTCAAGCCGTGTGGGGGTTTGCCATATTGAAGGTATGCTTTGATGTTGGCATACCATTCTTGGATATTTTTTGCACTAACAAATGCGATGTGTACTACTTGAGTAATAGGATCTATGCATTCTATTATCGAAGCAGGAAAAGTAGCAAACATGTGCGATGGCACATTCAATGCTAACGTGGCTAGCACATCAGCTATGGTGTTCTCAATATGAGGCATGTGTTGAATGTCTAATGTTATGAACTACTTTAGTAAATTCTTAGCTAGGTCATAATAAGGTTACAAATGTGAAGCCTTGCAAGCATAGACTTCAGTGATCTAGTTGACAACTAATTGCGAGTTGTCCTAGACTTTCAAATGTTGGATCTTTAGCTCTTGAGCTGCTAAGAGACTCCTAAGGAGTCCTTCGTACTCAGCTATGTTGTTCATACAAAGGAATGTAAAGAGATAAGCAAAGGGTCAAATTTCCCTAGAGGGAAATCTAATAACTGCGACGGTGCTACCACCTCATGTAGTTGAAGCGCCATCAAAATGTAAACTTACTTCGAAATCAGATGGTTTAGGGTTTAGGCTATTGATGTGTTCATCTGGGAATTTAGGTTCTATTATTGCCTGATCGTCAACGGGTGAAGTTGTGAGCTATGTGGCTATTGCTTAACCCTTTGTTAATGATTGGACTACATAATGTAAATCAAATTCTGCCATTATAGCTTTCCATCGGGCTATTCTACTGCTCCATTATAAATTGGTTGTGATAGCCTGAAGTATGTTGCTCTTGCATATGATGTTAAATTTGCTGCAAAATAGGTAATGTCTCCACTTTTTGAGTGCAAACACTAGGAAGAGACAATATTTTTCTACCTCATTGTATTTTTCCTTGTAAGCTATTAAAGCATGGCTTAAGTAATAGATTGGGATTTCAAACCCATCATCTCTTTTTTTGCATAGCAATGCAATAATAGATGTGTCCAAAGTAGCAAGGTAGATGTAGAAAGGCCTATCTCTTTGTGGTGGGTAAATAGTTGAGAGATGCAAAAGCTCTTTCTTTAGGTTATCAAAGGCTTGTTGACATTGATTTGTCCATTCAAAGTTGACCCCCTTCTTAAGCAGGTGTTTCATGGGATGTAGTTTGTCTATCAACCTCGTGATAAACCTTCTAATAAACTACACTCTACCTTGCAACTCGTGCAATTCTTTAAGGTTTGTAGGCAGTGCTATGTTGACGATGGCCTTTACTTTATCGAGGTCCACTCGTATCCTTGTTTCCGACATTACAAAACCTAAGATGCATCTGGTTTTAACTTCAAAAATACATTTCTTAGGGTTTTGGCATCGATCATGCTTATGACAATGTTGGAGGACTATATTGAGATCATTGGGATGATTGATAGCTTCCTTAGACTTAACTGCTATGTCATCAACATAATCATTTAATCTCTGCAAGAGGTAGTCGCTAAAAATGTATGTCATCGCTCGTTGGTAGGTTGCTCCAACGTTTTGGAGCTCAAAGGGCATCATTGTATAACAAAAGGTTTCCCAAGGGGTCATGAAGGTNACTTGGCAATGGGAAGTTATCCTTAATCGTTGCTTTGTTCAAGTCTTAAAAGTCTATAAAAATTTGTATACCTCCCATTTTCTTAGAAACTACAACAATGTTCAATACTCATTCTGAGTAATCGACTGCTCAGATAAAACCAGCTTGATAAAGCTTGGTGATTTCATCATGTACAGGTAGTGCAATCTCCACCTTGATTTTGCGAGCCTTTTTCTTGACCACCTTGACATGTGGATCTAGGATACTGTTATGTTGTATGAGCCATGGGTCCAGGCCTGACATGTCATCATATGACCATGCAACACTTTAACATTGTCATGGAGAACTTTCAAGATGTTTTGATATACCTGTGGATGTAATAAGGAGCTAACTTTCAAGGTTTTTACTTCACCTCTAGAGGTAATTACAGGGATTTCAATAAGAGGGTGCTTAGTCACATCCCCAGCCTCTAGTTCTAAGGCTTGGACTAGATGTTCGGGCCAGTCTAAGGATGGTTCCAAGGATGCTACAATGTCATGAGAGGATAATCCAAAGTCTACCAATTCTAAATTCAAGCATCTTGTAATTCTGCCATAGGAACTCATCAAGGTCAAAGGCGAAGAAAGATCACCATGCATAGGTATTTTTTTGATTGGACCTATCACAATAAGCAAATAAACCAAGTTAAGTGATACCTTTTTGAAGTAATAACATGTAATAAATATATGTAAAGCAATAATGCAACATAAGACAATTGCCAATTTAAGGTCTTAGTGGACCGTAACCATGTAATACTGTGAGATGAATGTTAAAATAGCTAGTTTAAGGTCATGGAAGACCATTAATAGGTTTAGAATGTAAAGGAGGTTAAGGTTGCCAATTTAAGGTCATAGCGGACCATAATAATGTAACATTTGTAGCCATTATGCAAAGTTTGTTAAATTGAAATTGCCAGTTTAAGGTCTTAGTGGACTGTAATAATGTAAAGTTTGGTCTAAAATGTAAAATGAATGCTAACATTGCTAGTTTAAGGTCATGGTGAACCGTTAACAAGTCTAAAATGTAAGAAAAATGTTAAAATTGCCAATTTAAGGTCATGGTGGACCGTCACTGGTCCACACTATAAGTTAAAATTACTATTTGCAAACTGTAATAATGTAAAGTTTGGTCTAAAATGTAAAATGAATGCTAACATTTTCAGTTTAAGGTCATGGCAGATCGTTAACAGGTCTAAAATGTAAGTTGAATGTTAAAATTGCCAGTTTAAGGTCATGGTGGACCTTCACTAGGCCACACTATAAGTTAAAATTGCTAGTTTCAAGTCTTTGCAGACCATAATAATGTAAAGTTTGGTCTAAAATGTAAAATGAATGCTAACATTGCTAGTTTAAGGTCATGGTGAAACATTAATAGGTCTAAAATATAAGACAAATGTTAAAATTGCCAGTTTAAGGTCATGGCAGACCATCACTGGGCCACACTATAAGTTAAAATTTTTAGTTTAAGGTCTTTGTGGATCGTAACCATGTTTAAAATTTAAAGATAAAGTAAAAATTTTGGTGGACCCACTTGCTACGTTGTAGCTGTGTGCTACGCTGTAGTGTCTGCATGCTGCGCTATAATAGAGTTATGCTGCAAAGGTGTCCTGTGTTATTCGGAACATGAAAGTGATAGTCATTTCACTACGTTGGCTATAAATAAGGGTTTACCCCCTGGTAAACTTGTCATTTTCATTATTAGAGCCAATACCTAAAGCATAGCATGGTCGAACCAAGAGAGAGCGTAACAGGCGTAGCGTAGCAGTTGGTACTACGAATTTGTGAGTAAGGCAATGGTGCACAAAAGCGAATGCAGGAATCGAGGACTAGCCAAGGTGGACGAAGTAAGGGATGCTCTGGGATGCCTCTCCAAGACATGTGTCAAGGAGTGGCGAGAGGCTCCGTCTGCTCGGTAAGTCATTATGCTACCCTCGTTTCTATTTTGTGATGTATCAAGTTAGATTACCATTGCTGCTATTATTTTGGCTATCACGGTCATCATTGTTGCAACTATTGTTCTTGCTTTTGTGATCGTTTTGGCCATCGTGCTGTGGTTGTCACCACTTTGGGTGCAGTGGACGTACAGTTGTTACACTATGGTTGCACATGGTACCACCCTGGCCACCATTGTTAAGAATGGCCACTACACTATCGTAGGGGTTTGGCCGGTTTTGGGTAGCGTAGTGCACACTCAACGTAGCGTACTGCCCGTAGAGGGGTTTTTTTGTTTGCAAAGTTTTGGGGTAGTGTGGCATGTGCCCAGTGTAGCATAGCACGAGCAAAGGGGGAGTTGACTATATCTATGTTTTGCCTGATCCTATTTCATGGGTCAGGGCTGGGACAACGGGGACACTGTGAGTTCTTTTTCATTCACGCTATTAGACTGTTACATTTTTGTTGTTGTTACGCTATGCTATCATATTGATAGGCCTTTGGATCGTTAAGCTGGCAATCTGTCATGTTGCTATGTTATTAAACTTGTGACGCTGCTACGTTGTTAAATTCATTGTACTGCTATGCTGCTAAATTTTCTATGCTGTTAAATTTTCCACATTGCAATGCTTATCATAGTGTTCTACTTGTTACATTGTCACATGTTATATTGTAGCACTTTTCACATTGTTGCATTCGTTGTATTTGCTCCTTTGCTATGTTGCACAAGGTGTAGTCATCCTGTTACGCTGTGCGTAATACAACCGTCACCCTTGTGTGAAAGTGTAACTATTACACTATGCTATACAAGGCATATTTGTTATGTTGTTCTGTGCAACGTGTAACTATTACATCGTAGGGTGCACCTGCTAAGCTACACTATGTATGACACTTTGTTACACTACATGCAATGTTTAACTCTATTTTACTAGGGACTTATTGTTTCATGCTTAAGGAAAATTCGTAAACAGAGAGTCACGCTATGCTACATTAGTAATCATCACTTCAACATAGTGCTAAAGTTTGGTGCTTTATCATGCAAGGTCATGTTGAAACCTGTTCTGATCATCCTTGAGCTTGTAGAAGTTCTATGCTACCTCAGTGAACCTATGGCCAACATCCCCCATCCCCATGCATGGGTGGGGTAGTAGGTGGTTTGGTTTTAGGAGGGTGCATGAGACTTCCTAGAGTTCCTCCTTTGCCATTTTAGTGTGATTGTGTGGTCACACTTATCGGCCGAAACAACCGCTGTACTTACAGAAACGTTGTTGCCCAAGGCAAACCAGGGCATTCTAAAGTTCATGGCTAATGAGTTGATTGGGGGCAAAGGGGTAGAAGGCTCAGATTGGCACCCAAGGGACTTGATATGTCTAAGTTGAATCTGGGACATGCCCAAATACAAATTCTACCATTTATACAACACATTATACGTTGCGTGTCACATGGGCACCTACTTTCAGAACCCACCTAGAACCATTTACTATGTCGATGGGTGAGTCTTGTGAAGGTATTTTAAACATGTTGTATAATTTACCTTGCTCTAGTCAAAAATGCTTACCATATTCTTGTGTGTTGCTAGGTTTTATATTGACGAGAATGGTCTTCATGGTAACACGGATACCTTGGCGTTGGCCCAAATGGCTTTGCAAGAGTTCTTCTCTACTGGGAACATGCATGCCAGTGTTATAGAACAACTTGGGATTGATTTCAAAGCCTATCCAACTAGGTATTCCAAGTTCTATGGGAAATATAAAGAAGTTGGCTGGTTGGATAGTGAATGGGCATCTCGTTGACCGATTACTATAGAAGACATTCTGGTGGAACTTCCACTATTTCCTACATCGTTTAAACTTGGTATGTTAAACCATGCATTTTTTCTTATGTGTTCAAGTGATGATTTGCTTTTGCTTTTATTTGTTTCTAACCATTGTAGTAGAAAGGGAATCCCAAGAGATCACAATGATCACCTCTGGGCATGACGAGACCAACCTCTAGTTTAAGTATGGGGAGGTGGAGGAGACTCAGGGTTAGCTTTGCAATGGGGCCCTAACCATCCTTGTTCACAACATTCAGGAGGATGGGCTCATGGATTTATTTTTGGCTATAAATATTAGTGTCCCATCTACAAAAATGCTTTCCCTAGCTAATTCCTTCTCTGAGAAGGCTGACCACTTCCACACATGTGTTCACAATGTGCAGGTGGTGTTCAAAATTAACGACTAACTATTTTCAGATCTTTTCAGTCTCCCTTTTGATGGTCTCCTTGTAGGAGAAAAATCTAGCAAAGATGCAAACCATCAAGGGGATATCAAGGAATGGCTAGGGACAAGCAAGGATTGAAAGGGGATTTACATCCACAAGGTCAAGTTAGGAGTGGCCCAGATAGTTTACCCTATCTTCCGTGCTCGTGCCTTCCCTAAGCTACTCTTCCAAGGGAAAATCCTTGGAGTAGAGTAGGCTTGGATAATGAAGAAGGTCATGGATGAAGGGACCCATTACAATTGGGCCAAGTACCTTTTGGAAAGCTTGCATTTTGAAATGGTTAAACTTTGTGAGAAGCTTGACTCCTGTTTCAACGTGCACTATGCCTTTTTTGTAACTCGCTTACGAAGGTTTGTAGAATTCCTGGTGGTCTGTGAAAATGACACCTAGGTATAGCAGGATCATAACCAGATATCTAAGCCATGGATTTGGTAGGTTTTTTGCACCACCCAATCCAAAGACACCTTGGAAGCTATTGGGGAATCACTTTTAATAATGATGAGGGATCATGTGGCATGACCCTTTTGTGCCTAGGAAAGCATGGGAGAGGCACCTCCTATTAACATAGGAAATGTGTTAAGGGGGGCATGCCTCATTACAGAAACTGTGAAAATGAAGCTACAACATAAGAGGTCTCATCCTGTAGAAGAACCTCCCCATATAAATGAAGAGAGGGGGAAAAAGCTACGAATCAAATTTCACAGAGTGCAGCCCCCAGTTGGTAAGTGTATTTAATTGTCCAACTAGCATAGCTTCTATTACGTTGTGCTATGCTATGTAGCGTAGCATAGCGTAGCACTCATTTTATGTTAAAGTGTCCTAGTTATTTCAACCCTGTGTTACCAGAATAAGAGGAAGAGGAAGAGGCTTTAGCTCCTAGAGTAGGGGCACCTACTAAAGAAGAAGAAGAGGCTTGACCATAGAAGAAGAGGCCCCTATCGTAGAGGAAGAGGCTCCTATTGATGACCTTTTTACAGAATGTGCTTCATACCTTAGGGGCACATATCTATTGAGGATGCTACCACACTTTTAGGCTAACTAGAAGGAGAAGGGCTACATTTTGACACTAGTGAGTTTGACCGCTTACTTGACAGTGCATCGATGGGTGACCCCCCTGCTCTCACCCCTGAGGGTTTGCTAGGTAGGAGATTTGCACTAACGTTTATGTTGTTTCTCATAAGCTTTGTTGTTGTCCTCTTCATCATTGCTAACATGTTTTATCATGCAGCAGACATCACAAGTGATGCCCCTGGCCCTTCTTCCTCAATCCATCTTCGACCTTGGATCAAGACCCTCGAGAAATTCACTTTTATGGAGGGGGTGGTCGATGACATGATCAATCGCCTAAGGCAAATCGATCCTGAGATAGGTATGTTGTAGTTGCTACGTTAGGCTCTCTACGTTGTTGTAATTTTGCTACGTCACTATGACTAATGCTCTCCTATGTATAATTGACAGCCTCTTATCTCAAGTGGGATCCTAGGCAAGCTGTTGATGTTGACACTGTGCCTGAACTTCTGCCAGAGGTAGCTGAGGTACCTCATCACATATACGATGAAACAAGTAAATGTGCATTGTACTCAGCATGCTCCTTATGAGAGTGTAGGCATGTGAATTAGGACCTCTGGAAGTAGGTATAGAAACTTGAGAAGGAGAAGGCCAACCTAACCACTGAGTCGCAGGACCTTCTATCCAGGAATGAATTTCTATTGGTGCGTGACACTCACGATGGCAGTTGGCATATGGTAGTAATTGACTATGCAAGATATTGGATAGACGTACAGAGCAAACATAACACCACTCCTAAGATTATTGAACAACACATGTAGATGGATCTTCTAGTGCAGAAGAACCAAGACTGGAAGGATTATAGCGCAAAGGTTTATGAATGGGGATAGACATAGAAGGACCATAAACATATGTATAAGATGGAACATGTCACCTATTGTAAATAATATTGAGATGCTACTATTGAGTTGCATACCCATAGGCTATTCTTTGATGTCATTGGTACTTCTGGTGCTTATGAGAAGTTCATGCAATAGGTGATGGTTAGTGAATCTCCTAAAAGGGAAATGACCCTACCTACCTGGGAGATCACCACTGCCACCTTTTCCTTAGGACCACCCAGATAGAAAGCTATGGAAAAAGGGAAAGTTGTGAAAAGCACTGATCTAGGGGATGGAAATTGGGCCAACCTCACTGAGGAGGAGATCTTGCGATGTCTTGCGGCTGGCATGGATTAGATACCCTCCGAAATGGACGTGGGGCCATCTCGGGTTAGTCACTTTTTATTGTATCATAGTTTATTTTATGAAAGGCTTTGTTGTAGTTTTGATTCATTATTTTATTTTCTATCTTACACAGGATCCAAATGAAGATGTAGGATCTAGTGGAATAGGGAATGGTGGTGCGGAGGAAGACTCATAGTGTGGTGGTGTAAGAATTTTATTTTTGTTTTTTGGTTTTATTTCTTTTGTAAACATTATTGACTTACATGTAGACATTATTGACTTACATTGAATGAAGAATGTAATGTGAAACAATTTATTTTTCTTTGGTTAATGTGTTATATTTATTTTTTGTATTTTTGGGCTCCTTGAGAGCTTCTCATTTTAGTTTTAGGCCATTTTAGACCATCATTAGTTTTAGGCCATTTTGGGCCGCAGTAATAGTTGAAGGCCGTTTTGGGCTATTGCTTAATGATGAAAGTTTTTTTTAAAATTTTTATTTTTTATTTTGTGAGAAGTGGAGTAACCAGTTTTAGGCCTTAGCAAGGCATGATGATAGTTTAAGGCCATTCTAGGCCATGGTGCTAGTTTAAGGCCATCCCGGGCCATGGTGCTAGTTTAAGATCAGCTCGGGTCATAGCAGTAGTTTGACCAATGCAAGCAACAACCATAGTGCAAATGGTGGACATAATGCAAACATTGGATACAATAAAAATGTGAATAGTAGATGATGCAAAGAATTGAAATAATGTTAGTGATTGTACTACCAAAAGAAATAAACATAATGCAAACAGTGAACATGATGCTAAAAGTGAACATAATGTAAACAGTAAACGTAATGCTGAAATTAAGACTGAAGGAGATATGAAGCCAAGTTTTTATGAAGTTGAACTAGAGGTAATCTCTAATTATGCAATTGTTTTCTAACCCATCGTGGGCTAGGTGAAGCATATGGCCGGTAGGCTTTGTTGTGGTATTCTTCTATGTCGTTGTCTACCACCTGGAAAGACAACTCAACCCACATAGTTTCTTTATCTGAGTTGGCATTTTTGGCTGGCTCATTAGTCAAATGAGGGGTTTTAGTGCTAATAGATGCTTCATTCTCAGAGATTACTATCTCTGAGCCCTACTCCATGTTAATGTTGTTTATTGCTTGGGTAGCCACTTTGTCACAGTAGATCACCACCTCTCCGCCCGCATAGGGTATGTGGATCTCTTGATGTATCGATGAAGAGACAACTTGTAATTGGGCTAACCATGACCTATCCAAGATTAGGTTGAACCTAGGCATCTCTTCCATCACAATGAAGATTGTGCTTGTGGGAAACTAGTTCCTTGCCACAAAGTTAATGTGGACAATCCCTTTTACCACTACACATGCCCTGTTCGATGATTTCAAGCAGGAAGTTGTCATGGGCTTGATTTGATTGACCAAGCCCACTTTGTCCACTATGGGAAATGGAATGACAATGGTAGCAGCCCCATCATCAACATGTACCCATCAGATCTTGTATTAAGCAACCCGAATTTTGATGAACATGGGTGCTGTTGTCACCTGACCCTTTTTAGGGTCATCCTTAATGGACTTATCATGAAATGTAAACTGAGCTGGCCATGGTTCTTCGGCCGTAGAGGGAAGCATGACAATGTGGATTTCTTTCTCCTTGGCCGATATGTTTTTGTCAATCGGAATGGACATTAACATGTGAACCATGACCTCATAGTGCGCAGTGGAAGTCATTATTAAGTCATATAGGCTCAAAGTTGTATTTTTCTATTTCAGGATCTATTTGACTTGTGTAAGGGCATTGAGAAGATCCTACCCATTGTTTTGTTGTTTGCTACCCTTTTCCTCCTCCATTCATCCTAGGAGATGAATCTCCTAAGGGGAAGTGATTTCTAGTTGAGGATTGGGCTTTCTTGGGTGGGAAGGTGAAAATTGCGTGTGTGCATTGTTATTGGTTATTGATGATGAAGGGGCCATGGGATTTGAGGCCAAGGGGGTAGGCTTGGGTGGACCTAACGTGATGCATTCCTTAGCCATCTTGTCCGCTAAATGCTCCTCACATTTTTTTGGACAAGGAGGCTATGGTGTAATTTTTTTTGCCTAGCTTAGGGTGGTAGAGAGGCTTGGCTATTTTGACACCTTAATGACAAATGGTGCCTGTTGTGTTGGTGCAGGCAGTGGTGCAACTTTGAGCACAAAGGGAGCAGGGGTGGATGTCTAAGGAGGAACCTTAAAGACAAATGGTTGCTATGATGTTGTTTTCATTGGCATTTCTATGTTACGAGGAGGTATACGCACCTCAAATGGTTGCTGTGGTGGTTCTAGATTGTTGTCAATGCCAATAAAGTTGATCGAGGGATCTTTATAAACATGTATTGATTGATTTTTGAGGCAAACGGGACTACTTTCGTCCAGGACTAGCTTGCCTTGATCGATCATGCGTTGAATATCATCTTTTAATGGTAAACAATAGTCCGTATCATGACCACACAACTGCTGATAGTCACAGAAACATTCTAGCATGAAGTTCTTAAGGACTGGTGGCTCATTGGGCGTAGCCAAGGAGGGTTCCTAAGAACTTTGTAGTATCATTGATGAAGTTTAATTACCTCCCTAGACATTCATTTATGTTGTATACACAAAGCTCCCAACAATTTCTTCAAGAGTTTTGAAGCCTTAATAGGTAATGGGGTATACTTGGAGTGGTCCTTGGACTCAAAATTGGGCCTAGGCTAGGTTGGTGCTACAAGTGTTGATGTTGAGGATTGACTGGTGTTGTTTGAGCCAGGTGTGGTGTTAGGTACATTGGGGGTTGTAGCAGCCTTTTTATTATTGTTGTTGTTGGGCTTGGCCTTGTTGGCCATAGCAGCCACTATGCTTGTTGCGACCTTGCCCTTATCCTTGTCTTTCTTGATATGTGCATTTTTGTATGTGACATAGGCCAAGTCTTTGCTAGCTTCAACCACGTCCTAGATGCTCTTGGTTTGAGCAACGGCATAGCTGAGGGAGCGCAGAGCCAGGTAATAGAGCTTAGACTTAATAAAGTCATTTACCATGCCCTTGAAAATGGCTAACAAGTGGGCCTCAACGATGGGCTCACGTATCTCATTCAAGGTTGTGCTCCACCATTGTATGAATCTCTGCATGGATTCTAGCAAGTCCTGCTTGACACTCATGAGTTGGTCCAGTGTAACCTTTGGTTTCAATTTCTACTTGAAGCAGGTCACGAACTGACTTAGCAACTCTTCTAGAGTGGAAATGGAGGCATGTGGGAGCATGCGGTACTAATCCAAAGCTTTGCCTATCATAGATATGGAAAAGACACAGATTATGGTGTGTGGCCATGGTTGCAACAATAGGGATTCAGACCTAAAGATCATCAAATGTGCATTGGGATCGTCCTCCCCATTGTATTTTGTAAATTGGGGGAGTGGCACCCCAGGGGGCAATGTCAGCATAGGCACTGCCAGGCTGATAGGATCATCATGGTAAAAGTCCATGACCTGCATAGTGTCAGAAGTAACGGCTTTGAGGCATTTGACCTCCTCAGTGAGGGTCTGGATGAGTTGAAAGGCTTGATCTAGACCTAGAGATGTTGTAGATAGTTGTGGGGCTACAGGAGCAACCATCGTTGGTAGCGTTGTAAGGGCAACGACCTGTCCCATGGGGGGCACTATTGGGGCTGCTCTAGCAAGTGGTGTTTCCTGGGTGGTTCACTACCTAGTGGGTGGTGCTGTTGGGGCAATGACCATTGGTGGCACTATGGGGTTGGCTGCCTGCCCAGTTGATGGGGTAGCCCATAGCCCTATGTTTGGTTGGACTACATGTGGAAGCTGGTGCACTTGGGGTTGCATGTAGTATGGCACATGTGATGGTTGTGTAGTAGGTGAAGAAGTGGCAGGCATCCACCACGCAGCTGAGAATGGGTCTACTGCAGGTGGCGGGATGGGTGCAGATGAGGGACCAGGGGAAAAGCTCACATGCAATTGTGACATGGGCAGAGTATGTACGTATGGTAGCATAGCCCTGACTGATGTTGGGTATAATGTCGGGATAGATTGGGAAGGAACGGTGACTGGGAAAGAAGTTGAAGGGCCCACTTGCTGGTACATTGGAAACATTGGGTAAATACCCATTGCTGAAGAGGATTTGGGCTATGGCAGGGTTGTGGTGGCCACGAAGGGGGCATAAGCAAAGAGCAGGTTTGATCAGAAGATAGTAGTGCAAGGGATAGTCGTGGTGTAGGTTTGTCCATCATCTTCAGAGTGGGGGTCCAAGTCTTTTTTCTTGTCCTAAAATTCTTCATCATAATGGGACGTTGTGTCCCATTTCCTAGACCTACTCACTTGCATCAATTGGTTTAACACCCATTGATAGGCTTCCATCAGGAAGATGGTAATGTTAGGGACAAGGATGAATTCCCTTCTGTTTCAGTGAAGGAACTCGAAGTTACTTTTATCCTCGAGTTCCTAGTGGTCCAAGGGCAAATTCTCTTGGACCTTTGCACAAAGAAAGTCATATCTCTCTGTGTCTTGTGCCAAGCACTTGGGTGATAGGTGCCATAGTCTAAGGGACTAATGTGGTGCCAACACTGGGTTGGGTGGTCGCTCGGGACCTATTGTGCTTTGAACTAAGTAGGGAACCTCTAGGTTTGAGGTGGAAACAACAGTGGTTGTGGGAATCATTTTCTATTGTAAAAAATGGAAACTATGCCTACTACACTAAGTAAGAGTGTTATGCTAAAAGATTTGCTATGCTACACGAGATGTAGGCAGCATAGGGTAGTGAACAGAGTAAACACAATATAGTAAGTGGTTGGAGGCTTTTCATCCTACCGGATTCTAGAGGAACTGTCGTGGCGACCAGTCTACACCACACGGTGTGTAGACAACCACAAGGGTGTCATGTCTATGCTAGTAGGTGATGGGGTACAGACAATGTGCAGAATTAGTCATGATACACAGAAAGGGCACAAAAGGGCCCTCCTTCTAGTGCCAAAAACTATAGCGACCAAAAATGTTGGTGGCTGGAACACCAAGAGGTCACTGGGCATACAGCCTAACCATGGATCCGTGCAAGGGCCGTGCTGGGGTAAATGGAAGCAGGGTACCCTGAATGGTCTAGTCTATCAAACAGGTACTTAATCAGTGTATAATAACCTTTCATAAATTCTTGTTTTAAAAATGTTATGTGCAAGTTGAGTGAGGAGCAGCAAGCGTAAACTAATGAAGAATAATGAAAAATACGATAATAGTAAAACAAAAATGAAGCAGGCTTGAGTACGAAAGTGCACTGCCCCAAGATTCGGTGATTTATCTTTGCTTAGCTGAAGGTGTACAACAGATGGGCAGTGTGCACAGGCAACTTGCAATGAAGTGGTATGGTCACAGCTCCTTGAACTGTTGTCAACAGCTTGCTAACAGGAAACTTCTGCTTGCTAGTCTCCTTGCCAAAGCTAAGCACCAGAGAGCCAAAATGCCAAAATTCCAAAATGCCAATCTCTGAAGCCAACTACCAGAAAGGTGACTCTCAAAGCCAACAATGCCAAAGGCCAACCATGCTCAAAAAAGACAACCATGCTAAAAAATGCCAGAAGCCAACCACAGGAAAGATGATTCCAAAAGACAACCTTTTGAACATTGTTCGGTAGGGTATTTATAGGGCTAGGAGCAGGAGAAAAACATGGTTAGGATTCCATGTGTCCTAGGTCCCAGAGAGTGCAAATGTGACTATGCCATGCTATTATGTAATGCTAGATGTGAAACCTGCTACGCTGTGACCATACCATTCAAGCTATGTGTGCTAGAGTCTAGTGAGCTACCATGTTTGTTACCAAATAAAACTTCCAATAATGATTGCAAAGTGGAGTTTGTGCTCTAGGACTATGTCTTCCTTGCTCTTGTGAGCGAGGTCAAGTGTAGGGAAAACTTTAGGGATAGTTAGTGGGTGCAAAAAAAGCAAGCTTGCTAATTTTTTCCTTTGAATATATGCCAAGATGAGAGTGATTGTTGTAAACAAGTTCCAGAGCTAATAGAAGATGTCTTGGGACTTCCATGCAAGTGTTGCACTATTTACACTACCCAGCATATTGGTGTAGCATAAACACTCACATGCTACATTGTGCTACACTGTGTAGCATAGTAGCCAATCTTGAAAGAAATCTTGCCTAAAAGCTAAGAATACCTATCTGAGGCCTAGCCAAGCAAGAAACTGCAACCCTGTCTTTCATGTTGAAAGGTCTTGGAACTTGTTGAGTTCATGGTGCTTTGTGTCATTGCTACGCCGTGCTACGTTGTGTAGCATAGCACAACATAGTAGCCAATGTGACATGCATCCTCATTTGATCTACAATGCTTTGTTAAGAAACTCTACTTGGGGCCCGAGGGCAAAGTGGTATAGGTAGTCTTGGCGGCCAGGGTATAACCAAGTGCAATCCTCTTACTAGAACCACTTGGTAAGGGCCTTCATGCATTTTGTCCTTGCTATGTTGTTCTACGCTACGTAACATAGCACAGTGTAGCACCTAGTTTGGCTTAGATTCTGACTCAAACTTGCAAAAGTTTTATCATCGGATGTCAGTCATGTCCTAGCATGTCAGCAGAGCAAACCTATTTGATGGTTGAAGCATGGGAAAATGTGCTTACTCCATCAGAGCCATCTAAGTAGGAGTATTATTAGAGTGCATCCCTACTACGCTGTGCTACGCTGCGTAGCGTAGCATAGCATAACACTGAAATTGCAATGATTTCTAACAAAACTTGTCACATTTTGCTGCATCATGTTACTCATGAGTCAAGGATGAAATGAGGTAGGATTGAGTCATTGTCAATCTATATCTTTGGTGCCCGTTCAGTCTCCTCAAGGATTTCTAAGTTGTATAGTGTAGCGTAGCATAGTAGGTCTTGCAGTTAGAAAACTTGCCAAACTGTTTTGCTCATTCTGAATAATTTTGGCAACTCCTAGCATGGTCCTTGGATAGACCGTCAGCCAAGTCAAGTGTCAAGCTAGGCATGCTAGAAGGTGTAGCAAGCCTATCAGCCTAGGTGATAGAAAATTTGTCAGACTATACAGTCTATCCCCAGTGCCTCTTTCATGCAAACTGGCCTTGTGGCTGGGTGTCATGTTGACTATGTTGCAAAGGTTGGCAAGCAAGCTCAGAAGTGACTTTGTAGGAATTAGGACTTCTAGGGTGCCATGTCATCTGCAAGGTCCATCGTGACATCATGCTTGTAGGGATCCTTGCCCAAATTCTGGGACTGTTGAATCATGAGAGTCCCAAAATTTATGTTGTTTCATATCCAAGATGGGTGGCCAATCTAGTGTTCACTATCTAATGGAACTAATCTTAACTTTGGCCATTCAGATCTCTTTTTCATTGATCTATTTGTACATGCCCACTTGGTCTCTGAAATGCTCCTTAAGTATTTTGTGCTTCTTGGTCTTATTTTTCCATGCACTAATTTCAATGGTTGATTTCTATCTTACTACACATTCTCCTTTCATTAATAGGGTTCTATTCTCATGGGCCAATTGTTTCATGTCTAGGTTGACTCTAGAAATTTGCTCACTTAGCTAATGGATACTTTCTTTAAGTATGTTATTTTTCTTCTCAATGTTTATCAACCTAAAATTCGATGTAGCAATCCTTTTGTTTTCTTCTTCTAATGCAACAATGGCCTTAGCATAGGTGTATGTCTAGGCATTTTCAACTAAAGGATTTCACACTAACTTTTTTTCCAATTTCTATTTATTTTTATTTCATCATTAGTTGATCAATTTATTCATCTATAAATTATGCTAGCTAGTTGATGAGTGGTGAGGTACCCCTACACTCAACCATACGAATACTAGCATTTTCATGTGCGATCTAGTCAAACTCCGCAGATGGACTAGTTATGGCACCTAGATAGTTATCCTTAGGTCATAGTTTGCTGTCTTCTCACATGGACTAGTATTATATTTGTCATGTATGGTTTAGTCCAGAGTGAGGTGTATGATATGTTCCTAATCTAACACTACTCCTAAAGGCAGTGGAAAATAATATTAACTAAGCTAAGCTACGAGGAAAAGAGTAAGAGAATCTAATCTAGCCTAAGTGCGATAAGCATCCTTTCCTTGATCATCTGTACACATCTTGGACTTCGTGCACAACTACCACTGGGATTACCAAGCGCAGATCCTAGGTACGCCACTGGGTTACCAAGTAGTCACACTTAAATGCTTGTGATTAAGTCGTACTCATTCCACGTTACTAGGAGATAAGGGTGAGAGAGACTAATTAAGAAAGCAGTAAATAACAATTAAATAAATAAATAAAAAAAGTGAATGTTGCAATGATGAAGTAATCTTGATCTTTATTGTCGGTCATGTGTGTGTCCAAGTATGTCACACTCGAATAAAGAATGCCATACAATTACATTCACCACACTGCGGGCAGACACTAGAAAATAATCTATCTCTGGAGGGATCAAACTGCCAGAGATTCACTACAATCTAACCTATGTTATGAAACAAGGGAGAGCAACTTCTTATTTATAGACATTATGGTAGACTGCAATATCACATACGTGATATTGTAGTGGATGCGATATCGCGTCCCATCATACCCCCACAACTGAATAAAAACTCATCCTCAAGTTATAGTGATTACATAGTGGATAGGTATGGGATTATTGATGGAAAAAGAAATGGAACAATGCCATAGTGTGGGAAGAAAATAAAGACACAACACACAGAATATACTACAACTACAAAAATTTGGAACTCATGTAGTTTCTAGTGATGGTGGCTCCTCCATTGGTGCCTTCCCTTTATCTTGTGCTCTAGGTTTTGAGGCTTGATGACATTGAAGTATGGCCTGGAGCTTCTCCTCTTCAGTCCGAGGGTCTTGTGTAGTCCATGCTAATGTTCAAACGTGTGATAGAGTTGACACTTCCCATGGACAGGGTAGTTGCAGAAACATCTGGTTGGCCTTGACATACCAAGCCCAAACACCCATCGTTCCTCCTCATAGGCTCTAGCTTTATCTTTGTACTCATGAGAGTTTACTACCCATCTAGTAAAGTCAGTTGTAACATCCTTCTATCCCTGGTAGCTAGCTTTTACCACCTCAAGCTCAAAATTTGCAACATCTAGTTTCTCTACTAGCTTCTTGCGCTCTACAAATTCTGCTTCTTATTTGATGTGGGTGGAAGCTATCTACTGCTTGAGCTCTATTCTCGAGTGCCTTGATATTAACATGGCAAGGTTGGCATATCTAAGGTTTGCCAACTCCATGTACTCTGTCAAGTCTTGAATCTATAGGTCTCAGCTCTTAACTTCCACTTGGTGGGTGAAGGCATATGTGTCCAATATGGCCTGCCAGTCAGTGTGTTGAGCATTAATAGTGTTGATTTGGGCCTTGGCCATATGGATCTCCTTCTCCAGGATTTGTTTGTACATCCCCACTTGATCCCAGAAGTGCTCCTTCAGCTTCTCATGTCGTTTAGCCTCATTCTGCCATGCGCTTATCTCAATCACTGACTTTTGATGAATGGCATGTACCTCCTCCATTGAGAGGGTTCAATTTTCTCTGGCTAAACGGCTCATGTCTCGGTTGAACTAGATGAATTGTTCTCATAATTGATGAAATTGTTCATTGAGAACGTTCTTTTACTTCTCTACGGTGGTTAACCAAAGGTTTTCAGTCACAAGATGTTTATTTTCATCTTGCAAGGCCTTGAGTGCCTTAAGATGCACATGGGTTTGTGCTTGTGCTGCGGAGGCATCCCAAATAGCCTTCTTCTTTCATCCACCACCTTTTTATTCTCTACGATTAACTATGTTAGTTGCTCAATTCTAAAATTTTCTAACTAGTCTACAAGAACAAATTGCAGAGGGTCTCGCTATGCTACTTGTAAGGCCACAAGCTGCTCTTGTAGTTTTTGCACTTAAGCTTCAGCATGCTCTACCCTTACTTCTATTAAGAACAACTTCCCCTTTGTGGAAATGAGGTTTGATTGAATTGCTGTAACATCCTGAAGAATGTCAAACATGGACGTCATTACTTGCCTTGTTTGAAGTAATCGACCAAGCACATCCTCATGTTTTGTAGGAGTCATTGAGGTTTCAGCCAGAGTTTGAGCATACCATGCTCCTGTGAGATCTGCCGGTGGCACAACAGGGATGTTGAAGGATTCCTTAATGTGGTCTATGACCACTTCTATAGCTCCCGTGGCATTCTGGTGTTGCATGACCACCACGGTGGCCCCTTCACTAGTCTCTAACTGCACCTAGAAAGATGTCGTGTTTCCTAGATCTGTTGTCATCATCTACTTTTTCCTCCTCCTATTTGAATAGATACTTCCCCCCTTGTGCGATCTAATGATATAGTAGGCTACCTAGCATCATCGATGATGTGGAAAAGGTTTGCATCATCATGACTTCCCCAACTGACCATCTCAGCGATGGCCCTTAGATGGCTCATCGACGATCTGTAGTCTTGCGGTGATGACGGTTGATCCTAGCCTATGCTAGGCCCTGCTTCTTGTTATTGGCTGGGACCTATGGCTAGAGGTTGACTGGGTCCAACCATATATTCTTCTTCTTTTTTTGGTCCCAACTCTTCGCCAGTGCTTTTTCTTAGAGCTGGCACCTTTAGTAATTTAGCATATGAAGTAGTTTGGGCTCTTCCCAAGGACATCATTAGTGTACCCCTAAATACTAGCACGTCAGCAAAGCTTTCTGATGAGATAAGGGAAAGGCAATGCCATCTTCTCTATCTTTCATTCCTCAAACTACCTCAAGATCTCCATCAAGTATAGATGGGGTAGGTTAGTGTTAACCTTTCCCATCAACACTGCACATCCTCTAGCTGCATACGTTGATATTCTTTTTAAGCCCTTTGTGGGGAAGATGTGATAAGTTCCAATTTTGAAGTAAACTCTCTCTTCCATCATCGATTCACCAAATTTTTTATCTCTACCATAAGCCTTCTCCAACTAATCCTTTCACACATCAAGGTCTGAATGGGAAGATAACTGAGCAACCTGTGGCTCTGTATTCGGAAGGTTTAACACTTCTGAAATTGCCTGCACAAAGAAGTCAACTGTAACACCACAAATATTAACAGTGGTGCCTTGCTCCCTATTGTGCCAAACCTGGTACATTTCTCCTAGGTACCAGGCACCACTTTCAGGGAGGATAGGCCATAATGGGGATCCTTTGAGGTGATCCCTAATGGCCACAGGAGTGAACTCTACAAATGATTCAAATTTCAATTCCACAATCACTGCAGCAAATGTGGACTTCTCTTGGATGTCCTAAACACAATCTTGGGGCAACATGAGCTGTTCCAATTCAGGCGCTGTAGTAGCTCCTCCTTTTGCCTACCCAGACCATCTGGTAGGAGATTCATCTTGATGAATGCTGAATGATTGCTCCTCCTATTCTACATGTTGTCTAGCAAGACCCTGTCTTCCACCTCTCTGAGCTCTTTTTCTTCCACCTTGGGTAGGACCCTCCTATTTTCCATGTTTTGGAGCCATCTTCAATCACACAAGCCAAGCGTTAGTAAGGTTGTTTTTGAAGTCTAGTTATACCTTACTACTTGCCTTTATTGATGATCTTATGTTTTCACGTGTGATAGTGCCCAAAAGTTTATAATAATGAGTCCTGTGACGTAGGTGGTTACCATTTAGTTTCCCGCTATACCTAAGGATTAAATTATTTTTAGGCACAATTATTCTAAGTGTTATAGTTAATTACCCTAGCTGATGTCCTTTGGGCGATGATAAATTTCAAAAACGTTAGGCACTTTTCGGCAAGTGTCCCTCCTCCATGACTAAGCTGAACACTATGGGTTCAAGCAGGTTTAAACAGAATAAAAATCGAAGTATCAGCAAGCGAGATAGAGTGAGAAAAGAAAGGGTTGCTCAATCACAAGTCACAAAGAAAAATTTCAAAAACTCCCCACTTGTGAATGAAAAAATGACACTAAGTGTTGTGGGGGGTGACCTATTTATAGGCCGCAAGAATGCGATATTGGGTAAGCGATATCTCGCCCCTAGTGATGTGAGATACCATGAAAATACCAATTTTTTAAATGATTTTCTTAAAATTAACATTGGAAATTGAGGACATTGACCATGATCAAGATGTTCTAGGAAAATTTCATTAATTTAAAAGGCACCATTAATGATAAGGGTGTGGATTTAATCAATAAAACCTTGGGTGATAAGAAAAAGGTTATGTGATGGTAGATTGGAACGTTGAAATTCAGATGGGTAACAGTAGGGAAAGAATGTTATGAAAATTATGCTGAGGGTAAGAAATGGTGAGTGTGGGCTATGTCGTAAGTGAAGATTACAAAAGATTACACAAGTGGATCTTCCCCAAAGCAGGTTCTAACCTATAATGCCCTTGTGTAACCACACTTAAATTTTCTGTGGGTACTAGAAGGGTTAAATGTAATCCACACTAACTCCACAAAACACGCACATGTAAATATCACTGAAATGAGATGAAAATTCTATGTTACATGGAACACGAGCTACAATTACACGAATAATGAGATGAGACGAAGTATAGAAAGGGATCGTAGAGATTGGGACATGAGGTAACTAACCCAGGGCACAGTGAATCCTGCGTGTAAAGCATGATTAACGTGTCATTAACCTGTCGTTCCAAGATCAGGACCAAGTCCATCCTTCTAATCAGTGACATTGCATTGTTTCATCCCATGATGAGAACTATGAGAGTACCATAACAACAAGGCATACGATCACTTGGCATTATGTTCAAGGGAGGAGTGACTTTTGTTTTATGGCACTTTGTTTTTCTCTTTCTTTCTTTTTTCCTTTTCTCTTTTTTTTTCTCTTTTTTGAATACTAAATCTAGAGAAATCGCCAACCTTTAGGCATGGGTGCATGTCTTTCCAGTGGGACCCCCTAGAATAGCGTTTGATTTTTAGCACCCTTTTGATTACTCTTACTCCCATTTTTCATTAAATCTACAAGGATCTTAGTACAACCATGTTGCATGACAACTCCCATAGACGTCACCAAAGAGAATCCACAAGTCCCCTTGATGTCACACCCTAATTGTTCCCTCTTGGTCCATCCTTCTTCATTATGGGTACAATGAACACAAAATTAATTTTAAGTTTCAAAAATGTCAAGAATATCACTATACCCTCGAACAGAACCACTTATTTGTAGAGTGGATGAGTGGATGTAATGGGCTCATTGTCCAAATAATTGATTGCTCGAGACTTAATAACATAGAATACACCTCAACCAATGATCCACATCAGTGTTTTATTCATAGATGAGATTACTTACAAAACATAAAAAGACAAAAATTAAAAAGGATAAAAAGATAAAACAAAAAGTTGAAAAATGAAAAACTAGAAAATAAAAATTGAAAAATTAGAGAAAAATAAAAAGTGATTATTAATCCTGTTTGTTATTAGAATGGGGGATATCCCCATAACTAAATGGTTGAGCATGGAAAGGATTAATAAATGAGAAATGAGATTCCTTGCATGTTAGAAATATTGGAACTAGTCCATACTTACCCCATTGGGGTTCACACACATGGTTATAGGAGGCATAGTGGGGCAATTTATAAGTTGTAGTTCCCAGATAACGAGTTGACCCACTATGATGTTTAGGACCGTTAAATGATATGCAAGGATTGGGGTGATGCCTTCCTTGATTGTGTTCATTGGGCCATGTGGTTGTTGGAGTGTTAGTTGGTGGCCCTGATGAAGTAACATGAGGCGTTGGATTCGAAGGTAAGGGTGCACCATAGTGTGGGACTTGTGTTGAGTTGGAGGATGCAGTGGCCTTGGAATTGTGTTGTCCCTTCTTACGGCCGTGTTTAAAGAAAGGACACTTTTGATGTTGAGGAGGCCTCTCACTGTTGTTGGTAGTAGTAGCACAAGTAGCGTTCATGGGTTGTTGTTGTGATGCAGGCACCTTAGGAACAGTTGGTGGCAATGTAGAAGGAGGGAAAGGATGAGAATGTTGAAAATTAGGAGAAGTGTAGGGTGCACAAGGTGGTGGTTGTGTTGGAGGTATGACCTGATAGTATTGAGGAGAATGGTGGTGTGGTGAGATAAAGTGTGTTGGCCCAGTTGGAGAAACAAGATGTTGAACAAGATAAGTGTTTGGGTTCAGATGGTTTGAAGGGTGTCCCCAGTCTAAGGGTGGTCTCCCCCATAACTGGGATTGTTTCCATTGTGATCGAACACAGTATCTCTGTACAAACTTTGTATGTAATGTGTTTTCCCAATGCTCATACATATGTAACAAGATTGGGCATTGGCCCTTGGGGTGATCGTACAGGCATATGTTGCATTCATACGTATGATTGGTAGTTGAGCTCTTATTTCCTTCATTCTTTTTTTCCAAATGTCTAATGTTTTGTCCTTCTTCTTGGGTTGCCAAAACTCTATCTCCAATGATATTGACACATTCTCCACACTTTTGATACATCTAGTCCAACATCTTATTGATCTTTACCTTGGCTTCTTTTAATGTTTGTTGTATTGGCAAAGATGATGTTTCCATCTTGAGATTAGTTGATTTCTCCTTTTTATGATCAAGGACCTTTGTTAAGTTGACATTTTGGTCCCGTTGATTTTTTTCAACACTCTCCCATCTAGTCAATCTCCTTCTTCTTTTGCTACCTGCTTAATAAGCTCTTGGACTTGATGGATTCGTAGTTCATATAGTTGACCTTGGGCATACATTCCTAAGGTCTCTCTTGTTACATCACGAAGCCTATCAATAATATGGTGCATTAGCCTTTCCTCAGAAAACCCATGACCTGGATAGTTGTTTAACAATGCGTAATATCTTTCTAAGGCCATGTCCAAGGGTTCGTGTTGTGCTTGTTTCCATCCTTGGATTTGTTTCCTCAAGGCTGACACTCTTGCGTAGGTTTGATATTTTTTGCTAAAGACTTCTACCATTGTTGACCAATGTCGTATTGAATTTGGTTTTAATGATCTATACCATACTTTCGCTTGGTCAACGAGTGTCATTGGAAAGAGCTTAACTTTTTGCCACCCATTATCAATGTTGTTCCACGTGCAGGCATCGTAGAAGGATTGTAAATGTTGATACAGATCTAAGTCATAGCCTCCTAAAAATGTAGGAAAGTTTTTTAAATCGAGCCTGGGTAGACGGCTCTCTTTATGATGCCTACATGAGATTTGAACAGCCTCCTGTATTTGCGTTAGGCCTGTAGTGGCCTATAGGGATTCATCGTCATCCTATAAGTTATGCTTTTAGGTGTTGTGATGACGTTGTTTTTGTTGCTATTTATAAGAAACCTCCACTTTAGGTTGTATACTCCAATCTTCATTGTCATATAGTTCGTTGGTTCTCCAATGAACTTCCTCACTAAGTGTGGCATTATCATGGTCTTGTAGGAGAGGCATGGTTATAAAGTTGTGTGTGAATTTATGTGTGAATTTTATAATTATTTTTTCTAAAATATGTATCGTTAATTTCTATACAGCGACCTTGTATGATATAACTAATCTAGACAACTAGCATCGTCCCCGGCAACGACACCAATGATGAGTGGCAAGGTACCCCTACACTCAACCATACGAATACGAGCATTTTCACGCGTGATTCGGTCGAACTCCATAGATAGACTAGTTGTGGCACCTAGATAGTTACATGTTGATCACAATTTGCTATCTTCCCACCTGGACTAGTATTTTCTTTGTCATGTATGGTTTAGTCCAAAGTGAGGTGTATGATGTGATTTCGAATTACTATGTTTACTCCTAAAGATAATGAGAAACACTTGAGTAAAGTAANTAAGGGTGAGAGAGAGTAATTAGGAAAGCAGTAAATAAAAATTAAATAAATAAATAAACAAAGTGAATACTACAATGATGAAGTAATCTCGATCTTTATTGCTAGTCATGTGCATGTCCAAGTACGTCACACTTGAATAAAGGATGTCGTACAATTACATTCACCACACTACGGGTAGACACTAGAAAATAATCTATCTATGGAGGGATCAAATTGCCAGAGCTTTGCTACAACCTAACCTATGTTATGAAACAAGGGAGAGCTTCTTCTTATTTATAGACATTGCGACAGACTGTGATATCGCGTAGGCGATATTGTAGGGGAAGATGCGATATCGCATACGCGATATCATGGGGGATGCAATATCGCGGCGAACAAGATATCGCTTACACAATATCATGGCCCATGCGATATCGCATCCCATCACTAGTTCAATGCAACATTTTATGCATGATCTTATCTTTTAGCTTTCAATGTAGCTAATTCTTTCTATAGTCTCTACACTTCCCTCTCTATGTATTACATACTAATTTCTACCATGACCAACTTACCTTTGGTGGATATTAGTTTTGATTGCACTATAGTGATATTAATGGGAATATCAAAAGGATTTTACATTACTCATCCTCTATGTAATAGTCTCTCTAAAACATCTTCATGTTCAACAATGAACATCATTTTCTTTCTTGATGTTTCAACTAATGTACCTACATCTTTGGTTTGACAAATATCTATTGGTTACACAATGGAAATATTAAATGATCCTTAATATGATTTTTGATGACTTTTGCTACTCTAGTTGCATCTTGGTGTTACATTACCACTAAAGTGGCTCCTTCTTATGTTTCTAACATCACTTGGAATGATGCAACATTCCTTGAAATTTTTTATGTCTAGTAATCATCTTCTCTTACCTACAAAGATACTTGACCACTAGTAGATCTTGTGGACATGGTAGGCCTACTTGGATTATCCCTTATCCTATACATGCTTGAGATTTCCTACTACCCCAATTGATTATTTATGCTATTTGCTATAGTTGGCTCATAAAAGGTTTGTAGTCTTATTGTGTTGGTGGAGCACTATGTATTGCTTATTTTATAGCTAAATTTGACCCATGAGGTCCTACTTGTTCTATGCTTGTAGCTAGAATGTTTTCTTGGTCTTGAGCATGTTGTAGCCTTAGTGCTTGTTGGTTTCTCCACTTGATCTTTTTTGGGTGATACTAGCATAGAAATTTTTGCATATGAAGCATTTTGGGATTTTCAAAGAACATCATTGGTATAGCCCAAAATTCTAGCTTATGTACATAACTTTCTAATAAGAAAAGGGAATGGAAGAGAGAATTTCTCTATCTTCTTCTCTTCAAACCTTCTTTAGATTTCCAAAAACAACAAATGAGCAACATTAATTGGGAATTTCACCATCAAGAGAGCACTTCCTCTAGTAGCATATGTGGAAATTCTATTAATTATTTTGATCAGAAAGATATAATATGTCTCAATTTAAAAGTATTTCTTTGTAGTGGAAAATCTACTATATTCTTTCTCTATAGTTACATATGTTTGCTACAACCATAAACTCTGTGCATCTATGTCAAATCTTATGGATATTTGAGTGATGTTAGCCTTGATATTTGGTATATTTAGTGCCTTTGTAATTACTTCTATTGATTATAACATTATTACTTCCTCAATCTTCACTATAGAACCATCTTGCTTATTCTACTAGAATTGATGAACTTCTCTCAAATACAATTTGTCATTGCTAGAAATTGTTGGCCATATGGAATAGGCTTGAGGTTATTTGCAGATATCTATGGGTGCAAACTTAATGAGTGGTATAAAATTAAGTTCCACTATCACAATGGACACAATAGAATTCTCCTGAATAGCCTAGAGATACTCATTGGAGAGTGTGATTGCAATGCATCATCTTTTACCTACATAGATTGTCCTATTGCAAGTGTGGGCTAATGGATTGAGTAGGATTGCACCTCTTATTCTATAGGAGAAGTTTCATCTATAACTCATCATCTTCCTCTTCCTCTAGGCCTCTTTTCCCTTAGTTGTGATAGTCCTCTAGCTTCAAGTCTCTTTGGTAGCATATGCAATCATAAGAAGATACGAGATCATCCAAAATTCTATAAAAATTCCTAACAATTCATAGCCCTTCATCAGTTTTTGGGTTCCAATAAAAAATATTAGATATAATTAATTTCATTCTTAAATTAAATTATAGAATTGGAAAATTTGTTAATTCAGGAAAAAAACCTTATTTAGAAAAAACCCTTAGTTAAATAATTTAATGATGATTAGAAATAATTTCAACTTCACAATCTATCACTATTTTTGATTTATTACTTAAAATGTATTCAAATCATAAATTGGAAAGGACCATTAATTTTATTGGCTTATGTTAGATCAAAATGTTATTATCTCTTACTATTCTTACCCCTAATTAATCTTTCAAGCCTTAGAAAAATTTAGCACAATCGGCAAAAATTATGTGTAATGCTCTTCCATGTGATTGAGATGATCGCTCCATGAGTAAAAGGAATCAAGAATGGCTCAAATCAATTATGCAGTGAGGAAGATATGGAGATATAAAAATAATATGAACTCCCCTTATGTGAAAGATGGAATGAAATATTTTACTAACAATTTGCATGTATATATATATTTTTATAAGAGCAATATTGTAGATAAAATATCACAAGGCCTCATATATCATATCTACAATATCATCATTAAAATTTTCAAACTTTTTGTGAAATTTGATGGAAAAAATGGATGGAATGGATAGTCTAAAAGATGTAAAGATGATCCAAAGGGTTCTTAATCATTGATAATGCTTAGAATATGAGAATTTAATTTTAAAAACATGTTAAAGAAGAATTTGGAGAAGGTAAGTCAACAAATTTTAGGAGATGATTTGATCAACATTGTTGAACTTATGAGTGAGTATGAATATGTAGGAAGATAATGATTATTTCTAAAGAATTCAAGAGATATAAGATGATGTGGAATTGATCAAGTATGAAATATAAAAGCTATACAAGTGGGTCCTCCCTAAAGCAAGCTCCTACCCTTAATGTCCTTGTATAACCACACCTACAGGTGTTCGTGGGCACTCAAGGAGTTAAATGTAAATCACACCTATCTGATGAGTAGTGAGGTACCCCTACGCCCAACCATATGAATTACAAAGCATTCACACATGACTCGGACAAATTCTATGAACTTTATCATTTCCAATGCACTAGCCCTTTAGGAAGTGAATCTAGCATTAAGATCCATCATTGTCCTTCCAATTACACTTGTGATGCATGTTGGTATGGTTAAGTGTAACTGAGGCATCCAATTTTTATCATTTTATGTTTTATGTTTTGGGTGCTTGAAATGTAGGTAAAAGGAATTTTATTAACTAATTTGAATTAAGTAACTAACTATTATTAAGCTAATCCTAACATAAGTATCTGTTCCCACTTTCCATACACATCCTAAACCTACATATCCATTGCTAGGCGACCAAACGTTACACTACTGGGTGTACCAAGTAATAAAATTGTTAGGATTACCAAGTGAATATGTGTTATGATTGAAGTGGTCATACTTATTTATTTAATCTTATCTACCTTAACAATCTCATTAACTTGATTGCTAGAAAATAATTTTGAAATAATTAAAAATAATTAGCAAATAATTGAAAACATTGAATGCATAAATAAAAAAACTAATCTATCCAAAGTGTTGGAAGGTTTATCATAAAGCTCACCTTTATTACTGCACACACTACCATGCTTAGGTATAACAATGCTCAAATGAATATTTGTACACTCAAAAGCTCCTACTGTAGGCACTCATGGACAAAATTCTATCTTTCAAGTGGATAAAAATCAAGAGCTTCACTACAATTGAAATCTAGACTCCCCATAAATGAGGAAGATAGGCACATATTTATAGGTGATGGATAGACACTGTGTCAATGAGGCATCATTAATGTAGGTCAAAATGCATCAACAGGGTCTCATGGATGAGGCCTTGTCGATGCGGTCGACTATGTCAATAAGACCTTGTCAATGAAACCAACCAATGACAAGTCATCATACCCCCACAACTGAATGAAAACTTGTCCTTGAGTTCTTTTACAAAATTGGGAAGGTATGGGATTATTGATTGACTTTTGTTTCAACAAAACAAACTTGACTGACTTGATAAAAAATGGAATGCTTGGGTGTACAGATCAACACATTACAAAAATGGTAGTGTTCAAGACACAAAATTGAACACCATGACACAAATCTTCAAAAAATTTAGACAACATGTTCCTTGATGATGTGAAGCTTGTTGGAGAAGATCAAATGATCCTAGGTGGTGGTGGTTCTTAAGGCTTCAAGGAACATTCACCATCTTCATGCATTGGCGGTGGTTAAGGCTATGGTTGTCTTGCTACCATTGTAACTTCAGGTGGGAGGTAGAAAGCATCCAGGAGTACTTTCATTTTCTCCTTCTTACTTCTAGGATCATGCACCATCCATGCAACTTCCCCAATGTGGGTTAGAATGGGCATATCCCAAGAACACGAGATCATTGGAAAAAACTCCTTGACATTGACAAACTAGGCAGCAAACTATTTGCATTCAATGTCAAACACTTGCATTGTGTTCTTCAGCTCCTGGTAGTCATTCATCTATCTGGCTAGGTCCTCGATGATGGATTGTTAGTCTATGAATCACCCTTTAAGGACTTTGAGTTTAGTGTTAGCAATCTCAAGCTTTTTCTTGGTATATTTGTGGTGTTTGAACTTAGCCTCATATAGAAAATATGAGCTAGCCACCTACTTTTCCAACTTTGACTATGGCTATCTAGCTATCAACATTGCTAGATTTGCATAATGAATATCGACCAACTCCATATATTCTATCATTTCTTCAATCTGCAACTCCTTCAAGTGGATCTTCACTTTGTTGTAGGCATTAATCCCATCAAGGATGGGCTACCACATCTCTCTTCCTTGTTGGAGTTACTGGAGGGCTTCATTAACCATAGCCTTTTCTATCTAGATTTTTTTTTTCATTAATTTCTTTTTGCAAGCCAACCTAGTCCCTATAGTGATTTTTCAACCTTTCAAACTTGAGAGCTTCATTCTTCTAGGAGGAAATTTCAATGGCAGAATTTTGTCACAAGGTGCACACCTCCTCCATTGATAGATTTTGATTCTTTTTAATCAATTTTTTCAATTCAATGTTGACTTTGGCAAAGTTGCTCCTATTGTTGATAGATGAATTCTTGCATTTAATCTCTTTAAGCATCAACATTTTGCAGGAGATGATTTTGTGTAGTTAGTATCTCATTTTCTGGCACATCTAATTTAAGTCATTTTTAATTGAATGTGTCTTAGCTTTTGTCATGGACTATTTGAAGATGGCCATTGTTTCTTTCTCCTTAGCCTTTTGAAGTCATTCTTGAAGCTGTTTGATAGCTTCATCTCTTATCATTGTTGGGCTAAGGATTTTTTTCTCTACAAGTTGATCATAAAGTTTAGAAACCTTCACGACCAAGCATTGATTTCACTCTTGGGCCATTTCTATTTACACTTCCAAAATGATGCATATGCCCCTTTCATTCAGCGGTTTGACTAGGTTGCAGTAATTTTCTCTAGAAGATCAAAGATATATGGAGTTAGTTGCCTAGTTTCCACCAGTTGTTCTAATAGTTTTTTATGCTGGGCTACATTCAATTTTTTATTAACCATGCCTGTGGATGTTTTCACATCTTGAAGTGTAGATATGTCTAGTAAAAATGCTATTAGTGCATTTAGTGCTTTAGCTACATAGTCAGCTACCACTTTTGTTGTTGTTTCCTACCCTTGGTGTTGCATCACCAAGACAGTTGCCTCTTCACCTTCCTCCAACCTCATCGAGAAAGTGATGATATTATTAGAGATTTCTAGGAATAAATGATGTGTCACTAGTGACACTATCACCTCCTAAGCATTAGGATCTAACCTCAAAGGTAGCTACATTCTTTGGGTAGAGAAAATGGAACCACCTCTCTCCATCTGGCTAATTGTTCAAGCCACCTCATTAAGGTGAATCATTGTTGGTTGATACACAGATGGAGCTGCCCCACTCTTTTCTACTTGCTACTCTTGTTTGCTCAAAATATGCTCTTGGATTTGTTGTAAACACTCATAGACTGCGTAGGCCTATAGTATTATCTCTTGAGTGGGTGGTGGTGGTAGCATCTCCTCTTCTTGGATGGCTACTAGTATTTTATCCTTAATTATTTCTACCCATGAGGCTAAGAGAGTATGCCTGAGAGTATCATTGGAATAGCAAACAATACCTACTCTCTTACAAAGTTATCTTATCAGGCATGGAAAGCGCAGGGTCCTCCTTCCACGTTTGTTCTCCTTGAAATGCTTTTCAATCTCCAAATAAATTAGTTATGGAAGGTTAATAGGAAATTTTTTTCTTAGAGTGGCACATGCACTAGCGGAGAAGGTAGTCACCTTACTTGGCCTTACTGTTGGATTAAGGTGATAGGCTACAATATTAAAATAAATTCGCTCTACCAATGTGAGCACATCATACTTCTTATGATCCACCCCATAACATTGCTAGGTCCACTCCCTTTTTACCTTAGGGTCACCTTTTGTTAATATTTCTGTCAACTGTGTTGCGATGTCAAGAAACCCCAATGCCTGTGCAATGGCTTCCATTGAATAGGATACTTGAATGTCCTTGATCTTCATAATGGACCTTGGCTTTCAGCTGTTCTAGAAGAGATAAGTCTCTCCCATGTATTACTCCCCACTGGTCATGATGATTAGCCATGTGGGAGTGGTTTGCAATTGTGTTCTGACATCTTTTGGAGCTTTCTTCAAAAATGGCCTGAAGTTTATTTCTTGAAGAACTGATCTTTGGAGATCTTGGGACTTGATGATGTATAGGTACAAGTCTAGGTGCTTCCTCTTATTGAGATTGTTTACTAGGCACTTCTTCTTCTTCTAGAATTTTTCAAACAAATTCCACTTTGGGCTCCTCACGAAGAGGTTCCATTGCATGGGTCACCTCTTATTATTTTTGGCCTTGTTCCTGCTACCCCCTTCCAGCTCTAGGTTGTTTCTTCCATGGTTGCAAGGGTTCTCCTTCTCATGGGTGCTTTTGTTTAGGTGCAATCTATAATCACAATAGAACCATGGATTAACAATCTTTGTGTAACCTTAAAATAGTTGGGATACCTTAACTCCTAAGGGTAGTTACACCTAGCTAAGCTGTGATTATGGCTAACTTAATCAAATTAATTTTTATTTCTTTTTATGTATTATCATTGATAAATCATCCCCAAGGTTGTTGGAAGGGTTAACTTGGAAAAAGTTGATATTTATGTATGATTAAAGTTACTAACCCTTAGGGGAGTTAGAAATTTTTTTTGAAAATTTCATAAAAAAAAAAACTTAAGGCTTGTGGCCCCCATGATAAAGATCTTACCTTTGGTAAGTGCAAGATAAAAAAATGGAGTGATTTGGAGAAACGATTTGAAAGTTATGGGCTTTGGAAGATTTTAGGCTTAGAAAAATTGCAAAAACTCCCTGTGTGTTATGAGTAAATGGAAAAACATTCCAAAGTGTCTAGTGGCATATATAGTATTTTTGTATTGCATTGATGAGGCCTCAATGATGAGGTCAACTATGTCAATGATGCCTCGACAATGCAGCTATTGACCACCATTGACTTTTGTCGACTTTGGTCGAACTTTCAAAATGCAAGGGATTTTTTGATGAAATTGGGATCAAATGAAAGGTTAGAAGACCAATAATAGTATGAAATCATGAGAAGAGGACATTGAAGTTCATAAATTGGAAAAAAATGGAGAAAAATTGATTTAATGAATGAATGCAATGAAAGATTGAGTATTGAGCAGTTTACACAATGGAAAATACAAAATATAAGGTTGTAATGATGTCAAAGGTAAGAAACCTTAACTAATCAAGCCAAAAGCTATACAATTGGATCCTCCCCATAGCAGGCTCATGCCCTTTTTTTCTCTTGCATAACCTCAACTAAGAAGTCCATGGGCCCCATAGTCAATTTAATGACCATGATAACTTAAGGACCAACCTAAAAGAATCCATTCAAGAATCCCAATACATCATATTAAGACATAGAGCATAACATAGAACCTGATAGTGAGGTGAGTTATGTCAGCATAGATGGATGATAGTGAAAGAGGAATGGAGTTCCAAATTGAGGTCATAAGAAGCCCCTTGTAAATTTGTGGTTAAAATGATCCATAAGTTCCATCCTCAATCCAAACCACAACCATCCACTTTCAGTGACTTCACATCATCACTCTAAGACTGATCCATCCACTGGAGACATAATAGTGCCCCTATAAGACAACCAATATTTCACAAGAGGAGAGAGAGGTAGAAAGTGATAGAGAAAGGGCCTTACTTAGAGAGGACCTTCAGGCATAGGTATATGTCTTTTCAGTCCCATAACTAGTACTTGTAGCCCTTTTATTTGTCCAAGGGGTGTGCTTTGAATTCCCACTATTTTGTTTTGTTTTTTTGAATGGAAACCGCACCATGTGAGGAATTTATTCATGTTGAAGGGGTGTGCATTGAATTCCCATCATTTTTTTTGGTTTTTTTTTTGAGTGATGGGAACCACACCATGCAACGACATTATTTGGCTTCCTATCATTGGATGGTATAAAATAGTAAGAAGTCCATAAAAAATACTCAAGCACTCAAGTAAGAAGAAGAGTACAAAGTGTATTAAGTTCCCTTGAAGTCACACCCTTTACAAACCTTTGGATCCTTCCCAATTTTGGAACTACCAAGGTCACCGATTAATTAAAAGTTTCTTTAATGAAAAAGGAACCTCAAATTCCCAGAACGGAAAACCATAGAGTTCTTTGGATGGGTGGATGAAATGGACTCACTACCTATCCCATGAAAAATAAACCATGTTAAAATCATCAGACATCAGAATTCAAAAATAGAAAGCAAACACCAACAATCACATTAAGCACAAACCATCATTAGTAAACAGCAACAACAACATTGTGTCTTGTGAAAATAAAGTAGATTTATTAGCATAAATGAGAAAATATCACACTAAATCAAAAGAAACATAAGAGACAAAATAAATTAAAATATATAAGAAATTATAACATAATAAAAAATATTTAAATGTACTAAAAATGGTATAAAATTAGAAAAATTTGATAATCCAAAAATTTGTAAAATCAAAAATGTGAAAAATAAAAAGGGTAGAAAGTTTGAGAGGTCATGGTAATGGTTAGCATGGATGGCCATCTCCCTCATGACTGAGTTGGAAGAAGGAGATGTGAAAAATAGAATGTGGATGTCCATCAGATAAGGCGGTATTTACACTAGCCAATCTTAGTTCCAGGAAAGGCTTGACTTGTTGGATATTGATAAACTATTTTTTATTTGGGATGTCAAGTTTATAAATTATCATGACCCTAGAGTGAAAGGTTTGATCAATTATATAAGGTCCCTTCCACAATGTTTGAAATTTTTCCTTTTGAGATACATGTGTAGTATTCCAATAAAAGACCTTATCTCCTGGTTGAAACCTTACTTTCCTAATTCTAAGGTCATGGCATTTCTTACTAAATGATTTCTTCACCTCATTCATAGATAGGGCCACTAAGAAATTTTCATCTAGCATGTTCAAATTGATCAATCTTTCCTTTTGTGCTAAACTTAGGTCAAGGTTTAGAACATAGGCCATTGAGAGTGTACGGAGCTTAGATTAAATTGGGAGTGTTGGAAGTTTTCTATACACTAACTTATAGGGAGAATATCCAATAGGAAGTTTCCAAGTTGATCGATAAGCCCAGAGAGCATCATTAAGTTTTGTGCTCTAATCCTTCCTATATTTGCTAATGGTTCATGTTAATATTTTAGTAATCTCTTGGTTGGTTACCTTTGCTTAACCATTAGCTTGAGGATGGTAAGGTGTTGTTAATTTATGTTCTACCCCCCAAGCATTTCATTAATTTTCTAAATGTGGCACCTATGAAATGAGTACCATTATTAGAAATTAGTGAATGCAGCACCCCAAACCTATTGATGATTACGTTATTGGATAAATCTAGTGATAGTGGATGATGTGAAATCTATAACAGTTGTTGCTTCAGCCCATTTTGTGTAATAGTCAATTGCTACTATGATATACACTTTCCTATTAGACATGGGTGTGATGGGATCCATGAAGTCAATGGCCCATATGTCAAAAGCTTCAAGTGGTTGAATCCATTATTGAGGATCCTCTATTTGAGTAGTCATCCCCCCGTCACGTTGATAACATTCATAAGACTTAACAAAATGGTGGGCATCCCTAAATATTATGAGCCAATAGTACCTTGTAATTAGGATTTTTATGGCTATGTGTCTCCCTACATAGTGGCCTCCACAAGTGACTTCATGAGAATCTTGGAGAATGCATAATCAATCTTCGTCAAGGACACACTAACGAATCAGGCCATCGATGCACACCTTGTAAAGGTGTCCACTAATTTCCATGAAGTATTTGACTTGATGAAGAAATTATTGTTTTTTTCCTAAAATCCAAGTCTTATGGCATCTCTTGAGTGATAAGATATGTGAGGATGCCATTATACCATACTGCATTTTTAGGTGTTTGTTCATTTATTACTCTAGTAAAGAGGAGTTCATCTAGAAATTAATTAGAGAGTAGGCTCTCCTCCTCTTTGTTATCCCATATTAAGTGAGAAAGATGATCAGTGATCACATTCTTGATCCCTTTTCCATCTATCATAGTAATATCTAATTCCTACACGATCACAAGCCACCGTATAACATGAGGGCTCACCATTAGCTTATTCATAAGGAAGTAAATTGCCCTGTGATCTATATGTAAAAATATTTTATAACCTAGCACATAACATCTAAAATTTTCTAGTGCATACACCACTACCATTAATTATTTTTCCATAGTGGTGTAATTTAATTGTGCCCCCACAATGCTTTGACTTGTGAAATGGATATAATATGGATGTTTCTTGTCGTCCATCTATGTGAGCATGGCTTCCAAAGCATAGTTAGATGTGTCTATCATGATATGAAATGGTTTGGACCAATCAGGTGCTCATAGGATTGGTGTTTCTATGAGTTTCTCTTTTAATTATTGGAATGTGTTTTTACATTCCTTGGTCCATATGAAAGATGCATCTTTCTTGGTAAGTTCTACCAATGGCTTTGCAATCCTAGAGAAATTCTCAATAAAGTGCTGATAGTAACCAATGTGTCCAAGGAATGACCAAACATCTTTAACAGTCTCTAGTTGGCATGTCATTCCTTAGATGATCCTTATCTTTTCTAGGTCTACCTCAATCCCTTTCTGTGAAATTCGGTGCCCTAACATGATGCCTTCTTGGACCATGAGATGGCTTTTTTGCCAATTGAGCCGTAGTTTTGTCTCAACACATCTCTTCAGTACTTACTCAAGTTGGTCCAAGGCTTACTCAAATGTAGCTCTATATGTGGAGAAGTCATCCATGAAAACTTCAACACCACTATTGATTTTTTGTTGAAAGATACTAAGGACCAAGTGTTAAAATGTTTTAGGGGCATTGCATAGGCCAAATGGAATCTTACAATATGCAAAAGTCCCCTAGGAACTCGTAAATGTTTTCTTGGCTTGGTCTTCTAGCGAAATTTGGATTTGGTTGTAGCCACTATAACCATCCAAGAAACTATAATAATAATGCCTGAATATGGGTGTTTAATACTTGATCCACAAATGACAATGAAAAGTAATCCTTAAATGTTATCATATTTAACAACCTAAAGTCAATGCAAACACACCATTTATCATTCTTCTTTGATACAATTATGAGTGGGCTAACCCACTCACTATCCACAATTGGATAGATAAACTCCACCTTGAGGAGTTGCTCTATTTCCTCCTTAATGATTTTCTTCAATTTGGGGTTTAGCCACCTCTGTAGCTACCTTCTAGGCTTCATGGTCAGGTTAGTGTAAATGCAATGCTTCATGGTCAGGTTTAGCCAAGTGAAGGTTGTTGACCATTTATTTACCACTTCCAACAACTTTTCTTTTTGTTCAAGATCAAGTTTGGCATTAATGATGACTGGTTTACCATTCTTTAAAAATGCATACTCCATTCCAACTGGTAAAGTTTTTAGTTCTAAGGGCTCCTACTCCAAGTGATCAAGGATGTCTAACTCTCCTTAATAGTTATCATCATCATCATTAGAGAGTTGGGAATGGACTTGTTCAATTTTTTCCATGCCTTCCACATATGCACAATTTAAACTCTCAATTGGTTCCATGCATATTGTGTTACTATTTGAATTAGCTATCAGCCACTGGGTGCCCTCCTACTTTGTGGCTTTTTTGTATAAACACCATTGAATATTAACTTCTTGTGCACATTGATTGCATGCCTTAAAGTATGTGCTTTTGATGGACAAAATCTTTTGCAAGCAATTACACCCATTTTTTTTGTACGTGATGCATGGAATACACTTCTTCTTAATTTTTTCTAATTCATTATCCTTAGATATTTCAAGAGATAGGTCCCTTATACCCATTTTCACATCAATTGTGCTTAACCAAGCCCTTCCCATGATGATGGGGAAGTCACTTTTGTAGTTGTTCACCTTGATTACTAGAAAATTAGCAAGATAGAACCATCCACAAACTATTATCACAATGCCCTCTACTAATCCCAAAGGGATTGTAATCCACTGATCTACTAATTCTAAATGGATGTTGCTCTACTTAAGAGGTGGTAGATGCTAGGCTTTATACATATCATGAGAGACGAGGTTAACTCCAAAACTAGAGTCAAGAAGAGCCTTGCATGGCTCTTGTCTAGTAATTTGCAGAAAGTTGAGTGAACTTCCTAGATCATATCCTTTTGTGGGAAGGTTGCTAGCCTTGATCTAGTCAGAAATAAAATGAGCTAGTATCATAGTGTGGATCCTAGGTGGCACTTGGTTTGAAGGATGCTCAAAGGTATTTGATGTAAATGATGAGGATATTGGCGAGGTAGGGTGATCAGCTAGAGTAGATTGTGAGGGCTAGAGAGGACTATTGGGCCAAAAGAAAGGTTCTTTTCTTGATCAATTATCTAGACCATGAGCTGAAAAATTGGTTGTGAGTGTACAGCCCTTGTAGCATTTTGTTACTACGGTTATGGAGGAATTTCACCCTTCATGGATGGAGTAAGAGGTAATTAAGTTGAAGGTGGAGGTGTAGGTCTAGAGGGATGTGGAGGATGATAATGATACTAATATGGGTTTTTCCCTTGAGTAGATGGTGAATGTGTTTGGTAGTACTTTGGAGGGTAATAGTGATGCTAGAATGATGCATGACTTGCTAAACTTCTAGGGGAAATGGATTTTTGAACATAGTACCCATATGAATCTAGTTGCCTATAAGGGTACTATTGCCTTGGCAGTGGCATTCCCCATGATTGTGGTTGGTACCACTCTTAGTAATATTCATAAAGTTTTGGAGGAGTTCCACTTGGGTAGTAAGCTTGTTGTTGCTGGTGGAACTATCTTGGACTACCTTGAGGGTAACGCAACATCTTGGAGCTTGCTTACATGCTAGGTAGGGGTTCAATGCATACCCTCCAAAATTTTGTAAATGTGAAACCATAGGGAAACATCCCTTTGATTTTCATATTAACAAATTTCATAGTCAATTTCATTATCAGAGTTAGACTCCATGACTTCTTCTATTGTAGTAGCTTTGACCTTACCTCTTTGGTAAGCATGTTCACCTTCTTTTCACCATCTATGATCATGATCACTATTTTGCTCTTTGGATTCTTTAGCAATTTGCAAAGGGGTTTAAAAATTTTCATCTAAAGAGTCCCATAACTTGTCAACCTTGGCTGAAATGTCAAAAATAGATTTTTGGATCAGCAACATTTTTCTATTCACCACTTCATCAAGTGGTGAATCCTTCTCATCACAACATCAGACCTCTCATTTTCTAATGGATGGATCCCTATTATACTCTTGAGCACTCTCCCTTTTTTATAGCTCACCTTCTTCTTTTTCTACCTACTTGATTAGTCTTTGTATATAAAGAGCTATCATCTCAGACAACCTCCCTTGGGCATACATCCTAAGGGTTCTTCTTGTTTCTACTCTAAGCCCATCTATGATGTGGTGAAGTTGTTCCCTTTGAGAGTAACCATGGCCAAGACATCTATGTAGGAGTGAATAATATCAGCCCATGGTGACATCCAAGGGTTTATGTGTTCCTTGTTTCCAACCTTGGATTTGCCTTCTCAAATTAGACACTCTAGAGTGCATTTGATATTTTTCATTGAACAGTTCTAACATGGTACTCCATCTTTGGATAGATTCCAATTCTAAGGACTAGTACCAACTTTCAACTTCCTTAATGAGTATCCTAGAGAAAATCTTGAGTTTCTTCCACTCGTTCTCAATGTTTTGTAAGGCACATGCATCTTGAAAGGCTTGCAGATGTGTTTGCAGATCAGAGTTGTATCCCCCCTCAAATCTTGGGATATTGTTCATGTCTAGGCACTTGATCCAACTATCCTTCATATGCCTAGTTACCTCCACAATGTTAAGCATACTTCAAGTTGGTAGTAAAGGTTCATCATCATCGCTACGTTAATGATGCTGATGATGGTTTTGGACACCCCTTCAATTTTGGCTACCTTCATAGTCATTATGATTTCGTTGACCGCATTCATCACAGTTGTTTCAGCTACAACTTCTATGAGAACTATCAAATGAAGAGGAATGTTCCAAATTAGATGAAGAGGATGAAGAGGAATGTGGACTACCATTGCCACCAAGGTGTCTACCACCACTCTTACACTTTTTACAATCTCCATCATTAGATCCCTTTTTATTATGATGTTCACTCGAGTTCCTACTTTGGCTATCACTCTTTCTTAAATTCAATTTATGAATAGTCAATCATAAGGTCAAGTTCACATCCTCACCATTGTTAGAAGGGGGTGGACAATCTTCATGTTGAGAACCTTCCAAGTGAAGGTCCTCATTATCTTCTTGGTCTAGTAGGAACAAGGGGTTAGTGTAATGTTTCCCCTTTGTGGCTTCATGGAGTCTCTCTTGACATTTATCCTACTTATGTTGTGTTTTAGTGGGATGATAGTTCCTAGTGTCCTACCCATTCACAACATTCTCTTCGTGAAGATATGCTACGCCCAACTTCTTAAGGATTTTAATTAGCATTTTAGGCATAGATCTATTAGGGGGGAAAACAACATTGCCCTCTATATCACGCCATCACATTTTTTCATATTGATGTAGGATGAAGGTGAAATTCAATACAAACTCATCTGGATGAGTGTATACCACCTTGGATTCCTATGGGACTAGTGGTTTAGTACCATCATGCTTACGAGAAGAAGAAGACATTTTGTAAAACAAAATGAAATTATCAGTGTGATTTTATAGTTTATGTATAGTGGGAATGATATGTACTTTTAGGTTTGTACAACAATATTAATGACATTCACTTAGCCTTAAATAGTGCACGTTCCACAAACAAAGTCCCCAAAAATGATGCGAATGATGAGCAGTGAGGTACCCCTATGCCCAACCATATGAATCATGAAGCGTTCATGCACAACTCGGTTGAATTTTGTGGACTTTATCATTTCCAGTGCACTAGCACTTTAGGAAGTGAATCTAGCCTTAAGGTCCATCGTTGTCCTCCCAATTACACATGTGATGCACGTTGGTATGGTTAAGTGTAACTAAGGCATCCGATTTTTATCATTTTATGTTTTATGTTTTGGGTGCTTGAAATGTAGGTAAAAGGAATTTGATTAACTAATTTGAATTAATTAAATAAATATTATTAAATTAATCCTAACATAAGTATCCATTCCCACTTTCTGTACACGTCCTGAACCCATGTATCCACTACTAGGTGACCAAACGTTATGCTACTAGGCATACTAAGCAATAATGTTGCTGTGATTACCAAGTGAATATGTGTTACACTCGAAGTCGTTGTACTTATGTATGTAATCTTATCTAGCTTGACAATCTCATTAACCTAATTGCTAGAAAACAATTGTGAAATAATTAGGAATATTTAGCCAATAATTGAAAACATTGAATGCATAAATAAAAAGAGCTAATCTATCCAAAGTGCTACAAGGTTTATTAGAAAGCTCATCTTTATTATTGCATACACTACCGTGCTTAGCTACAAAAATGCTTGAATAAAGATTTATACACTCAATGAATCCTACTACGGGCACTTAGGGAGAAAATTCTAACTTTCAAATGGAAAAAATGCAAGAGCTTCACTACAGTTGTGAATATGTGTTACACTCGAAGTCGTTGTACTTATGTATGTAATCTTATCTAGCTTGACAATCTCATTAACCTAATTGCTAGAAAACAATTGTGAAATAATTAGGTATATTTAGCCAATAATTGAAAACATTGAATGCATAAATAAAAAGAGCTAATCTATCCAAAGTGCTACAAATTTTATCAGAAAGCTCATCTTTATTATTGCATACACTACCGTGCTTAGCTACAAAAATGCTTGAATAAAGATTTATACACTCAATGAATCCTACTACGGGCCCTTAGGGAGAAAATTCTAACTTTCAAATGGAAAAAATGCAAGAGCTTCACTACAATTGTGAATATGTGTTACACTCGAAGTCGTTGTACTTATGTATGTAATCTTATCTAACTTGACAATCTCATTAACCTAATTGCTAGAAAATAATTGTGAAATAATTAGGAATATTTAGCCAATAATTGAAAACATTGAATGCATATATAAAAAGAGCTAATCTATCCAAAGTGCTACAAATTTTATCAGAAAGCTCATCTTTATTATTGCATACACTATCGTGCTTAGCTACAAAAATGCTTGAATAAAGATTTATACACTCAATGACTCCTACTGCGGGCACTTAGGGAGAAAACTCTAACTTTCAAATGGAAAAAATGCAAGAGCTTCACTACAATTGAAATCTAGAATCCCCATAAATGCAGCAAGTAGGCATGTATTTATAGGCAATGAACAAACACCACGTCAACAAGGCATCATCAACACATGTCAAATGCATCGATGGGGCCTCATGGATGAGGCCTCATCAATGCGGTTAACTAAGTTGACAAGGCCTCATCAACATAGCCAACCAATGATGACTCATCACTATCTTTCAAAACACACATGTTAGTATTACCCCAATAAGAAGATAATACTATATTACACAAAATCATCAAATTATAATTATATATAATATGAGTTGGAATGGTAGTAACAAGGATTGTAGAAAATGAAATGTGAGATGTCTTACCCTAAGAATAATAAATTGTGTATGTAATGCATGGTGAAAATGATCATCAATCTTTATGTTCAAGATATAAATCAAGTTCCTATCATTTAACAATGACATCACATTGTATCATTCCAAAACTGATAACCATAATACTATCATAATTGCAAGAATTATCCTTACTATACAATGAGTTATAAGAAAGCAATTTATTATCTACATAGTTTATTTTAAAGGAGACTTGGCCATTGGATAGAGAAATGGCTTCAAGCATGGGTAACATGTTTTTCTAGCTTAATAACCAATGCAAGTTCAAGAATTCTTAAAATTCCTAAGAATTCACCCACCTTCATGCATGGGTAACATGTCTTCTTAGTGGAATACCAATAAATTTTTATCATGTGTATTTATTATATTATTACTAGGTTAACCTTACCAAAGGATTGCCTTCACGCATGGATAACATGTCTTTCCAATAACATGGCAAAGCAACACTTATTTTTAGAACATGCTTCCATTTTTCATTAGAACTCAAGAAAATAATACAACTTAGCAATGTAGTAAGACTCATAGTAGTAGCTTTAGAGAATCCATAAATTTCCTTAATGTCACACCCTTTTTATTCCCTTTGGTTTCTTTACCTTTCCATACAAGCATAATGATCATAGGTTTATTTTAGTTTTATTGTGAAAAGAATGCCATTATGTCCATGATAAGAACCTCTTATTATTGGAAATGAGTGGATGGATGATGTGGTCTATATATAATCAATCCTTTAATGATTTGATAACATAGGGTAAAATTCTTATTATTTCAACTACATCTTTCTTATTACTTTACACTTTATTAAAAATATCAATAAAAAATGTACATGAGAAATAGTAAAATTATAAAAATAATTAAAGATATTAAAACATAGAAAAATGTATAAAAAATCTAAAAGATATTAAATAATGAAGAAATAATAAAAATATAAAGAATATAAAAGATATTAAAGAATTTAGAAAATACCAAAAATGAAAAAAATATGACAAAAATTGTAAACCAAAAAATTATAAAATAAAAAAGTTAAAATGCACTTATCAATTCCTGACTCAAGATGGGATACTTCCCACATGACTAAAATCATAAGTGAGTATTCAGAAAATGGACCATACATCCCTAGGTTCATACACTCTAGGTTTCTTGTTTATCATCCTTAGTGATTTATATTTTTGTTTATTATCCCATGTAACACTGATGATAATCAAGTTTTGATCATTTGGAAATACATATCCTATTGGATAAAGTGGTCCTTTTATTTTAGAAGATCCAAATATATTTTCCTGTTTATTCTTAATTTCAAGTTTTGAGTCTTCATGTTCACTACTTTTTGTTGATGTATAGTTATGGTTTAGGATATTCTTCTATAAGCTCTCAATTTTTTTGCTTTTCTTGGGGTAGGAGTTAATAAGTGGATTGGATATTTCCATGCATCTCTTGAGTAGTTTTAATTTCTCACTACTTACCCACTAGATGTCATTTGGTTTAGTGGCCATTGTTTCTTTTTGCATACATAATTATTTTTCAAATTTGTTGTGGGATAGTTTAAGGATCATGTTGACATTTTGAACTTTTAGTTCACAGTTGCGTCCTTCTTCATTGTAAGTAATTCATCTAATTCTTCATGTTTATGTGGCTTCTTGCTCATCTTTCTTGGAAATTTCCAATGAAAATTCTCTCATTCCTAACTTGGCATCAATTGTGCTAATCCATGCTCTCCTCATAATGATAATAAAGTTCCCATTATCACTCTTCATATCAATCATAAGAAAATTTGTTGAATAAGACCACTCATCAATAGTAATCATCACATCTTCTACCTGTTCCAAAGGAATGATGACTGATTGATTTGCAAGGTTTAGTCTTATGGTACACTTCTTTAATGATAGTAGGTTCCATATCTTGTATGTTTTTTAAGATATCAAGTTGAAATCAAAATGTGAGTCTAGTACAACATTACATGCTAAATTTCCAGAAATTTTTAAATAAATCAAAGGGTTTCTAGAATCTGTTCTTTTCCTTTGAAGAGTACCTTATTCTAAACAATTTAATACTATATTAGTTAACATGACAATTATAAGCTTTTGGTTTGATTGTTGTGGAAGCATGGTGGCTGTAGGAGGATTTGTCAGAGGAACATGGTTGGTTGAAGTTCCTACTCTACCAATCTTTTCTATACTTATTCTAAAGAAAGGGCATTTCCTAGATTTACATTTAGTGTTGTAGATATGATCCTCTTTTTGTATACTAACTATCCAATCTAGTGAGGTTATGTAGGTAGTTGTCCTTCAATTATTAACGATGGTACTAAAGGTAAAGAATTAAGAGCTTAATAAGATGGACCTGCTACTAGTTGAGATATGTAAGAATATAACTTCATGCATGGGATCATAGGCTTATGATATTCGATTGGATAGTAGGAAGAAGAAATATGAATAGAAGTACTTCTAGGAGATATAGGACAATGTACATAGTGTCCATAAGAATATGGTTATCAACATGGATACTGTTGCCTTCATGATGGCATCCCCCACAACTATGATTATTGCCACTGCTACTAGTATTGCTCCTATGGTTGAGGATAATCCGTACTTAGATAATATGATTATTGATAGGGCTCTTTGTAATTACCTTGTGGGTAAGGTAATCATCTGGGCATCTATTTTCTGACAAAATTTGAATTTAGTACATATGCCCCAGACTCTTGTAAGTGGGCCATGAAAAGACAACATCCCTTAGGATATTCATATTGGTATACTTTGCATTTAATGTCAAACTTCAAAACTTAAATCCATAACTTTCTCTATTACAGCAATTTTTCCTTTGTTTTTATAACTTTCATGTCCATTATATTTTTTCTTCTTCTTTTCATAATTTCTATTAAAGGCTTGTTTAGTCTTCTCTTCTACTTTCTTTAATGTTATGACAAATTTTTTGTCCATAATGTTCCATATTTTCTCTACCTTTGTTGCAACATCATTGATCGATTCTAAAGAGGTAGAGTCCTTCCCTAGATCACATCTTCTAAAGTTTCTCATTCTTGCATTTTACATATTCTTACATCTCTTCTTGTAATGGTTGCATCCCTATTGTACTCTTCAACAAATTCTCTTTTGCACAACTCTCCTTCTTCTTTCACTACTTGGTCTAGTAATCTTTGAATTCAATGAACTATCATATCTAATAATCTACTTTGGGCATATGTTTTAATGGTTTCTCTTGTTTCTTTTCTCAACCCATCAATGATGAGTTGTAGTTGTCCCCTTTGAGAAAATTCATGGCATAGGCATCTATGTAATAGTGAATAGTATCTATCAATTACCACATTAAGGGATTTATGTGTCTCTTGTTTCCATCTTTGGATTTTTTTTCTTAAATTTGAAAATATAGAATAAGTTTGATATTTTTCATTGAGCAGTTCCAACATTGTACTCCATGTTTTAATTGATTCTAGTTCCAAGGATATATACCAACTTTGTATCTTTTTTAATGAGAATTTCGAGAAATAACTTTAATGTCTGCTAATCATTCTCTATAATTTATAGGACACTAGCATCATGGAAGTCTTGGACATGATATTGTGGATTTGTGATATATCCTCCTTCGAAATTTGGAATATTATTCATATCAAGTCGCTTGATGCAACTATCCTTTAGATGTTTGATAGATATGTACATTGCTTCTTAGATATTGATCAGTACAGGTTCTTCATAGTCTTCATGTTCATATGCTCTATTGTAGTAGCGATCCCTTCAATGCTCATGATGTTCTCTTCTCTCATGTCTAATTGCTCTTTCTCTATCTTCTTCGTCATCTTCAACATTTTTAAGATGTCTTCTTCTTCTATCAGCATACCTTTCATGATTCCTTCTCCTTTCCCCATTGTGATTCCCTGTTCTTTATTCTTTCTTATCATAGTCTATTGATGAGTATGATGAAGAGGATATGGGAGTTGAAGAATGGTATTATTCGGTTCTCCTTTTATGGCTCCTAGATTCATCCCTTCTAAATATATAAGAGGGTTTAGGCCTCAAATTCTCCCTATGTCTAGAGTCTACCTCATATATTCCAAGTATTTCTACAAGAGTTGAACATAACTTTGTCTTCATAGGATCTTCAATGCATATGGCTGGGGTTTGAGAACTAGATCTATGAGTTTGATGATATTTTTCAACTTTATATAGTTCCTCTTCTTTCTCAATAAGTATAATCACTTGTGCTACTTTCTTTCCTTTCTATTGTTCATATCTTGCTACCATGATAGCATCCCTTCTTGCTTGAGCTTCTATTAGCTAATATGGCCTAGTCATGTTCTTGGTAACTTGGTATCCTTCTTATATGTGATCAAGATTTAATCTCATGAGTGATGCTTGAATCATGGATACTGTTGAACATTTTGATGGTAAGACAATATTTTTCTATAAGTTTCTTCATCTAAATTATTCATCCTAATGGAATATAAATGTGAAATTAGGATAATAAGGATCAATATGAGCATATAAGATTCTTTTTTGCATCAATGCATTCCACTCTTCTTCATTATAATCTCTGTCATTACTTTCATTAAGATCAATAGTAGGTTAAAATTTTACTTTGGATATGGAAGTCATTTTAATGTGATTGACACTTAACTATGTATGTATTTTGGAAATTTATTTTAGGTATGAAAGATATACTTGATGACACATGATACAATAAACTGTATAAGATTAACTAACTAGCAAACAATGATACATCCCTAGCAACAACACTAATAATGAGTGATTAGAGAATTCCAACACTTAACTATAGAAGTCACAAGTATTCATTTGCAACTAGATCATATAATGTAACTAGACTAATGAGTTAATGAAAATTTCATGATCATTGTCTTCCCACTTAGATTTAGTGAGGTGAAAAATGTATGATTTAACTCTTAGTAAGGTATATGATAAAATGATGTTGGTTTGCTTTAATTATACTAAGTGCAGACATAGTAAAAGTAAATGAAATTTCTGTCTCTCTAAGTACAATGAAAACATAAATTTATTATAGCCTATGTCGATAAGTATCTATTCATGGTTTTTTATACATGTCCTAGGCCAATGTAATTGTTACCGGGATTACCAAGTAACTTTACCACTAATTAAATCAAGCAAATTCACGACTAGGTTTCCATACAATAACACTTCATTCTTAAAACTAATTGTACTCATTCCACCTTACTAATGAATAATGGAATAGTAAATGACTTAGGAAATTTAAATGCCCTAATAAAAGTAAACAACATTGAAAAGTAAATTTATTCTATGTGATATGCTGCAATGATGAAGAAAAATCTTGATATTTATTACCATTTATGAATTATGTCTAAGAATAGTCTACTTGATTAAATATTTTATAAAATTGTAATTCACCACACTGCAAGCATTTACAGCTAACTCTAACTTCACAAAAATAAACTACAAGAATTTTGCTAAGTGTTGAGAAAAAACTTTCTTTTGACATGACAATGAGCTCATACTTTTAGGCATGACCATGACCCACTACATCATATCTATAATAGCATATGTTGAGCTATGATATGATAAATATGATATCGTAACCCATGATAATAACTGATTCATCAATATCTTCAGGAATGGATCATGAAACACCTCAAAAAATGCAAAATAATTCTAGCTTCACCAGGCCTTGTAATCCGTGCAAGCACTACGGCAGTTCATCAGGAGGAGAACACTTTGAGTCTAGGCCAGCCAGTTTGGCAAATTTTCTACTTTAGGTGTATACAGGCTCTATGGCTCATCCTGCCTGTCCACCTAAGTAGCCCACCCGATCAACAGCCTGCTCAAAAATAGTGCGGAGTTGGCAATAGCATTCTGGGTGTGCCAGGAACAGTTTGACAAGTTTTCTAAGTCATGAAGTATGCTATGCTACACTACGCCTTGCCATGTAGCGTAGCAAGCTTCGGAAGACAGTTGTAGAATGAAGTGCCACGATATGCTATGCCACATAACATAGCGTAGCATGGAAATAACTTCACCAACAGTTCCCCACACTCAATTTTAAATCCTTCACCAATGTTCCTTTTTGCCAACAAGCGGTGGAACATGTCTACTGCTATGCTACACTAAGCTACAAGGTGCAGCGAGGTGTAGCAATCCTGCAGAAGAGACAAAAGGTAGCTCGAAGGACAAAAGCAGTAAAGTTCGCGAGACATGCATCGTAGGAAGCAAAGTTGATAAAACTGGCAAAGCTTTCATGACTAAGGCTAGTTGCTATGCTACGTAGCGTAGCATAGTGTAGCAAGCATGCATCGCACATATAGCAGAACAAAGAATGAGATGTTATGCCAAGCATGCTATGCTACAAAGCATAGCAAGGCATGCAGGTGGTTGTGCGACATCAATGCACTTCACCTAATTGGACCATTGGCACACGTCTCCAAACATTGACAGTGCAATTACGGCGTGGTAGGTTTACAGTTATAGCATAGCAGGTTTACATTACAATGGTCTTGTAGGTCCAACAGTCATATGCGGCATGTGTGGTGCCAATAGGTCAACGCGTGCTCTTTGGCCCTATAAATACCCTGAGAAACAGCATTCAAAAAAGTTTAGAAATTTTGAATGAAACAAATTTGAAGGGTTTGAAATTTTCTGAAAAATAGAATTCAAAAGAGTCCAATCCCTGGTTTGGTTGGCACTCTTTCGCTAAGTTTCATACTCTTTCTTTTTCTCTGGCATTCAAGCTCTCTCCCCGACACGTTGCAATAATATTGTAAGCTGTCTGTTTGACACTGCAATCAGTTAGCGTGCTTAGCTGATATTTTGTTCTATACCCTTTCTACCATCTTGTAGAATCCTTGTATTGTCAGTGCCCAAGGCCATCCCCAAGCACACCACCTGTTCTGTTCTCTATACGCCCTAGTTACTCTCGGGATCTTTGCACTTCATCACGCTGTGCAACCGACTATATCCATCTTGATAGAGAAAGTCTGTAGCTTCAAAGTGGTGCATGTTTCTAACTATATTTTACTTTATTTCTTGCTTATTGTCTCATTTGCATTATTTTTTCTATTTTACTCACTTTCAAGCATTACTTCGCATTATTGTCACGTTTTCTGCTTTATTTACCTTCAAGTACTATAATTCGCATTTCCATCCCATCTCAAAAGTACATGTTGCAAAAGGCTATATAGATGTCGACGTACGTCCCTATCTGATTGACCAGACTGTTCAAGGCACCTCGTATCTGCACACATCCAGCACTACCCTCCCATGGGTATGAGGTCGAAACTGTCGCGCCCACCATCCCCTCAATGTTTTTCAGTCGTCGACGTTTTCAATTGCTACAGTTTTCTGGTGCTAGAAGGATGGCCTTTTGGTGCCTTTTCTATGTGTCACAATAGTTCTGTGAGCCTTTTGTACCCTGATACACATAAGCGTAAATGCGACACCCTCCTGTGGTTGTTTACACTTTGTGCAGTGTAGATCGGTCGCCTCGACGGTTCCTTGGAAGCCCTACAAAACACAAGGCCTCTGATCATCAACTAACTAGCTCTTTTATAGTTGTCTCACATGCGTTCTGTACCCAATCTTGTGTGGTACAAACCAGTCACTTTGATGGTCCCTTGGGGATCCTACAAGATGCAAAGCCTTTTTGATCGCTAGTTAGCTTACCCGTCTTATGTTTGTCTTGCATGCGTTCTATACCCCATCTTGTGTGGTACAGACTAGTCGCTTCGACGGTCCTTCAAGGATCCTACAAGACACAAAGCCTTCTTGTTAGCTTGCTTGTCTTAAGGTAGTCTCATAAGCCTTCTACACCCTGATACGCATTAGCGTAGACTTGACGCCCATCTGTGGTTGTTTACGTGTCGTGCGGTGTAGATCGGTCGCCTTGACGGTTTCTCGGGAAACCTATGAGACATAAAGGCTTTGACAGCTAGTTAACTCGCCTTCCCTTTTTATAGTAGTCTTACACGTGCTCTACACCTTAGCTTGCACAGAAGTAAACATGACACGTTGTTGTGGTTGTTTGCACCATGTGTGATGCAAGTCAGTGGCCCCGATGGTTCCTCCAAAATCGGGCAAGACGTAAAGATTCTTTTTCACTATTTCTTCTGATTTTCCTGTTCGTTTGCACTCTTTGGCATAGCTTTTGCACTTTCCTTTTGCATAACTACCTATTTAACAATGGATTTTTCAACTACCACAGCCAATGCCTTCAACGTGGAAACCCCCTTCAACGTTGAAATTCCCATCACGATTCAAGGCACTACTGGTGCCGAACAACTACCGAATCTGATGTTGGAAGCACATCGATCTCTCAGAATCCAAAACTGGGGACTTGAGGGATTAGCCCAACAACACGAGCATTATAGTTTCCTTTGTGTAAAGGTGCAAGCTAATCTTCCCTTGGATTTAGACCAACTCGAAGAAAAATGTGGCTTTGAGTTCACTTACTACAACGGGAAGGAATTCATTTCGGCTCCCTGTGTTTCGTTATCTTTAACACAAGCATATTAAAGGCTATTGGATCAATTAATCTAGTTTTCTAGGCTTAGGGAGCAATAGGACACCACATCCAACCAGGAAGACACCTTTCAAGATGGATAGGAGGAACTCGATTCCCAATCTGATGAGGGAGGTCAAACCAACCCTATTCCTATCCCACCTACCCAGTCCTTTTGGGCCAACCCATTGTCTATCACCGCTCCCTTTGCCATCGTGCCTACGCTTCAGCAACCTACAACTGCAATGGCAATAGGTAGCCATGACACATTCCTGGTGTATCATCGCCTCTATTCCCCTGTTGCATTTGTAGCAATTTTGCCCCTGCAAACTATTTATCAGCACATTCCTGCAGTGTGTAATACGCCTATCATGGCTACCCTACCACATGTTCACATTGTACCTACTTCGCAACCGCACATAACTTCCATGCCAATTCCAATGTACGCGTCGATTCCACTCGCTGTGGCAGGCCCCGGCCCGTCCACATGGTGGACCCTGTTCACTTCTTCATCTATTCTACAATCGTCACAGATGTCTCACTACATTCGCCCTCAGACCTACCCAACCCCACAAACAATACATCCTAGCACGGGGCCATGGTCTGTCCCGCCGGTGACCCAAATGGTCTATTCAGTGGCTCAACCCACTATTACTGCTCTGACAGTACCATCCACTAGGTGGTGGATAGCACAAGCAGCACCTTTAGCTGGGGTAGCCCCAACGGCATTTCCGATGAGTCAGCCTGCCATCGCCACCATGCTGCATGTGGGAACTGCCATTACAGTCCCTCAACCATCCACAATGTCGTCGAGTTTGGACCAAGCATTTTAGCTCATCTAGACCCTCACTAAGGAAATAAAATGCCTCAAATCTATTGGGTTCGACATGATACAAGTTATGGACTTCTATCAGGATGACCCCATCAGCCATGTAATCCCAAATTTGACATTACCTCCAGAGATGTCTCTCCTACACTTCACGAAGTACAACGGGGAGGGAGATCCCAACGTGCATCTTGTAACTTTCAGGTCTGAGTCTTTGCTATTGTAATAATGGCCGCATAGAATCATTCGTGTGTTCGCCATGTTGCTAGCTAGGGAAGCCCTATATTGGTACCACGCGTTGTCACGCTCATCCATTTCAACTTTGGAAGAGCTCCTGACCTAATTCATGACACGCTTCAAGTACAATTTGAAGCCAGAAACCACGCTGGATTAGTTGATGAGCGTGAAACAAGATGCGGTAGAACCAGTCCAAAAATTCATTCAACGATGGAGCGTAACCCTTAATGAAATTTGTGAGCCCATTGCAAAGGCCCACTTGCTAGCCATCTTTAAGGGTGCAGTAAATGACTTCATCAAGTCCAAACTGTACTATCTTGCTCCTCACTCTCTCAGTCAGGATTTCACTCAAACTAAGAGCATACAGGATGCGGCCGAGGTAAGCAAAGACCCAGCCTACGTTGCTTACAAGAGCACCTTCACAAAGAAGGAAAAAGGTAAGGCCCCAACAACCACAGTGGCTGCTGTGGCAACTGAGGCCAAGCCCAAACCTAGTAGTAGTAGTAGCAAGAATAACAAGAAATCGGCCATACCTATGGCTAACCCTGTGCCCAAACTGGGCCAAGCACTGCAACCTGCTGCACCTATGGCTGAGACATCTTCATACACCAAATCCAACTTTGAGTGCAAAGATCATTCGAAATACACCCTGCTACCTCTCAAACCTTCAGAACTCCTGAAGTAATTGTTGGCAGCAGGGTACATCCAACATAAGCAGATGTCGGAAGAAGCAAACGCAAGACATCAATGCTACTGTGAGCTCCTTAGGAATCCTTCTTTGGCCTTGCCCAATGAGCCTCTAGTTCCTAGGGGTTTCAGGCTAGACAGGTTTTGTGACTACCACCAACTATGTGGTCACACCACGGATTATTGTTTGTCATTGTAGGATGACATCCAAAGATTAATCAATCTAGGGAAGTTGGTGCTGGACGAAAGCAACCCAATACATCCTAAAAATCAATCTATGTATGTCTACAAAGATCCCCTCAATGCCAATAATGTCAGTTACATAATCAACACCATCGGCATTGATAATGATCCTAGGCCATCCCGCCAGCCATTCGTGATCCATGTGCCTCAGTATAGTGCACCAGCGCCACCAACAGTTGGTCCAAGCTCGCAGCTATCCTTCATCCTGAAAGTCCCACCATGGGCACCACCTACTGGTAAGGCTGTGTGATCTTGTCAATTAACACCTCTAGCTCCATTTGTCATCAGGGGTCTAACGTCTTCGACAGCCCCTATCTTGTGCAATAGAATGGAACAACCTTCTCTCCCCACAAGGTGAGAAGCCCACTGGTCGAGCGAGACGTCAAAGGGAAGTACCATCAAGGATATCCCCAAGCCTACACCTTTGCCCCTCACATCTGCACCTTCATCACCAAATACGAAGGTTGACATGATTACGTAGCTTGTACCACCCGGCCGACAAGGATTTGAACCCAGATTCGAAGTCACCTCTCTTCAGGAGATTCATCTTTTGGGATGAATCGAAGAGCAAGAAGGCATCAAACAAAGGGGTTCTGGACACCCTCACCCAGGTCAAGTAAGCGCTAAAGTAGAAAAATGCTACACAGAGCTTGTATGACCTAATCATGACATCTGTACCCCACCAAGAAGCTCTAGTCCGCATATTAACAGTGACTCTGGTCGATGAAAACATGCTAGTAGAAGAGGAAGCGATCCACTCAGTAATGCTTCCCTCTATACCTGCAGAGCTCGTGCCACCCCAATTAACTTTCCATAGCGATGCCATTAGGGAAGATCCTGAAGGGGGTCAAGTGACTATGATGTCTCTATTCATCACAATTCGGGTCAACCAACACTGAATCTGAAGGGTAGACATTGATGATGGGGCCACCAAAAACGTCATTTCCTTCCCTATTATGGATAATTTGGGGTTGGTTGACCAGATCAAACCAACAATGACATTGTGTCTAAGGTCCTTCAATGGGGCAAGTATCCTCGTGAAAGGCACAGTTCACGTAAACTTCGTAGCAAGGGACCAGTTCCCCACAGACGCAACATTCATCATAGTCGAAGAAATGCTTGGATTTAACCTGATCTTGGGAAGGTCATGGTTAGTGCAACTTAGGGCTATCTCCTTGCCTATACACCCAAAAATCCACTTACCATACGTGGGTAGGGAGGTGGTAATCCATGGTGACGAAGTGGAAATGCAAGTAATTAGCCACATAAACATTGAATAGGGATTAGAGGTTATGACCTCTGAGAATGAAGTGCCTATTCATGTATGCATTAATCATTCAATGGAAGGATCGACTCAACGAGCTGACTCCCAAATCAAAAACACATGGGTCGAGTTGCCCTTCCAAGCGGAGGACAACGATGTGAACAAGTGCCCTGGGGAAACACCTCGGCCTTATGTTCCGATCAACCCATGACGGGTCAAGAAGCAGCTACGCATAGCATAGAAATCCTACTACTTCCTACCAAGTTACCATCCCTTGTACATTTGTTATTTCCTTGCCTTGTTAGTATGTCGTCCTTCCAGCATGTTACATAATGGCCTGAAATGGCCTAAAACTAGCATCATTGCTTTCCACTTTATTACCATGCCATTTTTCTGGCATGCTACGCTAACTCCCTGAAATAGCCTAAAACTAGCGTAATCACTTTGTTACGAACTATCTCTTTTGGCAGTGGCCCGAAATGGCCTAAAATTAGCATTGTTGCCTTTCTCTTTGACATGTTGCGCAACGGCCCGAAATGTCCCAAAACCAGCATACAAGAGCATGAAAACCTTACATAGTACACAAGTTAACATAAAATCGGTTTCTTTTTTGAAGTTTTTATTTCATTCAAAATTTTTTCCTATTGGCAATGTTTGCAAAATTTTCAAAAAGAAATTTCAAAATTTCAGCATTTCAAAATTCAAAAATAAAATCCAATGCTATCATGGGGTGTCTCCGTTTGCATCGCCTTCGCCACTTGCCTCCACTTCATCTACTTGTGCATCATCCACCCCTGCATTGCCTTCTACCAATTCTTCATTCCCTCCCTCCATGGGTCTTGCACCCTCATCTAGAGCCTACATCGCAAGAATGAAGTAGTTAGCTAGGGCAATAACTATAACAAATGCAAGTTATAACATAGCATGAGCATCTACCCATTAAAGGGACTAACCTAAGAGGAGCCTGCATTGGTCTTAAGGATTATTTGGTCTAGACCAAGCTTGAGGTGATGAAAAATCTCCTCTATCGTAATTTCCATCCAACGCCTATCACTAGGTTTAGCATTTGCACTAGCAGCTTTCTCCCTTTCCACGGTCGTCCATTTTAGAGGTTCCGGGGAAAGGGAGGTGGTTGCAGTCTCTCCTATAGGAAGATCCACCTTCAAGTCAGGAGATTCTATGACCTTCATCTACTCTTTGAACTTAGCGTAGGCCTCCGATGGCATTCACAAATGCTTCATACGTGAATGCCTCCACAGCAGCATCTTTGTACAGTCTTTGATGGGTGTCGTTCTTCAACTTGTATGCATGTTTGTGGTTTCTCTAGGTTTGCCCCCATTCGAAGACTTTGGTGCTGATATCTTTCATATCCTGACACTTCTGGGCTAGCAATTCCATTTGCATTTGCTATTCGACTATCTCACGGGTGGATTCAACGTTCTGGTGAACGATAGTCCAAAACTTGGCGTAGTCATCTACAGCCCTCTTACAATCAACAAGGTCAGGGTTATGGTTTATGATAAAGTCAACCCTCGACCTGAGGTCCACCACCTCAGTGGCCAGGTTGACCTCTCTCTACTCAACCTTGTGGGCCCATTTCCACAGGTCCTCATTGACATGCCTATATTCCCACAGAGAGTGTGCTGAGTGCATGATGCACTTGTAAGCCTCATCAAATGTGTGACGAGATACCTGGGTCACATCAGGTGAGAGTGTAGGCATGGCATCAATTCTCATGGATCGAGTCAGGTCCCATTTGAGCTGAGAGGCTGCATCAATAGGAGGAACGAAGCAATCATGTTAGCATAGAAAAACCAACAAACTCAAAAAATTTTAGTATAACAACATAGGAACACTTAATACTACCACTTACCCGCACTAGGGTATGCCTGCTGAAGGTGTCTAATCATGTCGTCAACAAGTCCCTGCATGAACGTAAACTTGTCAGGGATCTCAGCCCATGACTCTGCACGAATCGGAGGAGGTCTCGTGGCATCAGCAGTAATACTTGTTACATGATTAAGTACGTCAACAATGGCCAAAATGGACTATGATAAGGTAGACATCCCACCAACTCACTAGTGCCCAACTGCGGTCCTTCTTCTTATTGATGCAAGATGATTGTAGTAGCCTTGGTGGAGGGCCCTGCCGAATCCATACAAGTCCCTTCCTCATGCGCTGGAGCCTTTCCTTTCAGGAGACCAGCATCTTTTTTATTCAATGGAAGCACCTCTTCATCGGTAGGAGGAGGCTCCCTAATAACCAGGGCGCCTGCCCTAGAGATAGGAGCTCCCTTATTTCTAACCGAGGCCCTTTCCTCCTAGATTGAGGCCTCCACATCTTTATTCATCGCCCCCATCCTAAGGGTCGACACTTCCTCATCACCTTCTTCTTCATCTTCCTCTTCCTCTACTAAGGAAAAAAGGCATGTTTGTATCAATTCAAAACAAGCTGGTTCAAAATAGATGCTATGCTACGCTGCACTACCTAGCGTGGCATAGCGTAGCAAACTATAGTAAAGTAAACATTACACAAAAATGCTTACCAATGAGGGGTTGTGTCCTTTGCAGCTTGAGCCGCAGTCTTCATCCCTCCTCTTCGTGAGGGCTTTCCCTGGTTGGGGGAGGTCTCTTCCTTCACAACTCCTTGGGCATGGTCTCAACTATGAGACATTCACCCCATGTCGCACTACCAGTTATGACAGGGGACATCTCTCCTACGCTGTCCTGGCCATGAATGCTGTGAACCACCATATTTCTAGTCATTACAAACAATGACTTCCTGACCATTTTCGGGGGATCCTAGGCTCGCATGGTCTGGAGGACATATCGAATCCATGCCTTGGGAATCTGATCACAATCTCGCATAGACAAGACTCCATTCTCCTAGACCACTAGGAACTCCACGAAGTGCTTTAGATAGCCTATGTAGAAGGCATAGTGTATGTTAGAGCAGGACTCCATTTTCTCATAGAGCCCCAAAATCTTAGCCTACAAGCCACTACATAGGAAACTGGCCTAGTTATAATGCGCCCCTTCTTCCATAACCTCCCGCATTACCCAGGCCTACTCAAGCCCTAGGACCTTCCCTTGGGTGAGCATTTGAGGGAATGTGTGGGCACGAAAGACCTGGTAAATCCCCATGGCAAGGCCCTCCTTAAGCTTTTCCATGGGGAATCCTTTTTGCTCCTTGGTGAGCCTCAACCACTCCTCGATATGCTACTTTTGAAGGGTCAACTCCTATTTGCCCTTCGACTTTATAGAGGCACCATCGACAGGGACGCCCAATAGATTCACAAACAGTTGGTCATTGATTTCAATGACCACCTACACTCCTCGCACGTACGTGCGAAAATGGCTCACCTTCCCAGAGAAGGAGTTGACCAAGCAAAGCATCTCGGTAGCAGAGACGCTCAAATTCGAAGCCATGGATAGATTCATAAGCCCCACCTGTCTGAGGTCCCTCGTTCTAACTAGCTATGGCTCATCGCTACTTCGCCGTATTTGAAGTAGATGTTTGCCCCTGCCTCTTGGTAGTTACCACCATCACCTCACTAGGCTTCTTCACCCCTACAACAATTTTCACAAAACGCACTTAGCATAACACTACAGAGAATGCAAAGATTATGAAAACACTTGAGCATGCAGTGCCTGCCTTTTGATCCACCAGGTATATACGGTAACGGGAACAGTGGTAGTTCAATCAAAACCTTTTCAATCGTCATCTGTTTGAAGGGTTCTTTCCACTCCTTATCCATCCAACCCTTCTCCCTACATTGATTGTAGAGAATGCAGAGTGTGCATAGATAAGTATGGTATTCTCCTTCGCACTAACCAATCACACCTGCACATAGGTTCTTGGCAGAAGCAAACTCCCGTAAGGCTAGTTGCACTGTAGCCAGCAGACTCGGTTGATCGTGAACCCCATCATCATCAATGTAAAACCTAGTAACAAACATACACCGTTAATCCTTCGGCCGGTATGGCCAACGTTGCATAACAAAGCAAAGCAAAGATGCAAAACTCACCCACCAGCACAATACACAGGCCCCTGTGGGTTCTTAAAATACATTGCCATGTCACGTGCAAGAAACAATGTGTTGTACTGGTGATAGTAGTTGAATTCTGGCATGTCCTAGATCCAGGCTAAACACCTCAACCCTATTGAGTGTTGGCTGGATCCTCCTCCTTTCCTGCTCATGATTTCCTTGTCGGTAAAATATCTCAAGATGCCCCAGTTTATTCCTGGCAACATGGCTTCTATTATGTCGGATGCCTCTTTCTCCTTTAAGGAAGACCAAACAATCACACTAAAGTGGTTGAGAAAGAATTGCAAGAAGTCTTGTGCCCCTTTTTTGAACCAAACCACTCGATCTCCCAAATGTATCTGGGGAGGGGGAGCATTGGCAACAGGTCTGCTCACATGGCATAAGACCCCACTAATATCCAAAATGTTCAGCCGAGACCTTGGTTCCGCCTTACACAATGTAATCAACAAATATTAGCATCACACTTAAATGCAATACACGTGCAACATAGCAACGTCTAGCAGTCCATACATATAGCAAAGCATAACCCTCTACTCACACGTAGTATAGCAAGAGTGTGGAAGCCTAGCATAGCAGAAGCATGCGAATAGCCTAGCGTAGTAGCAAAACAACTAACGACATAGCCTAACAAAACACATGTCACATTGCCACATCACATCATGGTCTAGCCTCCCCAAGGGTTTTACATTGTAGCATGCTAAAGTCAGGCAACTTAAACTACCCTAGCCCCCGCGGTTGTAACAACCATAGTGGTGGTGGTTTCGATGACCTTGCATGCAATCACGATGCAATGTTTATACATCTTCCATAGCTGAAACGACAACCGCGACAGTGCAAAGGCTAAAATGACGCAACCACAGAAAACACAGATAACCAAGAATGGACGCAAATAAATAGGATGCAAAACAAGAGCAGAGAACAATAGAAAGCACAACACGAAATAGGCAAAGAGGACAGAGTAACTTACTGGGTTAACAGCGTGCTCTGCCACGCCGCAACGCATGCTTGTGGCACATGCCCTAGGGTCTTCTTCGCTTCCTCAACCTTCGCAAGCGCCAAATGGGTCTTAAGAGCCATTGCCTTGCTTGCAGATTTACACCCTTCACTGAAGAAATTCACCTTGCTAATCGATCAACACAATTGCTGTGTGCTCCAAAATCGCCTTGTGCTCTGATGAGGGTTCTGCATTCTTACAATAAAAATGGCGATATTGCCAGGGTCTAACCCCTATTTATGGCCATAAGAGGAGGAAAACTTGCCACCCTCTCTCTCTTCGATTAATGTGGAGCATGCCATGCAGCGTAGCATGCTCACTACAACATCATAACACTCTGAGCATTAAAGCCTTGACATGCTTCAAGCCAACTACTTACCTTCCCGAAAATAAAAAATAATATTTTTTTTCGATTAAGGGTCAAAAATGACCTTAAACTAGCAATCCTAGTGTAGTTGCACCCTTCAGGGTCCGAAAAGATCCTAAATTGGTAATTTCAACCCGTTACATTTGTGGTCCGCAATGACGTTAAACTAACAACACCACATGCTTATATCAGCAGTTATCTCACCTTCCTCCACATAGGCAGTATCACATTTCCTAGCAGTTTCATGTCTCCATTTTTACACTGGCAGTTTTGATACCTCTCATACCCGCAATTTCCTGTACTATTATCTTGCATATTAAGATCTTGCATGTTGCAATATGATAGTCCAAAATGACACTAAACTAGCAGTTTGGCATTTGCATAGCAACAATTACACAACTTTGCACTTTACATTAGCAATTTTATACCTTTAGCAATTCTACACTCTTGTGCCTTGGTGGTCCACCATGACCTTAAACTAGCAAAATTTTAATCTTTACATTGCCACACTTAGCAAGTTACATCTCGGTGTTGCTTTGTAGATTTTCATTTCACACAATCTCTGACACCCCTTAACCAAGCTTTCATCTTATAATGGTAGTTCAAGCGAGAGATGGGAATCCATCATGACCTTTCCACACATTTGACATTAGCAGGGCCACAGGGCAAGCTTGAAAGATAGTTGAACCCTGACATGATCAACTGGGGGTTGACTACGACTAGCACTATAGTAGCATTCAAAGTATTCCCAGATTGGCCTAGGCACCTAGTCCAAGCCCTAGACTTAGAGGCAAGGGATGTAACTGAAGACCCCCTTGTCGAGACGTCTATAACCACATTAAAGGGGGAGGTGAAAACATTGAGGCTTAGCTTCCTCTTAGACATGCAAACACACAAAAATATAGCCAAAGTTTTGCAAGACAACATCAATGTCTTCGCATGGTCGTACAGTGGCATGCCAGGTCTAGACCCGTGGCTGATTCAGCACAACATCGTCCTAGACCCCCACGTAAAGATAGTTAAGTAGAAAGCTTGCAAAGTTAAGCCAGAAATCACACTAGCTATGAGAGATGAAATCACTAAGCTATACCAAGCAAGATTTATCTGCGCAGTTGACTATTCAGAGTGGGTATCCAACATCATTGTGGTTTCAAAGAAAATGGGAGGGATACAAATCTGTATAGACTTCTAAGACCTAAACAAGGCAACAATCAAAGACAACTTCCCACTCCCAAGCATTGATCAGCTCATCGACACCACAGCTGGTCATGCTCTGTTATCCTTCATGGATAGTTTCTCCAGATACAACCAAATCTGCATTAACCCAGAGCACTAGCTGTCAACAACCTTCATGACCCCATGGGGGACCTTCTTCTATACCATGATGCCATTTGGGGTCAAGAATGCTGGAGCAACCCACCAGCGAGCCATGACTTACATTTTCAGTGACTACATCCTAGAAACATTAAACAACTACGTGATTGATATAGCAGTCAAATCCAAAGAGGCCGTTGATCACCCACATGACCTAGGGGTAGTCCTCAAATACTGCCAAATGCACAACCTACGCCTCAATCCTAAGAAGTGCGTCTTCGTGGTAAAAATTGGACACATGTTAGGATTTGTAGTATCAAAGGACAGAATACGGGTGGACCCCAACAAAGTTAAGGCCATCGTCAACCTAGGGCCTCCCACAAACCTTAAGGAGTTACGTGGTTTACAAGGTAGAGTGTAATTCATTCGAATGTTTATAGCCAAGTTGACTGATAAGTTACACCCCATGCAACATCTTCTAAAGAAGGGGATTGACTTCAAGTGGACAACCCAGTGTCAACAAGCCTTCGACGACCTAAAGAAGGAGCTCTTGCACCTCCCAACGATGCACCTTCCACAAAGGGGCAAGCCTTTCTTCATATACCTTGCCACCTCCAACACTTCCATAGCGACACTACTATGTTAGAAGCAGGATGACGGTTCTGAGATACTAGTGTACTACCTGAGCCATGCACTAGTAGCATACGAGGCAAAATACAATGAAGTGGAGAGGAATTGCCTAGCCTTAGTGTTTGCACTAAAAAAGTGATGGCATTACCTATTCTGCAGCACAACCAACATCATTTGCAAAAGAAATATACTCCGGGCTATTACCAGCAACCTATACAAAAGTAGCAAGATAGCCCAATGAAAGGCAATAATTGCAGAATTCAACCTATGCTATGTAAGTCAATCGTCGACAAAGGGTCAAGCCATAGCAACCCAACTCACGGCCTCACCAGTCGATGACCAAGCAACCATAGACCCCGAGTTCCCAAACGAATACGTTAGCAATGTCAACATCATCCCGTCGCATTTCAAAGCCACTTTATACTTCAACGGCGCCTCAACCGCTCGAGGAAGTAGCTCCGCCTTCACGATCATGTTCTCCTCTGGGGAAATGCAGCCATCCGCTTATTGATTTACATTCCCTTGCACCAACAACATGGCAGAGTACGAGGAGCTAGTCAGAGGCCTCTTAACTACCTAAGCGTTGCACATACAACACCTGGCAATCCGGGGAGATTCACAACTAGTCGTGAATCAAATCACCAAAGTCTACTCCTGCAAGGCTATGCACCTATAACCCTACTTAAACAATTCACAACGACTGATGTGCAACACGTGCCACCCAACGAGAACACCATAGCAGATGCCTTAGCTACACTCTCATTAAACATTTCATCACATTCCTTGGCAAACCTGCCAACCTTGATCATAGAATGTGTGGAGCCTATCACTCAGGTGGAACACGTGGCATCTGTCAATGCTATGGAGACCCCAAAGTGGTATGCCAAAATTAAAGCTTATCTACAACACGGCGAACCCCCAGGTGGATCCATAAGCATGCTTGGAAATACGTGCTCATGGGAAATGACGCCCTATGCCGATGATCCTATGATGGGATATTGCTAGCATGTTTGGGTGGCGAGCAAGTGCAAAAGGTAGTTAATGAAGTTCATGAAGGGCTGTGTAGTGGACACATAGCACCTAGGGATATGGCTGCAAAAATCAGACGCCGAGAGTACTATTGGCCCTACATGGAGCGTGACTACCTGTCGAAAGTCAAGACATGCAACACGTGCCAAAGATATGCAAATATCATACACATAGCACCTACAAACCTGCACCCAATGCAAATCAAGTGGCCCTTCCAACGATGGGGATTAGACCTCATAGGGTCTATCACACCTAAGTCCTCCGTGGGGCATAGCTTCATTATCACCATCATAGAGTATTTTACCAAGTGGGTGGAAACTATTCCCCTAAGGAAGACGACGTCTCAGCAAATCTACCATTTCATCCTCGACAACATTATGACAAGGTTTGGGCTTCCAATGACTATTATGATCGACAATGGGCCACAATTCAACAATACAGAAACCCGAACCTTTTGTAGCAATCTAGGAATTAAACAATCATTTTCTTCCCCTTATTACCCATAGGAAAATGGGCAAGTGAAGGCTACAAATAAGTCCATCATCAAATTTCTGAAGCAGATGCTCAATAACAACAAGAGGTAGTGGCACGAGAAAATCCTTTACATCCTCTGGGCCTACCGAATGACTTGCAAAACTATGACAAGTAAGACCCCTTATAGTCTCGTTTACAAATCTGAAGCTGTATTGTCTCTTGAGTGGCAGGTACCCTCACTTCAGATGATCCTGTTCAACGTCATGAGTGAAGCCCAGAACAACGAATCGTGAACCATCGACCTCAACTTAGTGGAGGAAGAGCATGCACAGATGCTAAAATGCATTGAGCACTACCAGAGCAAACAGCAACAGAAGCACCATGCAAACCCACACCGATGGCCAGTACAGAAGGAGGACCTCGTCCTTAAAGCCGTCCATGAGCATGTGAGCTAATTCTTAGCTAACTGGGAAGGTCCTTACGTGATCACCAAAGCCTTTGAAAAAGGAGCCTTCAAACTGGCAAACATGGACGGCAACGAGTTTTCCAACTTGATGAACCACTCGTATCTCAAGTTGTACTACGTCTGAAGCACAACGGCAACAACAAGCATCGTCCGCTATGATGATAAACTGGCAGTCGCACCAAGCACCGTCCACTATGACGATAAACTGGCAGTCACACCAAGCGTCATCTGCTACAATGTAAAACTGGCACTGTTAGTCCACTATGACTATAAACTAGCATTGCACGTCCGCTACGATGATAAACTGGCATGTACGGTCTACTGGAACCTTAAACCAGTACAGCGGTCTTCTGGGACCTTAAACTAGCACATGGTCTACCAGGACCTTAAACTGGGTTCGCGTCGCATCCCCAGCATGCACTAGCACCAGATACACATCGAACGAGTGGGCGCAATGCTAACGTGTGGGTGGGACATCGTAGCTTTGGAACACCATTCATGACACATTGAGAACGCAATCTGGGACACACGTGATGCTGCCAACCTTGGCATCATGCTGACCCTTCGAAGATGCCATATGGCATCATACTGGCCCTTCAAACCTACCGTCACCATGGCCCATCGCCTTGACGGTGGTTCTCGGGCTATCTCCTACATCTGGAGTTCCAACAATATTGTGGCCTAGCCACAATATTGTTGCTCCAGCTCCTTTCCAATGCCTAGGCTTGCACAACATTAGCTATGTGGCAACTGATCCCATAGCTAAACCAAGAATGCAAGCCCCTAGCAAGGATTCCAGAGCATTCGCACCCGCAATAGTGCTTTGTGCCTTCAAGGCCAACTCCTCCACGCTGATACTGCCAAGGCTGCTACTAGCCTTCCTGCTTTGGGCATCTCACACCAGCGATAGTGTCCAAGAGTAACAACAATGCTAGCAGCTAGCAAGACCTTGTTCTCACAGACACATCTCGCCACAGCAGCAAATGCTACAGCATCACAAAGCAAGTTCCTTGGCTAGCTTAGCTACAACAAAGTGCAAACTCCCGTGGCACGCGTAATGCATCTCGCCACCTAGGGAACACAGTGCCAGTTCCATGGCACGCGTAACATAGCTTGCCGCATGGAACACACTAGTAGGTGGGTCCAAACTCTTCATGGATGTAATGCAACTCATCCTATGAAGGGATTACCTATCCTATGAGAGGTTGTAGAATAGCGTCAGCCAAAGATGAAAACGCGAAGGAGTCCCTTAGAGAATTCCGACGAGGGACACTGCTAAACATCATCTTTGCTCTCTGCCTTAATCTCTGTAAAACCAATGCAACACTCTTAAGTGCATCCAAGCAATGTCTCAACACTCACCAAGCGACAGCCTCACAATCTCGCCTGCTACGATGTTTCATATTCTTTGTCGATGTCTATCGAGCCTGTTCTCCGGACGTCGACAAAGAGGGGCCAATGAAACACCTAAAAAATGTGAGGTCATTCTAGCTTCACCAGGCCTTGTAATCCTCATAAGCATTATGGCAGTTCATCAGGAGGAGAACAATTTGAGTCCAGGCCGGCCAGTTTAGCAAATTTTCTACTTTAGGTGTAAACAAGCTCTACGGCTCATCTTGCCTATCCACCTAAGTAGCCTGCCCAGTCAATAGCCTGCTCAAAAATGTCTTGGAGTTGAAAACAACATTCTGAGTGCACCAGGAATAGTTCAACAAGTTTTCTAAGTCATAAAGTCTGCTACGCTATGGTACGCCTCGCCATGTAGTGTAGCAAGCTTCGAAAGACAGTTGTAGAATGAAGTGCCACACTACGCTATGCCACATAATGTAGTGTAGCATGGAAATAACTTCACCAACAGTTCCCCATGGTCAATTTTAAATCCTTCACCAATGTCCCTTTCCACCAAGAAGTGGTAGATCATGTCTGCTGCTCCGCTACACTGAGCTACAAGGCACAGCGAGGTGTAGCAATCTTGCAGAAGAGACAAAAGACAGCTTGAAGGATAGAAGCAACAAAGTTTACGAGGCATGCATCGTAGGAAGAAAAGTTGATAAAATTGACAAAGCTTTCATGACTAAGGCCGGTTGCTACGCTATGTAGCGTAGCATAGTGTAGCAAGCATGCATTGCACATATAGCAGAATGAACAACAAGATGCTACGCCAAGAATGCTACACTACAAAGCATAGCAAGGCATGCGGGTGGTTGTGCGACATCAATGCACTTCACCTAATTGGACCATTTGCATACATCTCCAGACGCTGACGGCGCAATTACAACATGGCAGGTTTATAGTTATAGCATAGCAGGTTCACATTACAATGGTCTTGCAGGTCCAACGGTCATATGCGGCATGTGTGGTGCCAGCAAGTTAATGCATGCTCTTTGGCCCTATAAATACCCTAAGAAATAGCATTTAAAAAAGTTCAGAAATTTTGAATGAAATAGCTTCGAAGGGTTTAGAATTTTTTGGAAAACATCATTTAAAAGAGGTCCAATCCCCAGTTCGGTTGGCACTCTTTCACTAAGTCTCATACTCTTTCTTTTTCTCTGGTGTTCAAGCTCTCTCCCCAACACGTTGCAACAATATTGTAAGCTATTTGTTTGACACTACAAATAGTTAGTGTGCTCAGCTGATATTTTGTTCTATACCCTTTCTACCACCTTGGTAGAATCCCTGTATTGTCAACACCCAAGGTCGCCCACAAGCGCACCACCTGTTCTGTTCTCTATATGCCCTGGTTACGCTCGGGATCTCTGCACTTCATCACGTTGTGCAACTGACTATATCCATCTTGACAAAGCAAGTCTGTAGCTTTGGAGTGGTGCATGTTTCTAACTACATTTTACTTTATTTCTTGCTTATTGTCTTGTTTGCATTATTTTTTCTATTTTACTCACTTTCAAGCATTACTTCGCATTGTTGTCGTGTTTTCTGCTTTATTTACCTTCAAGTATTATTATTTGCATTTCCATCCTATCTCAAAAGTACATGTTGCAAAAGGCTATATAGACACCGACGTAAGTCCCTGTTTGATCGACCAGACCATTCAGGGTGCCCTGTATCCGCACACACCCAGCACGGCCCTCCTGCGGGTACAGGGTCGAAACTGTCGTGCCCGCTGACCCCTCGGTGTCTTCCAGCCATCGACATTTTCTGTTGCTACAAATCACATATCTTTCCAATGGTACCCCAAGAATGACATTAATAAATTATTATTTTACCCTTATTAGATGACTACCATCAAGCATGAGTAACATGTCTTTCTATTAACATATTAAGAAAATAAATGTTTAGATCATATTTGCCAAGTAATGAAATAAAGATTTATTATCTTCAAATACCCATAGGATATATTGAATAGATATTATATTTTTTTATGAAAAACAAAGCTAGACTCTAAAAATTGATCAAGCACTAATGAGGGCATCCAAAACAAATCATATAGGCTTTTTATTATAACACTATAACACTGTCTTAAATGGATAGTTAGAGCATAAGAAAGAAACACATGTAACTCAAGGACTCATGATCTACATAACCTACAAATTCACTCTTCTTAGGGGAGTTGAATCGATCTTCCACTTTCAATTTTAAGATGATGAGAACTTAAGAAGATCTTGTTGATAGAATTATGATATTTAATGGGAAGAACAACTAATAAATAGTAAGATTCTACATCTAGTTTATTAAATCTAATGTGATGTAAATAAAATGGACTCTTTCCTTTCACATTAGTCCACATTTGTGTTAAACCCTTCTACTTGGTTAGTTAGTGAATATGTTTAGGATTTTGCTATACATCCTCCTAAGAGATATTCCATTTTCTCAACTGCATCCCTTGAAAATACCAAATATGGTCTTGTGAATCCTTAAGAACTACTTTATAAAATTTGTCTTACCTTAAGATATGCAAGCTATCAATATATGTAAATAATTAGCATGAGGCTTTCTAAAGATAATAAATCACATTTACATAATAACATTAAGTAAGGTGTTTTCATCTTCACCTTTAACTCATCAAGAAGAAACGTTTTCTACACTCTTTCATTATCTTTCCAAATTTTAGCATGGAGTATAGGTCCCCAAACAATACATCCATATAATATAATAGTATAGATGATAGTCTACAAAATTTATTTTTTGACCTTCCAAGCCGAGAGGCCTAAATCCTTGAAGTTGTTTTTGAAAGCATATAGAGCCTTGAAACCTCCTACTATTTTTTCTTTGATGCACTTCTCCACATGTAATTGTTCATATAATTGAGACCCAAATATTTAAAAGAATCTACTATTTTTACATTGGTACATTTAAAATGAAAGTTATAATAGTTATTTATTGTACCCTAGATCATTAATTTGGTTTTATCTACATTTATTTGAAGACCATATGAACAACAATAATTTTTTTAAATTTTCAATATATTTTACATACCTTCTACAGTAGTGGAGATCAAGGAAACATCATGAGTGATATTGTATCTATGTGAGGTAGTAGAGCCCAAGGTGAAAGTCCAAGGAATCAATAAATCCCTTTAATATCACATCCTTTTTCAACACTCTTGGTCCTTTGTCATTTCTTTAAAGTTTAATAATCATGGGTTAATTTTATTTCTGAGTAGGATAAGGACCATATTATTCCCATGGTAAGGATATCTTATTGATGAAAATGGAGAAATAAATATTATGATCTTATTCTCATCCATAATTAGTCCTTTAATAATTTGATAGCATAGAATAACATTCTGGCAATGGAGTTATTTCCTACACATAACTAGTAATTTTTATTATAATAATACAAAAAAAACTTAAAAAGGATAAATATTAGATAAAAATGTAACATATTAAGAAATTAGAAAATTATAAGAAATCGTAAAACCAAAAATTATAAAACAAACAAGCAAAAATTGCACTTAGTTCTAACATCAAATCAATGTATCTTCACCATGATTGAGTTTCAAGGAGGAGATGTGGAAGATGGATTTAATAATGGTAGTTTTTAAGGTATTAGTTACTCTAACTTTCTGAAATGATTTGATTTGTTGTTTGTTTATCAATATAATTAAGCTTTTGTGGGTATAACGAATAGCAAATTTGTAAGGCACCTAACCTGTAAACTATGTATGACCCTTTCTAAAGTGTTTGAAATCTCATATGTTAAGGTACATGATTTAGGTTATAAGGACTTTATTAACCAACTAAAGGTCTAAGCGTCTAATCTTGTGGTAATGTCTTTGCTTATTATAGACTTTATGCACTTTTTTATACATCAAGGCAATCTTTCTATGTTCATATAGCACATTAAAATTCATTAAATGTTCTCATTGTGCTAGTGTAAGGTCCAAGTTTAGGTCACATGCATTAGTTAGTGTATAGAGCTTTATTTGGATGGTTAGTTTTGGAAATTTTTCATATACTATCTAATGAGGACCCAATAGGAAGCTTCCAGGTTGACCTATAAGCCCATAGATCATCATTGAGTTTTGTGCTAAAATCTTTCCTATATCTACTAATGTTTTACATTATGATTAAGATTATTTCCCTAACTTAAGGATGCTATGACATGATCAATTTGTGGTTTATCCATAAATCCTACATTAATTTTTTGAATATTACCATTATCTAAGATAAGTGCATGTGGCATACCAAACCTATTTACCACTTTCTACTCAAAGAACTTAGTAATAGTTACTATAGCATAATCAGTAACAACAGTTGCTTTAGCTCACTTTATATAATAATTTATAGTAATAATGATGTAATATTTTCCCTTCAATGAAAGGATGATGAAGCCTATAAAATTAATTTCCTATAAGTCAAAAGGTTATGGTGGCTAGATTTATTTTTGCAGTTCTTTAAATCATGTTGCCATCCTACTAACTTATTGACAACATTTGTAAGATGTAGTAAATCTATGTAGCACATCATGGAAGAGTATGCGCTAGAAATATCCAACCATTAGAATTTTGATGATTGTTCTCCATCTATCATGGTGCCCCCACTTAGCCCTTCATGTGCATCTTTGAGAATGCTCAGTTGATTCTTCTTTGAAATACACCAACATCTTAGACCATATGCATAAATTTTATAGATGTTTTCCTCTATTTCCATTAAATGTTTAATCTAGTGAAGAAACTACTAGGTCCTCCAGTCACATCCTTCAAGAGGGACTTTTTTAGAGTTCACTTATAAGTTAATATACAATCATTAGTTTCTTAACTTAATCTATCAATAATTACGAATGGTCATGCTGGTTTAGTAAAGAGTAGCAACTTCTTATGAAGGATAACAAAAAATGGGTTCTTATTGTATAATGTATAAATAAGAAAAAAGGTGGAAAAGAAATCAAAGATCAAGGAACAATAGATATATGTTAGAAGCTATCAACAATAAGAACTATAACAACATAGAAGTTGTTACAATACATAGATTTGCAATGACCATTGTAGAAACCAAAAGGTTAGAAATAGATTCATAAGAGAAATAAGTGATAAAGGATCTTGTTTTCTAAAGAGAATAAGAAGATCCAAAATAAGTAATTTGTAGTATGATATAGTTCCTAAAGAGGAAGAAAAGACCACCTACAAGTTACAATGGAGTAGAAAGAATGACTATGAAGAGGAACATGCTATGAATAATATAGTAGTCCATAACAAACCAAGCCATGGATCACTGAAGGAGCTCATGAGGGCCCAACCCATGTAAAAATGATCAACTAGGAAAATTTCCAAAAGACTTATCATGAGTAAGAGAAAAAGGAAAACATTGTAAAGTTGTAGCCAAGAAAAATATGTTATAAAGAAATATTTTAAAAAGCCTAGTAAACTAATCCAAAGTGACTTAGCCAAGTATTAAGAAGTAAGGATAGTGAAGTAAGTCCAAGTACAAGAGTTCATAATAGATTGAGTTATGAACATTAGTTGTAAGTCTATTATAACCTTATGATGGAAAAGTGAATATGAATCAAAAGAGAATGCACCACCAAAAAGAGAAACATCACAAAAACCTAAGAAGTTCTTAGTAAGATAGAACCTAGAGTTACAACAAGCCCAAAGACGATGTTATGAATAACCAAAATAAGGAATGAGTACCAAGTGATGGAATCAGTACAACATAACTTTATTCATCATAAGAGGATTCATTAGTAGTTAAGTGAGTAAGAAATTCAATAATTAAAGCTATCAAGATTATGAAGGGCAGTCATCATTACAGAGAGAGCTACGATCTTACAGTTTCATAATATTAATATTACTATCAGCTATAAAAGTAGATTTCCTTGTAAAAAAATCCTAAGGAATTAAGAGGACATAAAACCAAAGAAATTACAACATGGTCTCAAAGTACTAGTAGGAGAGATTACCGCCTAGTATGAAATTCAAGAAATTTCACAATGAATAAAAGGAAGAAGTAAGAAGAATGGCCATTGCAAAGCTTTAGTCAAAAACGCTAAGTGCCTAAGAAAGTTACAAAGGAATGGAAGATAAGAAGAAATTGAACAAAGATATGATGAAGATGACTTCTGATAATAATGGTGGACCTACGTGGGGATCTAAAAGACTAAGAAGATCTACATCGAGAAAATAAATTTGAAGTATTATCAATAAACTAAGTTTGAAAAGGCATGTATCAGGGAAGATAATGCTTCAAAATAATTGTAAATTAAAACTACCAAGGAAACCATAATTATATTAAGAGGAAGTTAAACATAATTAAAGTCAAAGGAAAAAACAATTACTCAAGGAAGATAATTGAGAATAACCAAAACACTAATTTAAATATGCAAAAATCAGAGACTACAACCTACAATCATGAATATCAATTTGCACCATTTTCCTTCTTGATGAGGTGCACATCAAGAAAGGAGTCATAGTTGTCCAAGTTGTAGGAAGAAGAATTTGTTATGAATACTAAAGCATCAAAATGGAAGAATTTGTTAATTAATAGTTTCTTTCTAAAAAGATTAAGATGGTACCACATCTAAAATGGAATCTAATAAGAAGTATAATAAAAGATGGCCAAATTTAGATTAATCATTAAAATGAGAATGAGGTTTCAAGAAAATTTATCTCAAGGTTTCGACAGTTTCTCTTAGAAATCTATATCATGAGTATCAAAAGATAAGTCCCAATCATAGTTCCACTTTAGATCAAATTTTGGCATGAATTTCAATACAAAATATTTATTTAAGAATCTATGGTAGAAAATGACAAAGGAAGAATTCCAATTTCAAGACTATAAAGAATGTTAACAAAAGGTAAAGGTCCCACCATAAACCACAAGTACTAATTCAAATGTTGAATGAGGAAATAATAGAATACAAGAAGAGAATTATCCTACATGTTTCTTGAAATGGAAAGAAGAATATCATATAATAAGATTCCAAGACACCAAAAGTGAAATGTGAAATGATGTGATCATATGCAAATAAAAATTCTTCCATTTGAGTGATGTATAGATCCTAGCTTCAAAAGAATCTACAAAGGTCCTCACTAGGAGTGTAGCGACTTGTACCAAGGTTGTGTAGATCCTTATTAGGGTTGTGCAGTAATAATTAAAAATCCTTACAAAGGGATTTCAATCATGTACATTACTCAAAAATCATTTCGCACATGTTATTGGCTCAAATTTTAATGAAAATAGTAAAGATCAAGAATTCATCACACAATTAGTTCTAAACTTCATAAGGATGAATTCTAAGACAAAGAAAAGCATAATAATATATTATGAATAAAGGAATTTGATAAAGAAAGTGACCATGTCAAGAGTAAAGGGAAGAAGATGAAATCATGACCAAGATTGCAAGATAGAGACTAAGAAGAATCGTTAATAAAGTCCTTAAGCAAGAAAGATTATGTTTCGTGTTTTCAAATTCATAAATGAAGGGAAGAAAGAAAACATATTGTTTGAAGATAGAAGGAAAATTTATGACCACTCATGAATTTGTAAACATAAAATATTAAGTCAAGAAACTAATTCTTGAAAGAAAGTGTTAGAGTATACTTCTGAGTTGAGGTACAATCATTAGTTTCTTAACTTAATCTATTAGTATTTACAAATGTTCATGATGATTTTGTAAAGAGTTACAACGTCTTATGAAGGATAAGAGAATGTAAGTTCTAACTTCATAATGTGTAAATTAGGAAAAATATAGAATAAGAAAAAAGAAAAAGGAATCAAGGATCAAGAAACAACATATATATGTTAGAAGTTATCAGCAACAAGAAGTATAAAAACACAAAGGTCATTATGATCCATAGATTTGTCATGACCATTGAAGAAATCAAAAGGTTAGCAAGTGATTCATAAGAAAAAGAAGTGATAAAGAGAGAGAGAAGACCTTCTACAAGTTACAATGGAGTAGAAGAAATGATTACAAAGAGGAATAGGCTACGAATATGATAGTAGTCCATAACAAGCCAAGTTATGGATTGTTAAAGGAGTCCATGGGAATCTAGCTCATGTAAGACTGACTAATTGAAAAAATTCTCAAAAAGATTATCATGAATAAGAGGAAAATGCAAAAATCATAAGGATGTATCCAAGTAGAAAATATTGTGAAAAAGTATTTTGTAAAGACTAGTAAACTAAGCCAGAGTGGCTTAGCTAGGTATTAAGAAGCAAGAATAGTGAATTAAGGTCAAGTGCAAGAGTTTGTAATAGATTGAGTTACAAACATCAATCGTAAGTATATTATAACCTTATGATGGATAAGTGAATATGAACCGAAAGAGGATGCATCACTAGAAAGAGCAACATCACCAAAACATGGGAAGTTCTTAGTAAGATAGAACCTAGAGTTACAACAAGTCCAAAGATGATGTTATGAATTACCAAAATAAGGAATGAGTGCAAAGTGATGGAATCAATACAACATAACTTTGTTCATCACAAGAGGCTTCATAAGCAGTCAAGTTAGTAAGACTTACAATACTTAGAACTCTCAAGATTATGAAGAGCAATCATCATTATAAAGAGAGCTACAATCTTATAGTTCCATAATATCAATATTATTATTAGCAATAAAAGTATATTTTATTATAAAATATCCTTAGGAATTAAGTGAACATACAACCAAAGAAATTATAATAGACGTTTTACTTCTTTATATTTGTGAGGTAGCTAGCAAACCAAGTGGTCACTAATGATGAAACTAGAGCACCCTTTGCAAATAAAGGATTATTAAGAAACTAATTAGATGATGGATCTTTATTAGCCTTTTTATCCTATATTAATTAGGACAATTGATTTATAACAACATTTTTCTATCCCCTTCTTATCAATGATTGTAATGTTGAACTCCTCTAAGATCACTAGCCATCAAATGATTCAGGGGATCAATATTAGTTTGTTCAATATAAACTAGATTGAACTATGATCTATGTGTACAAACATTAGGTATCCAAGCACATAGTACCTAAAATTTTCAAGTGCATACATAATCATTATAAGCTTATTCTCAATTGTGATGTGATTAAGTTGTGTATCATCAATGCTTCTGCTTACACAATGGATGTGATATGGATATTTTTGTTCATCTAACTATGTAAGCACAATTCCCAATGTGTAGTTGGATACATTAGTCATTATATAGAAGGGTCTTAACTGAATAGGTACTTGTAAAATTTGAGTCTATATAAGTCTTTGTTTAAGAAGCTTAAATATCTTTTTATAATCTTCTGATCAATCAAAGGATGCATTCTTCTTGGTGAGTTCTGCCAATAATTTGATAATTTTTAAGTTATCAATGAAGCATCTATAACTCCTAGTGTATCCAAGGAATGACCTAACATCCTTCATTATTTAATGTCTTTAAGTAATTCCTTGGATGACCTTGATATTTTTATAATCTACCTCAATACCTTCTCCTAAAACCCAACTTCCCAATATAATTTCTTCCTAGGTGATTTTTTTTCTAGTTGATTTTTATGTTTGTTTTCACATGTCTCTTAAATACCTATTCCAAGCTATCTAATGCTTATTCAAAATCTAACCAATAGGTGTAGAAATCATCCATGAATACTTTCATACAAATGCCAATTTTCCTTTGGAAGATATTAAGGACCAAGCATTGGAATGTGGCAAGGGCACTACATAGATCAAATAACATCTTTTTGTATACAAAAGCTCTTTAAGAACTTGTGAACATTATTTTAGCCTAATCATCTAGAGAAATTTTTATTTATGACTTAGGATTTATAACCATCCAATGGGATGTAATATTTGTACCCTACTATAGTATCTAACAATTGATCAACAAGTAACAAGGGAAAATGATCTTTAAAGGTTGTCATATTCAATAGCTTGAAGTTAATGTAAATTTATCATTAGCCTTCATTCTTGGGCACAATCACAAGTGGGCTTACCTACCCACTATCCAAAATAGGATAGATGAATCTAGCCTTGAGAAGTTTCTCAATTTTTCATTTTAATATCTCTTCTTTAAGCCTATGGTTCAATTTCTGTTTTGATTACAAAATTTGTGTATATGCAATGTTGACATAGACATGGGTCAATTTCAATGATCCTATCATAAGATTATGCAAAGGTTATTAATAATTTGTTCACAACTTCTAAGAGATTCTTTTTATATTCCTCTACAAGCTCTACATTAATAACTACTCTTTTTTCATTTTCAAGAAAGGCATATTTAAGTTATTCTAGTAATCATTTCAATTTAATTCATTTTAACACTAGTTCTTTTGGAATTTGTAGCTCTTTCCAATTAGTGTCTTCTTCTTATACATGTCTTACTTGAAATATTTATTATTGTACTTCCTCCATCTTATCTAGCTTTTTCACATAAGAGCTAGTATCTGGTAAGTAGTCCTTATAATTCCATGCATATTAAAGACTTGAAACTTTCTCCTACCATTGGCTACTAGATACCTTCTTGTTTTGTGGCTATTGCATATAGGAATTTTTTGTACACACACTTCTTATTCATGTGAATCACATGCTAGGATGTCTTTAGATTTGACAATCTAAACTTTTCACATGCAATTATACCTTGTATCTTTGTATGTGATGCATGGAACTCTCTAGTTCTCAATAATTATATGTTTATTTTTCTTGGAAATTTCTAAGGAAAGATCCTTGATTCCTAACTTAGCATCAATTATTCTAAGCTATGCTCTTCCCATGATAATGGAAAACTTCCTTTTGTAAATTTCTATACAAATCACTTGGAAATCCATGGGCTATGACTAGGCACTAATCGTGATCACAACATCCTTCATCTATTACAACTGATGAGTGTTAAAGTGTCATGTCAATGGGACCCCATTGACGTGACCTCATCAACAAGCCCTAGTCAACAAGGCCCCATTTACATGATGTTGCCCCATCAAAGGGGGACACTGACATAGCATTTTCTATGTTTACAGGGCCCCATTAACATAGTACTATAGCAAAAACTATAAATACGAGCTCCTAGCCATGTTGATGGGATATAGAAGTCATAGTAGTAGCAGAGCTCTTGTAGTTTGTCCATTTGAAAGTTAGAATATTTCTCTCGGTGCCCACAGCAAGAGTCAAAAAGTGTACGGATCTTTATTTGAGCACTTTTGTACCATAACCACACCACACCAGTGTGTACGGCAATAAAGAAGAGCCTTTTGATCAAATTTTGCAATACTTGGAATAGATTAATGACTTATTTATGCATTAATTTTTTTCATGACATATGCAATTAATTAAGATAAATTAGACTTTAAGCAATTAGTTAATTAATTAAGCTAAATAGATTAAGTACATAAGTATGATCACTTCGAGTGTAAACATGTATTCGCTTGGTACCCAGCAGCATTATTGTTTGGTGTGCCTAGTAGCATAGCATTTGGTAACCCAACAATGGATACGTGGGTTTAGGACATGTATGAAAAGTGGGACCAAATGCTTATGTTAGGATTAGTTAGAGACTAGTTAAGTGGTTAAATTAGATTAGTTGTTAAATTATTCCATCACTCTACTCTAAGCACCAAAGTACTCATATGCCTTGATTACACTTAAACATACCTTTGTACACCAAAAGTGTAATTGAGAAGACAAAAAATGACCTTAAGGCAAGCTTCACTTCCTAAAAGACTAGTGTACTGAAAACTATAAAGTCTGTAGCATTCAACCAGATCATGCGTGAATGCTTCGTGATTTGTATGGTTGGACGTAGAGGTACCTCAACCACTCATCATTGGCACCATTGCCAAGGACTCTATTTGTTGAAACATGCACTATCTAGGATTAGTGAACATTATTAATATTTTTGGACAAACCCAAGGTCAACATCACTCTCACACAACATATAATTGCAAAAGCACACTGATATTTTATTTGTTTACAAAATGTCTTCTTCTTCTAGCAAGAATGAAGACGTCAAACTATCATTCCCACAATAGTGTAAGGTGGTATATACTCATCCAAATGAGCATGTGCTTGATTTCACCTTCATCCTACACTAGGATGAGGAACTACGATGGCGTTATATGGAGGACAACATTGTAATGCCCCCTAATCGATCTGTGCCTGTGATGCTACTTCAAACTCTTACAAAGTTAGGCATCCATGAAATCTATTGTGAATGGTTATGAAACTGCAGAATACCATCCCACTAACATACAACTTAGGAGAGACTAACTCCAGGAGAAGCATCATGAGGCTATGAAGGGAAAATGATTCACCAATCCCTTATTCCTGCTGAACCAAGATGATAATGAGGGTTCTTTCTTTGAAGGCTCTCAACATGAAAACTCTTCACTCCTAGTTACTTATTATGGGGGTGTGAACCTGAATCTACTATCAAAATTCTAGGTTCAAGAAAAGATGGTAGTTAAGGCAGGAGCTTGGGAAAGCATTAAGAATAATAATAAATCTAATGAACATGGTTGTGACAACCAAAGGGGAGTTGGTAGACACCATGTTGGTGGTAGTCCTCCTTTCTCTTCATCTTGTTCATCTGCATATTTATCTTCCTTTTCATCTTTTGGTTCTAATAGAATCCATTGGAGAAATAATCATGATGAAGGTGATCAATGAGAAAACAATGATTATAGAGCCCGCTAAGAATGAAGGGGTGGCAGAAACCATCATCAACATCATTGACATAATCATGATGATGAACCTCGGTTGGAAACTCGAAGCATGCTTTACATTGCAGAGGTAATTGAGATTCCAACTAGGCATGTGAAAGATAGTTGAATCAAGCACTTAGACATGAACAATATCCCAAGATTTAAGGGGGGATATAACTCTGATTCACAAAACCATCTACAAGCCTTTCATGATGCCTGCACCTTACAAAACATTGAAAATGAATGGCAAAAATTCAAACTCTTTCCCAAGACATTCATTAAGGAAGAAAAAAGCTAGAACAAATCCTTAGAGCTAGAATCCATTTGCAAATGGAGTACCATGCTGGAACTATTTAATGACAAATACCAAATATACTCCAGAGTGTCTAATCTAAGAAGGCAAATCCAAGGCTAGAAACAGGAAACAGATGAGCCCTTGGATGTCACCATGGGTAGATATTATTCTCTCTTACATTGATATCTTATCCATGGCTATTCTTAAAGGAAACAACTCCACCACATCATAAATGGGCTCAAAGCAGAAACTAAAAGAAATATTTGGGTCTATGCCTAAGGGAGATTGTCTGAACTAAGAGCTCATCAGATACAAAGACTGATAGAGAAGGTTGCAAAAGAAGAAGGTGAGTTGCAAAAAATGGAAAGTGAAAAAGAATATAATAACAATCCTTTCATAAGAAAAAGGGAGGTCCAATTCTATGATGAGGAGATGTCACCAGTTGATGAGGTGGTGATCAAGAAAACCTTGTCCATCTAAAAATCTATTTCTAATATTTTGGCAAAGGTTGATAAATTATGGAACTCTTTGGATGAAAAATTCCAAACTACTATGAATATTTCTAAAGTTTCCAGAGATAAAAATAGTAATTGTGACCATAGGAGGTAGAAAGAAGCTAAACTTGCCTACTAGAGAGGTAAGGGCAAAGTTATTATAGTAGAAAAATTTGTGGAGATAGACTCTAAACATGGTACCAATTTTCTAGCTAATTTTCTAATGATCAAGGTTGAGAACTATAAATGTTACTTCCCCATAATTATGGGAAGGGCTTGGCTAAGCATGGTTGATGCACAAATGGGCATCAGGAACCTCTCCTTGGAAATCTCAAGGAAAATGAATTTGGACGACCAGAGAGAAAGCATGTTCAAGGCATCGCATACAACGATAATGGGTGTAATTGCATGTATAAAATCTAGTCCATTAAGTACATTCATTAAAGCATGTAATTAGTGTGCACATGAAAAAAATATCCAAAGGTGCCTATACACAGTAGCCACAAAATAGGATGGTACCCCATGGCTAATAGCTGACTCAGATAGTAGCACACTATGTATGGAACCTACTGAGTGCCTGACATGTGCCTATTTTAAAAGCATGGATGAACTTGAGAAAGCTCATCACCAACTCTTTGATGATGAAAATGATGATACTTATTGGGGAAAGTTGGAAATCCCCGATAATTTCAAGCAAGAGCCCCTAGAGTTAAAAAATTTACTAGCTGGCATGGAGTATGCATTTTTAAACAATGGTAAGATGGTTATAATCAATGAAAATATTGCTCCAAAAAAAAAAAGTTGTTAAGGATTTTCAACAAATGGCCAACAACCTTTGCTTGGTCATATCTCAAACTAACTAGAATTGATCCATGAATATGCTAGCATCGTATCTAGACCAACTTGGCCATGAAGCCAAGAAGGTAGCCATAGAGGCAACTGAATCCCAAATTGAAGAAGATCATCAAGGAGAAAATAGAACAACTCCTCAAGGTAGGATTCATCTATCCCATCATGGAGAGTGAGTGGGTAAGCCCACTCATAATTGTGCCAAAGAAAAGTGGTAAGTGGTGGGTTTGCATCAACTTTAGGGTATTGAATATGGCAACATTTAAAGATCATTTTCCATTGTCATTTTTGGGCCAAGTGTTGGACACCATTTCTAGGCATTATTATTATAACTTCTTGGATGGTTACAGTGGCTATAACCAAATCCAAATTGTGCCAAAAGATTAGGTTAAGAAAACATTCATAATTACCTAGGGAACTTTGCATATTATAAGATGCCATTTGGTCTATGTAATGCCCCTACAACATTTCAATGCCTAGTCCTTAGTATTTTCCAACAATAGATTGGTAGTGAGGTAGAATTCTTTATGGATGACTTCTCTACCTATTGGGCTACATTTGAGCAAGCCCTGGATCACCTTGAGAGGGTAGTAAAAAGATGTGTTGAAACAAACCTTAGGCTCAATTGCCAAAAAAATCCATTTAATGGTCTAGGAAGGCATAGTATTAGGGTACCAGATTTCACAAGAAGGGATTGAGGTAGACTCTAAGAAGATAAGGGTGATCCAAGGAATCACATGCTAATCAGAGATAGTCAAAGACATCTAATCATTCTTTGGACATACTAGCTACTATTGGTAGTTCATAGAGAATTTCTCTAAGATTTCAAAGTCATTGGTCGAGCTTACAAAGAAAGATGCTCCATTCATCTAGACCAAGGAGTGTGAACATGCATTCCAACTATTAAAAGAAAAACTTGTACAAACTCCAATGCTATGGGCACCATACTAGTCTAGACCATTTCACATAATGGTGGATGCATCTAATTATGCCTTGGGAGTTATTCTTACATAGCTGGATAATAAGAAATGTCCATATTACACCCATTTCATGAGCCAAAGCATTGTTGGTGCATAGTTGGATTACACCACAACTGAGAAAGAACTGATGGCAGTGGTGTATGCTCTTGAAAAGTTTAGACACTATGTTCTTGGCTATAAGATGTTTATGTAAACAAATCATAGTGTCATCTACTTCCTAATGAATAAGCCAATGATGAGTCCCTATATCATACAGTGGCTCATGATCTTTCAAGAATTTGATCTTACAATGGTCGATTAGAAAGGGACTGAGGAAGTGGTCATTGACCATCTCTCTCAGTTAACATGGGATAACAAAGAGAAGGAGAGTCCACTCTTTGATCAATTTCTAGACAAAATCCTCTTTATTGAAGTAATAAATGACCAAGTACCCACTAAATTAAAATGGTACAATGGCATCCTCACTTACCTTCTCACTTAGGATATGCCACAAGGTCTAGACTTTAGGAAGAAACAACAGTTTATTCATTGGGCAAAGTACTTCATGGAAATCTATAGACACATTTACAAGGTATGCATCTATGGTTTGGTTCATTGGTGTGTCCATAATATGAACCAACTACACATTCTCTAGGATGCTCATGAAGGCCCTTACAAAGACCACTAAGTAGGGAGATGCATGGCCATAAAAATTTTGATGGTAGGATACTATTTTCCTACAATATTCAAGAATGCCCACTAGTTTGTCTAATCTTGTGAACATTGTCAAAGAGATGGTGGGATGACCATTCAAATTGAAGATCCTCAATAGTGAATTCAACCACTGGAACCCTTTGACATATGCACTTCATGGGTTCCATCATAGCCATGTCCAATGGAAAGGCATATATCATCATAGTAGTCAACTATTGCATTAAATGGAAAAAAGTAGTAGCCATCACTGAATGTACATTATCCATTGTTGCTTGATTCATACAACAAAATGTTGTAAATAGGTTTGGAATGCCATGTGCACTAAATTTTGACAATGGAACTCATTTTATAGGTGCCACATTTCAAAAACTTATGCAACACTTGGGAGTCAAACATAAATTAACACCCTATCACCCCTAAGCCAATAGTCAAGCAGAGGTAACTAATAGGAAGATCACAAAGATCCTAATAAGGACCATAAGAAAATATAGGAGAGACTAGAGCACAAGACTCAATGATGCTCTCTAGGCCTACTACTCAACATGGAAACTCCCTATTGGCTACTCTCCCTATGAACTAGTGTACAAAAAACTTCCAATGCTTCTGATTCAATTTGAGCTTCATACACTCTCAACAACCTAGGAACTAAACCTTGACCTAAGTCTAGCAAAAAAAAAAAGACTGATTAGCCTCAATGTGCTAGAAGAAAATTGATTAGTGGTCCTATCTTTGAATGAAATGCACAAGGCATTCAATAAGCAATGCCATGACCTTAGAATATGGAAAGTGAAATTTTAACCAAGAGATAAGGTTCTCTATTGGAACCTCACACACGTACCCTAGAAAAAAAATTTTCAAATGTTGTGGGAGGGACATTATATAATTGATGAAACCTTTCCTTCTAGGGTCATGATCATATACAAACCTGAGAGCCCAAATAAAAAGTAGTTGATCAACATCCAACAAGTAAAACCTTTCCATGAACCCAAGCAACCCAATGTAATAAATACCTCAATATATGGATAACCACACTCAATTTTTCAAATATCCTCCTTCCAACTCAATCATGGGAGAGATGTCCATCTATGCTAATCATCCATATGGCTCTTCTATTTTTCTATTTTTTTGTTTTACACATTTTTGTCTTTACACTTTGTTTCTTTTACATCTTTTTGACTTTAAAATTTTTTCCTATTTTACACCATTAGCAGTACATTTAAATATTTCTTGAATTTTTAAACTTTCTTATATTTTTTTACTTTATTTGGTTTGAGTGTGATTTCCAAGTTTTTACTAATAAGATGTGCTTTATGCCAACAAGGAATAGTGGTCTTGTAGCTATTACTAATGATAGTTTGTGCTTAATGTTTTGTTTGCTAATGTCTTGTTTCTATTTTTAATTGTTGTACCAATGGCTTAGTCATGGTTTCTTTTTCATGGAACAAGTAGTGAGTTCATAACATCCACCCATCCACAAACTCTATGGTTTTTCTTATTTTGGAAGTTTAGAACCCTTTCATTAAATAAACCTTTAATAAATTGGTGACCTTGGTATTTTTTAGAATTGGGAAGGATTCAAGGGTTTGTACATGGTGCGACTTCAAGGAGACTCAATATTTTTTGTACTTTTCTACTTACTTGGGTGCTTGGGTGTTTTCATGGACTTCTTACCATTCCATATCGTCCAATAATAGGAAGTTGAATAAAGTCTTTACATGGTGTGGTTCACATCCAAAAAGAAAGGAAAAAAACATTATGGGAATTCAAAGCACACCCCTTTGACATATAAATGAACTACAAGCATTGGTTATAGAACTAGAAAGACATGTTACCCATGCTTGAAGGTCTCCTTCAAGGCCCTCTCTTACTTTCTGCTTCTCTTATCTCTATTTATGGAATGGTGGTTGTTTTATGGATGCACTCTTATGTCTCAAGGAGGTGGATTGGTCTTATAGTGGTGATGAAAAGTCACTAAAAAAGGTTGGTTTTGGTTTGGACTAAGGATGGATCTTCTTAGGTCATTTTAAACACAAACCTCATAAGGGACTTCTCATGACATCAATTTGGAATTTCATTTCATCTTATCCATCATCCATCTATGTTGAACATAATTCACCTCACTGTTGGTGTTCATGTTCTTGATTTTGTGTCTTATTTTGACGTACTTGACTTCTTTGGTAGAATCTTCTGAGTTTTGGTCCTTAACTTCCATTGATCATTAATCACCTATGGAGCCCATGGATTCCTTAAGTTGAGGTTATGGAAGGGAAAATAAGGCATGTGCCTACTATGGAAAATATGCACTTGCATATCTCCTGGTTGGATTTGTTAATTACCTTATCCTTAAACATTCTTGCAATCAGAATCCTTCGTACACCCATCTTCTGCATCACACCATGTGCTCCTTTATACATTTTGTTTATTAAACATATTCTACATTGAATATTTTATTTTTTGAGCTTTAAAATACCCCCTTCAATGATTTTATCATATTCTTGGCTTTTCTGGGATTACATAGACCCCAAATTCATTGAAAATTTCCTTATATTTTTTGAGATATTTAAAAATCAAAATTTTTTTCCTACAGGCTCTGTATACAAGGCCCCATCGATGGAGCATACCCATATACAAGGCTTTGTATATAGGTCCCCATTGATGTAAGGGAAAAATAGTATATATATGCATGACCCCACTTGAAAAAGTTTACATTTTCTCACAAGCACCAAAAGAGTTTTTCAAACTTTTAGAGCCCATAACTTTCCAAAGCTCATAACTTCCTAGCCATTTATCCAAATCACTCCATTCTTCAACCCTGTAGCTATTGAAGGTAAGATCTTCATCATGGAGGCCACAAATGTCATTTTTAATAGAAAAATTTTCATCATTTTTCTAACTCCCATAAAGTTTTAACTAAGAAATCAACTATTAAACACCAAATCACAAGAGTTAAATCTTTCCAAAAAGCTCTAGTGACATTTATAATAAATAATTAATAAAATAATCAATCTACCATGGTCCAACATTAGCCAAGGTGTAACTAACTAATGAGAAAAGGTATCTAAATATTTAGAGTTACAAATTATATCTACTAATCCATGGATGTGTTGTGACCATAGATGGCACCAAAGGAAAAGCACATGCAAGAAGTAGGACCATCTCAACCAAGGGAGAAATGGCCTAGAATGGGAAGAGGCCAAGAACAAGCCTAATAAAAACTACTGGCAAACCATGCCACAAGTCCTCTTAGGGAAGAGGTAGAAGTGGAATCTATCAAACAGATTCTAGAACCAGCATCAGTAATAGAACACTTCCATTAGGATGACACACTAGCACCACAAGAAAATCTGAAGGTGACCTTGATAGAGGCTTGCCTAAATTAAATCAAATCACAAGAGATCTAGAAAATAGTGCTCCATGAGTTAAAATTTTCCCCATTCATGGATCAAGCACTAAAAGAAGTGTAGGACCAACTAAAGGCCTCTCCCATGTGGCCAAGCATCACTTCCATTGGGGAGTGGTACATGGGAAAGACATTCCTATTCTGGAACAACAAAAAACCTAGATCAAGGACATCTTAGTATCCTACTTAGTGCAAGCCATTACTATAGTTCTTGGGTTGTCGAAAATGAGGAAAAGTGCTCCTGAGATCCCAATGCAAGTAGATCCAAGAATCAAGAATGAATGGGTTTAGTTATGCTATGGCATCGACCATAAGGAGTTTGGCACACTTACATAGGCAAAGAGGATCCACTACAGGATTTCAACCTTCCACCTTAATCCCACGATGAGGCCAAGCAAAATCACAGCCTTATCTACCTGAGCATGAACTACTTTGAGTGGAAGATTCCTCATCAACCTTCCATAGCTAATCTATCTGGAGATGAAGAAGTAGTTTAAAGAAAATAAACTTGGAAGGAAGGCATTCTCCTTTCCATGCCTCATCAAGAAACTCTGTCAAAGCGGAGGAATAGCCCACTACACCAATAACATTGTCAACCGTGTTCTAGCTACCAACTAGGCAAAAATAATGAAAAAGAAGATGACTACCACCTACCACTCAAACAACTATGCTAGACATCACTGCAACTACCCAACAGTTACATGAATAATAGAAATGGCTCTTGAGTGAACAAGAGCAATGAGGGGGCATGAGTGGCAAGGATCCATCTATGTACAAACTAGCAATGAGTCACCTAAATGAGGTGGCCTAGACAATTAATTTGATGGATCAAGGTGGATCTATTTTTTTAGTCCAAAGAATGCAGTTGCTCACAAGGTCAAATCCAAGTGCTAGAGAGGTCATAGTATCTCTCATAGAATAATAGCCACTCCTAGAAATCTTTAGGAATGTTTTGACCTACTTGATGTACTTGGATTAGGGTTAAGGGGAAACTATATTAGTGATGCAACACTAAGGGTAGGAGACTACAACAAAAGTGATTGCTAACTGTATTTCTGAAATGCTTAATGTACTTGTGACATCTACACTAAACATAACTGCACTTAAAGATGTGCATGTGTCTATAGGGACTACAAGCAACAAACTAAATGTAGCACAACATGAAGATCTACTGAATTAACTGGTGGGAACTAGGAAGCTATTTCTGGATGTCTTTGACCTTTTGGACAATATTACTACAACCTAGTTAAAGCTACTAGAGGCAAGTGGTAGAGAATCATCTTGGAGGGGCAACTTGAAATAGCCAAAGAGCTAAATGAACGCTTGCTTATGGAAGTTGCCAAATTAAGAGATCAAATTACTAATGCTACATTCCTCGGCCCAACACTAATAAGAGATGGAGCTATTAAATAGCTCAACACCATACTAAAAGAGCTTGAGGATGTAATGGAGATAATAGTGTTCTACCAATCCTTGGTAGAGGCCACACAACACAAGATTCAAAAGGCTTTGGATAAGACCCACTAGGAGAACATACAGTTGACTGCAGAGAACCATCGCCTATGGAATGTTGATGAGCACAAGCAAAAATTAATAGATTTCATCCATTAATAGTAAGAGAAACTAGCCAGAGTAAACACAAAACTAAGGAGATTGGCATCATAAAATAGAAATCTCTCCATGGAGGAGGTCTACACCCTTTGCTAGAAAATTGCAATCAAGGTAGCCACCTAGAAATTAGAGGCTTTCAAATTTGAGAAATTTAAAGATCATTATAGAGAGAAGGTCAATCTATGAAAGGAAGTAAATGAAAAACACATTCAATTAGTGAAGGAAAAAGTGAATGAAGTCCTCCAACAACTCTATCAAGGGAAAGAATTGTGGCAACCCATCATTGATGGGATAGATGCCTATAATAAAGTAGAAATCTACACAAAGGAGTTGCAGATTGAGGAGAAGATAGAATATATGGAGCTTGCCAATCTCCATTACATAAATCTAGTCATGTTAACTACTAGAAAACCATGGTCAAATCTCAAGAAATAGGTGGCTAGCTTGTACTTGTTGTAGGAGGCCAAGTTCAAGCATCATAAATACACTAAGAAAAAGTTTGCAGTGGCAAATGTTGAACTTGAAGTTCTCAAGGCATGATTCACTAATTAACAATCAACTATCGAGAACCTATCCAAGTGGATGAATGACTACCATAAGCTACAGAACACAGTCAAGACATTTGATATCAAATGCAAACAATTCATTGCCTAGTTTATCAACTTGAAGGAGATGTTTCCAATAATATCCTATCCATGGGATATTCCCATTCCAGCCCACATTGGTGATGATATGTGGACTATGAATGATCCCTAGAGCAAGGAGGAGAAGATGAAGGCATTACTAGATGCCTTTTTCCTTTCACCAAAGGTTGCAACCACAACTACCTCAACCACCACACATGCTCGAAGCTAGTGAAGGTCCTTTAAAACTTTAGGAGCCTCCTCCTCCTAGGATTATTTGATCTTCTCCATAACCTTCATGGAACTAGAGGATGTGCTATCCAATTTTTGTGTAGTCATGTAATGGTATTCAATTTTGTGTCATGAACACCATAATTTTTTGTAATTTGTTGATTTGTACACTTGGGCACTTAATTTTGTCAAGTTATTTTGTGTTGTTAAGAGTTAATTAATAATCTCGTACCTTTCCAATTTTATAAGGGAACTAAAGAATGAGTTTTCATTCAATTGTGGGGGTATGATGAGTGTTAAAGTGTTGCATTGATGGGCCCCCATTGATGTGGCTTTGTCAACATGCCCCCATCAATAGGACCCCATTTACGTGGTGTTTCCCCATTGATAGTGTCACGTCAACATAGCATTCACTACATCTAACAGGTCTCGTCGATGTTGTACTATAGTGAAAACTATAAATATGAGCTCCTAGCCATGTTTATGGGATATAGAAGTCATAGTAGCAGCAGAGCTCTTGCAGTTTGTCCATTTGAAAGTTAGAATATTTCTCTAAGTGTCTGCAACAAGAGTCAGAAAGTGTATGGATCTTTATTCAAGCACTATTGTACCTAAACCACACCAATGTGTACAATAATAAAGATAAGCCTTTTGATCAAACTTGCAACAGTTGGAATAGATTAATGATTTATTTATGAATTTATTATTTTCATGAAATATGTATTTAATTAAGATAAGCTAGACTTTAAGTAATAGATTAAGTATATAAGTACAACCTCTTCGAGTGTAAACACATATTCTCTTGGTAATCCTAACAACATTATTGCTTGGTGCACCCAGTAGCATAGCACTTGGTAACCCAACAATGGATACATGGGTTCAATACATGTATGAAAAGTGGGACTAGATGCTCATGTTAGGATTAGTTAGAGACTAGTTAAGTGGTTAAATTAGATTAGTTGTTAAAGTATTCTATCTCTCCACTCTAAGCACCCAAGAACATAAAACATAAAATAATAAAAATCATATGCCTCAATTACACTTAACCATACCTTTGTACATCACAAGTGTAATTGGGAAGACAATGAGTGACCTTAGGGAAAGGTTCACTTCCTAGAAGACTAGTGTACTGGAAACTATAGAGTCCACAGAATTTGATTGGATTGCACATGAATGCTTCATGATTCATATGGTTGGGCATAGGGGTACCTTGACCACTCATCACCAACAAAATATTGATGGATTGATAAGCAATCCTAAACATGATGTTACATTTCCTTATCAATGGCAAGTTCCATGCCTTATACATTGAGAAATCAAGTTGGCTTTGAAACCTAAGTCTAATAGAGCTTTAAATTATGCATTTCTAGGAATTTACAAGTAAATTAGAGGAAGTTTAGGATCTATTCTCTTCTTGGAAAGAGAACATGCTTTTATTTAGTCTATCATTGCATGTGTCAACATGAAAGTCTTGATGTTCGAAATGTGGTTTGAAGGAAGCTTACATGAGATGTTGAAGGATGTTCAAGTTAAAGTGAGATTCATGACCACTAATGACTACATAGGTTTATATGGGTTGAAAATTTTATTAGCTACTTCTATAAGCATGAAAACCTTCCTAAAGAAGAATACATTTCTAAGGTTTACACTTAGATGCACTAGAACTATCATCCATATGCATGTTAATAACTCTTGTAGCATTCTTTTATTATAGTTATGGAGATATCTCATCCTTCATTAGTGGGGGTGGCACTAGAGGAAGAGGATTGTGTGAATATTGAGGATGAATTAGAGGTTCATGAGAAGTATAGGAGGGTGATTCAACATGTGGAGTAGTGGGTCTATGGTACTCTAGTCAATAATAGTAGTAAGAAGATTCATGAGCAAAGGGATTGTTGAGCAAAATAAGTTGTTGGACATAATACCCATAAAGATCAAGTTACTTGTAAGTGTACTATTGCCTTAGTGGTGGCACCTCCACGAATATGAGTTTTACCACTACTAATGATATAGTTCTTGAGGTTGTGGAGAAGCCAAATTTGGATAGTAATGTTGCTTGTAGAACTATCTGTAATTGCCTTATGAATAAGACAATCTTTTGAACATCTACTCTTAATAAAAGTAGATATTAAAGCATACATTCCTAATTCTTGTAGATGTATCATGATGGGGCAACATCCCTTAGGATGTTTTTGTTAGCATAGGTAACACCTATCGTCTCTATCTGAATCTAAATCAACAACCTTCTCTATTACAGTAGCTTTTCCTTTCTGCCTATATATATATTCTTCCTTAGCTTCTCTTTCTTCTTCTTCTTCTTCTTTTCATTTTCAAGTGCTTTCTCTATTTTCTCCTCCACTATTTTTCATGTGGTTGTAAACTTCTCGTCCATGGAGTCTAATAATTTTAACCTTTGTTGCAATTTTTGAAATAGAATTTTGAATTCAAAATTTTTTTCTTTGAATTACCTCCTTCATTGGGTTTTCATCTTCCCTCATCTTGCAAGCATAAACATCCTTCTTACAAAGGGATGGGTCCTTGTTACACTCTTCTATACTCTTTCTCTTTTGCAACTCTTCTTCTTCTTTGGTCACTTCATCAGTTAGCCTATAAATGTGATGGGCTCTCACCATATAATCTCCTTTGGGCATAGATCCCAATAGTTTTCTATATTTTATTTCTTGATTCATCTATAATGTACTTTAAGTATTCACTTTGAGAGAAGTCGTGGCCTAAAAAATTGCATAATAGTGAATAGTATCTATCCAAGGCTATATCAAAGGATTCATGATTTTCTTCTCTTTATCCTTAAACTTGCTTTTGTAAATTGGACACCTATGAGTATGTTTGGTAATTATCATTGAATAGTTCCAATATGATACTCCATTTGCAAATGAAGTTTGGTTTCAAAGATCTATACTAACTTTCTACTTCTTTGATGAGTGTTCTTGAGAATAGCTTAAGCTTCTACCAATTGTTCTCAATATTTTATAGAGTGTAAACATTATGGAAGACTTGCAAATGATGCTATAGATATGCATTATAACCACCATCAAATTTTGGAATTCATGTTAAGCCACTTCATGAAAATGTCCCTTTGATGTTTGGTAGAAATGAAAATAACCTCTCTGATATTTATCATGCTCCTTATAGCTAATAGAGGTACATCATAGTCATCATGTTCATCATGGTCCTTTTCATGACCATGATCTCTTATGTGTCTTCTACTATGCTTATCGTTATGTCTATGTCCATGGTCTTTGTCTCTATTCCTATCTTGATCATTATATCTACCTTCATGTTATCTATCTTGATTTCTTTTTTTCATATTCATCTAGTTGTCTATCTTGGTGTCTTTTTCCTTGTCCATGTTCATCCTTATTAGAGCTTGATAACAAAGATAATGAAAAAAATGAAGAACTAGGAGAGCCATGGTAGCTTACTCTTCTTCCATGACTCCTTTGATTATCTCTTCCCTACCTACCAAAAGACCTAGGCCTAAATATTCTTCCATGTCCTTAGTTACTTTGCAAGGTAGAGCGTAGTCATGAATTACTTATTTCATCAATATCAAAGATAAGAGGATTCTAGTTAAGGGATTTACTCAATTGGTAATCAATATCCTTCATTTCAACATATGATGTTAGCCAAATGGTAGTCCCTTTCCTCTTAGTAGCTTCATAACAAGAGACCATGTCATAATCTATGGATTGAACTAGCTAAAGTCCTAGATAGTTACTTGTGTGATCATAGGTCATTATCTTTCTAACTATTCTCGTAGTGGCCTTAGTATGTATGGGGGGTTTTGGAACTCAAAATAAGTGAAATATATGTACACCCTAAGATTTTTATAGAATTTTATAACTTAGTACTACCTAGTAGAATCAAACTTGTAACCTGGTGTTACCAGACCAAAACCCATAGCAATAGGCTAACACCTCATTGTTAGTATGTATGGTTAAGTATAGTTGAGGCACATGATAATTGATATTATTGTCACTACTAGTAATAATACTAAAATATATAAAATTATTCTAATTAATTAATATAATGTATAATGAAGTAAACTCTATTTTATCCTAAGGTGATGAGTGGGTTGTCCCACTTGCTATATAAATCCTATATGCACACATCAATTGTTACAATTACCAAATGTAGTGCTACTAGGCAAACTAAGTGATTACATTACTAGGATTACTAAGTGAATATGTGTTTATGCTCAAAGTGGCCATGCTCATTCCACCATATTTATTATGCAATTAGAAAATAAATTATTAACTATATAAATTAACTTTTAATCTATGTGCATAGGAAAGTAAAATACATGAAATTAAAATCTAATCTAAGTCAAAGTGATGCAATGGAAGGAAACAATCTTAATCTTTATTTTTGCTTAAGCAAAGTATCTAGGTATATTGCACTTGAATAAGGACTTCATTCAACTATTTTGGACCACACTATGAGCACTTGGTAACTACTATTAGAATTTAGGAAACTAAATTAATAGAATTATGCTATATGTACATTAATAGATATCATTAATGTAATAGGTACCTTGTATATATAGGCATTTATTGCTACTGTCTCAACATAGGTACACTGATATAGCATAGGCTATGTTGTAAATGTGTCAATGTAGTTGTGATGACATAGCTTTGTAGCCAACCAAAATACTATTCATCGATCATTATCACTATCATCATCCTAGCCTTGTCTCAACAAAATGGGGTTGGCTACCTAAATTTTTTTGTCATTTACCTCTATGAAAAGCTAGATCCTTATGTATTTATATTTTGTTTAGATCATCTTCAATAGTTTACCCACACCTATCCTTAATATGAAAATCCTTGTCCACCTTACATAATGTCTGGTAAGTGATGAAGTTACATGTCATTTTTGAAAGACATGTTAGCAAGCCCTTGCTCATTTTCCATAGTAATAAGGCCATGTAATACTCGCATATGACATTATGGGATTACCTTAGTATCTGCAAAATCTAAAAAAGAATTTATCCATGAGATTTGACATGGTTTTACAACCAGCTTCTAACTTAGCACTACCCTCCATTTGTATTGAGGGTTGGGATTAGCATTGGTAGAGTTAAGTGTTAGATTTTATTATTGTTTTTAATTTAAAATTTAAAAGATGTTCTACAATCGTCAAACCTCCATATAGGCATATAATTATTTCTATTTTTTTAAACATGACCTTTTCTTTGTTCTAAATATATGTTTTCATATTTAAAATTTAAGTATGGCATTTTAACCTACAATAGAAAAGGTATCAACATAGATGTACTTAAAGTTAATATCTATCATTCACGGTAATACTTGTTTTGGTTTACTTGCATCTAGATGATTTATATGGTTTGCTTTACCTTTGTGACTTTCCTTGTTAATTTTTTATTTATTATGTGCCGGTTATTTCCAGTCATTACTAATTTCATAGGCTATTGTAACAAAGATTACAAAGTTTTTGTTTCATTTTTTTGTGAATTTCAAATGTGAGAGATAAAACATGCAAATTAATGAAGAGACCTCCAATTCAAAACGATTAACTAAACATTTATTGTTTTTGTTGTCATCACTGATATATTTACTTAGTGTTTCAACTTTGTAAACGAGTCACCAACTTCAACTCTAGTGCCAATATTCCACTACTTGTGCGAAATCTGTTTGCATGAACAAGCTACTTCAATTTCCCCTTGTTACATAGGGCAGAAGCCATTTGTCAGCGTAGCTGAACTCTATAGGGTTCTGCAAAATTTCATTACGCACTTACCTGTACATGAAACTGCAGCCCTAATGTCCGCCCAACAGATCCAGCGTCAGGTCTCAGACTTATATGAATTCCTTTACAGAAATTTTGAATCTCGGTGTAGCCCAGACTGCCCAGTAGGCCAGGCCAGTATTACACTGGCTTGAACTTGCAAACATGGACAAGGAATCAAATAAGTGAGAAACTCTAGCATCTTGCCAAACCCAACAGCGAAATTAAGTACACGTCTCGTAAAATTCGTCACAGTAATTTTTTTTAAATCAACTCTAGCCGGACTTATGCATACAAGATTTATAACAGCCGCCATCAACAATCTTGTGAATCATAAACGCTTTTACAGCTTACAACTGGGACAAATTGCCTTATCGCCTGAAAAATTAAGGCAAAAGGGAAAGAGACATTTCCAAACTTTGAGAATTAACGAGTTAGTTTAGCTCTGAAATGGACATTCAATTCACTCCTTTCCATCAACTAACAAGACACAAGAAATAGCAGTACAGAAGCACAAGCCACCTTGAAACTGCAAGTCTGCAATTATCAAAGTACGGTACCCTTCTTTAATGAGACGAGAAAGATGGACGTGGGTATTGTATCTTTCTAAGGCTAGAACCTTAGAAAGTCTCTCAACAGCAGCTGCTGCAGCAACTTTTCCATAGATTTTTCTAAATTCCGCTTGACATGCCAAAGTCCTTGCCTTCCGGCCTGCTGCAAGCTGCTCTAATGGAGAAATTCACAGGACCAAGCCGAGGAGGAGCTTGGCAGGGGAAATTTAAAATCTTGTCTGTGACAGAGCCTGCAGAAACAAAATAAAGGAAAGCGGAGGAAACACACACACAACTGAACTGAACTGAACAAACAACAACAGTGAAGAGCAAAAGCTAAAGCTTTTGGTAAGGTGGTATGCATGTCTCCCTGCAAGCCACTTATGAAGACAATCAACCGTGCAGGATTAGCTTTATAAGTGGCATACAGGGAGCCAGGCACACCCTCGCAAAATAGTTTTACCTTGTGGTTGAATGGCAAACATCAGAAGGTCAAAAAAATGAACAAAACACACATCTCATTAGCAAACACAGACATCAGGTCTACATCAGTCAGTAACAGTAACAGCCTCCTGGGTGAGGCTGAGACCTCACACATGTGCTTAAGATCAGAACTTTGATAATGATGGTGATAATGATGCACTACTCACTCACACTATCTTCTGCACTACTGGTCCTTATTTTTTTTCTCTGCTGCTGCCTGAGATTCTCCGTGATCGAGCTTTGGTGTGATGGGTTCTTGATCTTCTCCTTCCATGGATGGCTAAGGATTATTATGGAATAATAATGGTGGCGGTGTGGTATATGTGCAGCAGATAGAAAACCCATTCTCATGACGGAAATCAGAATCAGAGCTTGCGAGTTGGAATTGAATTCCATGAAAGAGAGAGGTTTGGAGATGAAGTGGGACTGTAGGAGAGCAGGAGAGAGAGAGTTGAAGAGGTAGACGAAAGAAGACTCTGCTTGGCAGAAGGCAGGTGTCAAGCAGGGACAGAGGCTCAAGGACTTCTACAGTGGTAGATGCAATTTATTTAAGATCAGAACTGAAAGAAAGGGAAGAACAACGGATAGAAGATGAGACAGCTCACTTTCAGCCGCTTTGTGATGTCAGTTTCACTCATATACCAATTCCAAATGGCGATGAGAGATGCATCTGCATGTCGATTGATATTGAAGCAGTAGCAACAGCAAACGGTGGATTAAAAATGTACAGATATTTATCACATTACTGTAGCAGAATAAGCATTCATGTATAAGACATAAAGACAGGGCAGGCCTGAGTCAGAATCGTGGGCAATGGAATCGTCATCTCCATGATGGAGTGTACATGCGAGATTCGATGTGGAGAGGTCCAAGGTTAATTAGTCTGGGTGGCTGGTTCTTCTATCTGATCAGCAACAGCAGCAGCCTCAGCCTCAGTCACAGTCATAGAACTCACAACTGCATTATCTTGGCATGGAATGGCTGAACATGGGCTACATATTGGGTTTGAGCTTGAACCACGGATGAAACCCAGAACCCAAACCAACAAATTAAACGAGTCGATCAAACAAACAGACAAACGCCCTAATGCAAATGTCAGAGCATGAATCTTGAGACTGCAGGAGCGTGTACTATTCCTAGTCCTGATTCTGATTCCGGAACACACAACTCTCTGAACATTTCCCTTTCCATTTCCTTGAAAGTTGAGATTGACACAGTAGTCACAGGCAGGCAGGGATGCATGGATCATGAGGATTAGGTTATGATATGATGGTGAAGCACAAGAATTGAAGGAGCATGCAATTGCACCGTCTGGATCTTTGTTATGTAACAGGGATCCATGGAATGAAAGCATGTGGGCGGTGCTCACAGTGCCCACCAGCTCATCCTTTGATTCCTGGAATTATAAAAAGGATGCGAGGGAGATAAAAAGAGATCACAGAGAGAGAAAGAAAGAGAGAGAGAGGAGGTTCAGGCACTGACCGACTGACAGTGCAGCGATAGCAGCAGCATGCCATGGCCTGCTTCATTGAATTTCAAAGTTCGAGTATCAGCAGGTGCTCCTCCTCCTGGCCGCAGATACTTGTTGATCAGAATTGGAATTTGGGAAGACAAATATAGGTCTTCCAGATTTGTTTGCAAATACTTGATATTAGAAAGAGTCTGTAAATGAAAAAAAATAATAGAGATGTCTTTGTAATAAAACTTTAATGCTAAGGCCCGATCATGTTTTTAGCTTCAAAAGTGACTGGAGATCGCAGTTCCGTTGGAGACCTGGTCGGTTGGTAAGACTTGAGACTAATTCTGTCCGGTGGTGCAGAAGAAATTTTATCAAAGCAATGCCTGAAAACTGTCCAGTCCAGTAGTGGATGGACTCTTCACGAGGACAGAGACGTAACAGAACATAATAATAGTAAAGTAATAAAAACATCAGTTTCTTCCATACATGTGGCTAATCACCAACAATAGGTTACAGGGTGTTGAAAAGCTTTATGCTAGTTTATAGATACGGACACATTCTGTCCTCAACACTTGCTGATTTCAGACGGATTATTTATTTGATATGGAATTTGAATGAATCATCAAATAGGGTTTATTTGGGAAACCGTCAAATAGCCCACGGAGGACTCTGATTACTCATGGAGGTGGTAGAGGTTGCAGTTTTGCAGGTGCAGTTGCAGACATCCAATCCAATTAAAAAGGAGAGGTAGGAGGCGTGGGAAGCGCATGAATTTGTTTTAAGCAGGGTGGGCACTGGCCATGCTTGCTTGCTGATGATGAATGCCATGAAAAGTAATATCAGCTTTTGTCCTCAAAAGGTCTGCCTGCCATGAAAGGTACGTGGCAGCCAGCTGACCAGAGCAGACCAGACCATTCACAGTAGCAAGAAACCAAACAAACAAAAGCATGGCTCTGCGTTTGTCTAGGGTTTTGCAGAATTCTTTTATGCAGTCCCACGTTGAGAGTACCCAACCACGCAATTCATGGTTCATTGATGTTTCATAACCGACGAAACTGCTGCCAGAGGCACTGGTACTGCCGGTGACAGGCTTCATGTGAACAGAGAGAGCTCAGCTCCTCTGCTGTGCTCATCATCCTGCTGTATCAGCAACTCATTGTTTTTACTGTATTTTTGCAGTTGCAGAGCTTGGTTTGGCTGTATTCATGAGTGTTCAGCTCTCCTCCAAATCTCCACGCTTTCCTGCCCGAACCCACGTGGAATCGCGCCTGCTCTAAGATCCTGCCCATCTAATTTGCCATGTCTCATTCTAATAATTAAATGGCTAATCCGGATCTCTGGAAAGGACCCAAATCTGAAATCTTTCTGCAAAGTCAAAACTACTCAGGTTTCCATGACCTTGGACTACCTCTGCTGCAGCACTGCACTGCACTGCTGCTGCTACTACTGAATGAATCGTCCCTGCAGCAGCAGAGCAGAGATTTCAAATCAGAAATTTCTCTACCATCATCTTCACCTTCTTCTTCGTAGAAGAATCTGATTGAAACCTTCTATGTCCCATGTCTCTTTCTCTGATCTATTTCTTTCTTCTGCGAGCTAAGAGACAGGGTCCCTGCATATAAAATGACCATGTCGTCAGAGCAAACAAAAAGCACTGATTGATTTCTGTGAGAATTTATCATCATTAAGGCCCCTGTCTTATTATCAGCAGCAGCTGATTGGATTCTTTCTCTGCTGCTGCTCGTCGTTTTCCATGGCCGCCTTCTTCCACCACCGAATGTGGCCATGTATGGTTTGATTGGCCAAACGTTTTAAGCTTTCTCGTTTCGGCAAGGCTCCGCTCAATCATCTTCCCGTTCCCATACCTTGGAGGATTATTAAATAGAAATGTGCACTTCCAATGTGAATGGTATCAGCGAATGATCCTTGTACGTGGAAAAGGAAATGCAAGGCTGCACGAAAATTATATGTTGCCGTGGTCCAATAGAATCTTGTATCTGTCAGTACTTTTACGAGAAAAATTCTAGCTCGCGTGTTCATGTCAAACTGCCAAGGGATATTTATTCAATTATTTTCCCTCGGTGAGCTACCCAAGTTATGCTGCCTAAAATCCACAGATTAGGGTGTAACTTGATTTTTATGGAGGACCATCAATAAAAGTTTGAAAACCTAAATGAAAACAATTTAAAAAGTTTCAAAAAACGTATATTGAGCATTATTTCATCTTTCATTGTTGGAAAAAGACTTGTGCATAATTTTATTAGTCATCAAATATAGAGTAAGAGACCACAAATGAACCTTAGAAACACAAATAGATCACTAGATGACTAAAGAATGCTAGCAAAACCCTCTATAGGGACCATTACTAGGAGTGATGGTAAGGTGCTTGTTTGTCCACTTATAATACTTGGATTCAAGGCTATGGTAAAAGCTAAGAAAGAAAGAAAAAGTAATCTCTTCTAACTTGATATTATAACAATGAGCTATTATTACCTTAGTTATAAGATTCTTAATTTGGAAGCTCTAAGTTATGGGTTAGATTACATTATGTGCAAAGTAGAAATAGAAAAATAAATTCAAATGAATAATAGTGTATGCGAAGTGGATGAAACAAAATTCAAACCACTTTGATCACTTTTAGAGAGAAGATAGGTTGGTGCCCTTAGGGACCATCTTTTGAAGTGATGGTAAGGTGCTCATTTATCAAGTTGAAGACCTAGATTCAAGCTTGGGTGCAGCCACTTGAAGAGGTTAGGCTTTCACTCATCTACCAACCCTCGTAGGGCTCTACCTAGGGGGGAGGGGGGGTGGCGGGGAAGGGTGTGGTTGTGTGTGGGGGTAGTTTGAGCAACGAAAATTCAAACTAGCTAAAGTACCTTCAAAGAGAAAATAAATTGGTGCACTAACCAAAAAAAAGTTGGTGTTCTAACCACATAAAATATATTTTCTTATTGAAATTTTGTAGTAATAAATTCAAATGACATGATTGTGCTACTTGTACACTAATTGATGATAGGAGAGTCATAAAGCATTATCTTCAAAATCATCCAATGTAATCATTGATTACAAACTATATAGGTCATAAGGATCATGGAAATGGGTATGGATGAGGATTACCACATATAGATATTTGAAATTTATAATTAATAAATTTAGCTAATAGACAATGATTTTAGAAATGAGAATCGATGTAGAACAAGTGAAAATGATAAGAAATTCAACTAGTTTTAAAAGTAACAAACTATTTGCCCTTTTCTTATTCAATCATTATAGAATTTTTTTTATTAAAAATTCATGAAATCTCTACATTTTTTTTGAAATCTATAAATATTTTTATTATTTTTTGTATTTTTTTTGCAATGTTATTTAGGATATATCTATTTTTATATACTTCAAGCATCAAGAAATTGTTTCTTTATAATGAATTTTTTTCTTTTTCTTTTCTTTTGGACAGATGAGGATGTGGATAGAGGTGTGTTGGAACCTAAAAGAATGACTATAAGTACACCCCAAAACATATAGCTAACATGATATGTGGATGGGGATGTGTCGAAACCTAAAAGAATGACTACAAGTACACCCCAAGACATATAGCCAACATGATACTTTAAAAGAATTATAAATAAATATGATAATGTCTTAACTATTATTTGAACCAATAACCTCTTAATCTACAAGACAATGAGCTAACTATTTAAGCCACCAACGAATTGTAATATAGTTTAATTAGAACTTTATAACTTAGCATTGCCCCCCAAAATCAAACCTATAATTTGGAGCTTTCAAATCAAGAGTCTTAGCATTAGGCTAACACCTCATTGTTACACTAGCTCTATAATGGATATTTATATTATTCTTGATAACACACAACATTAAGAATTATAACTTTTCTTAAAAACTAACAAATGAGTATCCCTAACAAGCTAAAGTGCATTAACAACTTAAGTAGTCCTACCAAAATACCAAATGAAGTACTAAACCACAACCCCTATAATAAATTAATAAAGTACCTAACAATCTAAGTACTCATGGCAAACTAACAATCCTAAGAAGCCAAAGTAAGTTAATAATTGAAGTATTCATGGGGGTATTGAAACTTGAAAGAATGATTGTAAGTTCATGCTAAGATATATAGTTATCATGATACTTTAGAAAAATTATATTGTTCTAACTTTTATGATTTGTTTCTTTGTTTGTTTGTTTTTTTCTTCCATTGATAATTAGTCATTTTGTAGATTATGTATTTACTTTTCAAGAAAATGTAATATTTATAAAATAGACTTGTGGGTCTTCTAACATAATAAAGCTTAAATCTTAATTTCACTTTAAGAAAAATTATAGAGAAATATCATAATACCTCAATCATGATTAAAACTAGTGACTTGATTTAAAAAATAATGAGAAAACTCAAGGTGGACTACACCTCAACATCCTCAAGATCTTGAAAGTAGAACATAAGTACTAAACTCAAATGAGTCCTCTATCATTGGCACAATGTAAGTAGTCTTAACAAAATAACAAACTAAACAATGATCCCTAATAAACTAATGAAGTACCTAACAACATAAATACCCCTAACAAACTAACATGGTAAAGACACTACTTTGGAAAAACACTGCTTAACACCATCTAATCCAAGAGTTCAATAATAGTCAAATGTTCTAGAGTAAACTCAAGGTGGATTGTGCCTTAACATCCTCAATATCCCATGAGCATAACATAAGTATGAAACTCACATGTCATTTGCTAATCTATGCTTAGATGTGTTGTGAGGATGCCTTTATAATCATATAAGTGACCAAACCAATGTAACATACATAACATACTCAAGAGCAGTAGCATATGAGTAAGATATTGTTTCCTTAAGAGAGCTAAGATGTGTTCCTACTCTAATGTATTTAATTCTAAGCCTTGATCTGTAGAGAAGGATAATGTCATGAACATTGGAGCCAAAGCTCCTTTGCAAGTTAACATATTCTTATGATATAGTATACAAAGGAATTAACGCCATGTAATTATTTAGTAATAGTTAAGATAGCATGGACCTTGTAAGGATCTCTACATACCTATGGCCTCCATTTTAGAGAAAATAACATTCGATCCATCAATAAGGCATGTTTTCTTGCATTTAAGACTAGATGCATTAGAGTAGGAACATGTCTTAGCTCTCATAAGGGAACAATGTCTTACTTGTATGTTGGTGCTCTTGATTATGTTATATATGTTGCATTGGTTTGGTTTCTTATATGATTATAAAGGAATCCTTGTAATACATGTAACCATGGATTAATGCATGGCATGTGAGTTGTGTATTTATACTATACTCACAAGATCTTGAGAATGTTGAGGCATAGTCCACATTACTCTAGAACATTTGGCTACTTTGGGACTCTTGGATGATGTTTTTCTATAGTAGTGCCATTATAATAAGCTCTACTCTATAGAGAAGGAATGACTCCAACATTGAAGCCAAAGCTCCTTTGTAAGCCTACATATCCTTGTGACATAGTACACAAAATCAGGACCATGTAGTTCTTTGGTGATGGTTAAGAGAATATAGAATTTTGTGAGAATTTCCACACTCATTTGGCCCTCATTCTAGAGGAAAATAACCTTCAATCTACCAACAAAGCATTTTTTCCTACACCTTCCCCCACTTGAAATAAGCAATGCCCTTAGAGCTTAAGTTTTTATTCATAAACTTCTCAAACATGCAAAGCACATTATATATCAAGAATATTGAGCCACTTAAAGCTCATACGCCAATTGTAGATAAGAAGGTTCAATGGCTAGGGTATTCAATCATAAACCACAAATGTTGAACACAAATTCATATCCAAACAAAATAGAAGAATGCTCATGTAACCTAGAATAAGGAAGAAAATACTTGTCACTTTTTATGCAAACTATGCTAGCCTTTCTACCAAGAGAAAAATCTACTTGCTTAATACTTGAGTCATTTACTCTAACTTTGGTAATTATGCAAGCATGTAGAGTTGATCCTCTATGTCCAAGGGGAGACTACTTTATATCTTGGGGAAACCACTCCTTATGTTTAGTGGTAGCCTAACAGTAGCATGAGCATGAAATTTTAGGACTTTAGACTTACTTTTCCTTTTCAAGAATCTTGATGCATTTCCTTCTCTTAAAATAGGTGTGCTCCTATCTTAGAGATATGATAGAAATTTGTGCTTTCTCTCGACATCACAACCAAAGAATGCATGCATAAAACATGTGCTTCCTACTTGAAGTCATAGTTAGGAATATGTACTTCTTGCTTGAAGTTTCCTTGAAGAATATGCTTCTTGCTCAAAGCTACCATCAAGAACATATATCCCTTGCTTGAAATCATCATCAAGAACATGTACTCCCTTCTCAAAATTACTCTACTAAACTCTCTCTCTCCCCCACTTACTCATACAAAGGTACTCTTCCTCTCTTATTTTTTTTCTCTCTTATTTTATATCTATTTTTTGGGCCTCTTTTCTTTAATTTTTCTTTTTTTTTTATACACACATTCATACATTCTGATGCTTCAATCCATCCTAGAAGTAATAGTATCAAACTAGCCACATTTAGTTGTTTTTGGCAAAAACTATATTAGTAGAAGATTTTATTTTCCATCTTCCATTAAGGTAGGTAACATAAAATCATATTTCAGATTCACTGTTACCATCAACAAAGTGGCTAACATAAAAATAACCTTTTCTAAGATCTCCCATAAAATAAGAACCATAGTCTATCACAATATTAATAAGCAATCTAAGACATTCCATTGCATGGGTAGAAAATAATGTCATTACATGTAAGATGTTGAATATAAAAGGAAGGTGGTGAATATAGAGATTCATCCACAACAATCACCATTCTTTTAAAAGCATTATCACATGACCCACAATTCACTAATCACATGTCATCAAATCAAGCACATAGTTACTTTTATATTTGAGTATTTACAAGTACATAATGCATCATGTTGCTACACATAGGTATGAATTGTCATCCACATTTAGAACAAGTACTTCTCAAGTTAAATAAAATCCTCAATGATGAAAATTTGAATAAAGAACTCAAGATATTAAAACATCCATGAACTTTCATGCTTAAACTACCATCCAAGAGTAAGAACATGGGAACACTTCTCTCAAAAATTAGATCATAAGTAAGATAATTTGAAACACTATCAATTCTATTTTGTGGATTATGAGCTAACCCATTAAGGCATCAAAGGCAATAAATCCTTGGATGAAATTTCAAGTGTATCCTCACAACACAAAAATATCAAACCATCACATCATAATACCAAATTATGAAGCCCTTAAGATATTTAAGCCAAAGATTAATCACAAGATAACTAAATATAGAACAAGCATCCAACAAAAGTAACACATTGCAATAAAAACACCGATCCCATTCATTGCCTTATATTTAATGCATGAAGAAATCACCATCTTGAACTGTTACAAAATTCAATAAGTAGCAGAGAATGTGTTTTTGTTACAATCTATCATAATGAGCTTGGGTACACATAAATACTTTATACACATTATAAATTATTGATAACATTCCCTTAGGCACACCACATGATCTATTAGTATAAAATTTTAGGCTAGAGCACATTTGTGTTTTTTGCTAGAGCTTACTTAAATAAGAAAGAAACTTCTAAAGATCCAACCAATGCTTTAACCATTCAACCATTTCTATTCTAGTTAGATGATACATTATTGTATCACCTAATTTTGATCATTATTCTTGTAAACAACAACTCAAGAGTCAATTAAATCCCTTTGGCTCAAGGTAGATGATGCCTGTTGATGAGACGTGATTTGCATAAGCTACGATATTGCATCCCATGCGATATCACATACACGATATCGCGTCGTCCCCTACGATATCACGTATGCGATATCGTGGTCCACCGCCAAATCTATAAATAAGAGGTGGTACTCCCCTTATTTTCCATCCTGGTTTAGAAGTAGGGAAACTCTGGCAGTTTGATCACTCCAGAGATAGAATATTTTTCCATGTGCCTATAGTAGGAGTCCTAGAGTGAACAGATCTTTATTCGAGCAAAATTGTACCTGAACACAAAGTTGTGTATGAAAATAAAGATGAACTTGATTGGATAAACCTTGCAGTGCATTGAATAGGATTTTATTTTAATTGCTATTTATTGCTTTCCTAGAATGCGGTATGAGTACGAATTGATTACGAGCATCTAAGGATGTGTACGGTTAGTCAAGGAATCGGCTGCTCATCGCATGCGGTATGAGTATGACTTGATTACGAGCATCTCGTGTGACTACTTGGTAACCCAGTGGCATATCCAGGATCTACGCTTGGTAATCCCAGTGGTAATCATGCACGACAGATGTGTACGGTTAGTCAAGGAATCGGCTGCTCATCGTACGTAGGCTAGATAGATTCTCTCAACCCTTACCTCCTAGTTAGGTGCCTCTATACGACCACTTCGAGCACGTGCGTTACGCGCGGTGATCCCAGCAATGATTAGCATTTGGTAGCCACGGTTGCATCGGTTCAAGGTGTGTATGGTAAGTGGGAACGGATGTTGACGCTAGTTAATTTAGAATTAGTCCTTAGTTAGAGTTAGTTAGCTCTCTCAACCCTTCACCTTGATAGCATAGGAGAAAAACCATAAAAGACCATAAAAATCATATACCTCGGACTTACTTAACCATACACCGTGACAACAACAAGTAAGTCTGGGAATACAACGAATGATTAACCCCAAGTGTTCCATGGGGCATTTAGGCATTTAGTTTGCGGAGTTTGACCGGATCGCGCATGCTACACTCATTTTGTATGGTTGAGTGTAGGGGTACCTCGCCACTCATCATTGGCACGTTGCCGGGGACTAAGTGTTTGTGCATCGAATAGAACATAAGGGATATCACTCACATCGTTGTGAGACTTAACAAACCTTCAGGTTAATCAAGATAAAAATTTATATAATGGTGAAATTAGCACACCGATAAAAATGCCTTCTTCTCATAAGAGCAACTCACCACCTAAGGACCATACATAAGATAGTCGGCAACATAAAACACATAACCAAAACTAGCCAAGTCCTAAACAATATAAGATGACATATACTCATCCTAATGAGTATATTCCTAATTTTACTTTTATTCTCCATCAAGACGAACAACTACGATGGAGAGATTTGCAAGGTAACATTGTGTTACCTCCAAACCGATCAATCTCTCACATGCTTTTCTGTGTCTTGGCACAGATTGGCATGCAAGAACTATTTGCTGAATACGTTGTGAAAGATTTTGATATGAGGGATTATTATGCCACAAATGCCCAACGTATGAGGGACTTAAGGAAGGAGAGTCAACATGCACTATTGAAGGGCAAGGTCCCGCATGTCCTTAGCGAAATAAGAGATGAGGAACCCCTTATCACGGGTTCTTTAACAAAAGATGTTTCCCCTCCTAACAATGATGAGGAGGTTGGGTATTAGAACCTATGATCAACAATACATATCCCTGGTTCTAATGCCCATGAAAACCAACTGTTCATAGAGGGAACAACCACTTATGCTAAGGATGGGCACTTAGATCATCACCACGATCGGGGCCATAGCAGCTGCAGAGAAGGCAAAAAACATCGTCATGGCGATGGTTCCCCTTCTTCTTCCCCTTCTTCACATCACTCATCCTCTCCTTCCACATCTGGGAGTAGCCACCATGAACATAAAGGTGAGGATAAAAGTAAGAAGGATGAAAGACCTTGATGGGAAATTCAAGAGAGAGGACAAGGGCAAGGAAGTAGGGAGAGTAGGGAACAACGTAGACATCATAGGTGTCATGAAAGAGATGATCATGAAGAGCCCCTACTCGCAACCCGAAGCATGCTTAACATAACGGAGGCAGTTAGGATTCCCACAAGGCATTAAAAGGATAGTCGGATCAAACAATTAGACATGAAAAACATCCCACGATTTGAAGGGGGATATAATGTTGATCCGCAAAATCATTTACAGGCATTCCATGATGCTTGTGCCTTGCAGAATATAGAAAATGAGTGGCAAAAACTTAAGTTGTTCCCAAGGACACTCACCAAGGAAGCAGAGAGCTGGTACTAGTCCTTAGAACTGGAAACCATCAGGAGGTGGAGTACAATGCTAGAACTCTTCAACAAAAAGTATCAAACATACTCCAGAGTGTTCAATTTGCATAAGCAAATCCAAGGCTAGAAACAAGGTACATATGAACCCTTGGATGCTGCCATGGCCTGCTACTACACATTGTTACATCATTGCCCGGGCCATGGGTACTCTTAGCAGGATCAACTTCACCACATCGTGGATGGGCTAAGGCATGAAACTAGAAGAACCCTTGGAACTTATGCCCAAGGGAGACTCTCACAACTTAGAGCCCATGAAGTACGTAGCTTGTTGGAACAAGTAGCAAAAGAAGAGGGTGAGCTAAGCAAAAGGGAAAGTGCAAAAGAATACAACCGCGATCCCTCCCTTCGA
>MNCI01023097.1:0-110992 GCA_015680685.1 Gnetum montanum | reverse complement strand
CTTCCCGATATTATTGTAAGGAACTTGAGGACGAGTTTTCATTCAGTCATGGGGGTATGATGAGACGCGATTCGCATAAGCCGTGATATCATGTCGTCCCCTATGATATCGCGTACACGATATCGCGGTCTGCCACCAAATCTATAAATAAGAGGTAGCACTCCCCTTATTTACCATCTTGGTTTAGAAGTAGGGAAACTCTGGCAGTTTGATCACTCTAGAGATAGAATATTTTTCCATGTGCCTGTAGTAGGAGTCCTAGAGTGAACGGATATTTATTCGAGCAAAATTGTACCTAAACACAAAGTTGTGTATAGTAATAAAGATGAACTTGATTGGATAAACCTTGTAGTGCATGGAATAGGATTTTATTTTAATTGCTATTTATTACTTTCCTAGAATGCGATATGAGTATGACTTGATTACGAGCAGCTAAGGATGTGTACGATTAGTCAAGGAATCAGCTACTCATCACATGCGGTATGAGTACGACTTGATTACGAGCATCTTGTGTGACTACTTGGTAACCCAGTGGCATATCTAGGATCTACGCTTGGTAATCCCAATGGTAGTCATGCACGGCGGATGTGTATGGTTAGTCAAGGAATCGGCTGCTCATCGCACGTAGGCTAGATAGATTCTCTCAACCCTTTCCTCCTAGTTAGGTTCCTTTGTACGACCACTTCGAGCATGTGCGTTACGTACGGTGATCCCAGCAACGATTAGCATTTGGTAGCCATGGTTGCATTGGTTCAGGGTATGTACGATAAGTGGGAACGGATGCTGATGCTAGTTAATTTAGACTTAGTCCTTAGTTAGAGTTAGTTAGCTCTCTCAACCCTTCACCTTGATAGCATAGGAGAAAAACCATAAAAGACCATAAAAATCATATACCTCGGACTTACTTAACCATACACCGTGACAACAACAAGTAAGTTTGGGAAGACAACGAATGATTAACCCCAAGTGTTCCATGGGGCATTTAGGCATTTAGTCTGTGGAGTTCGACTGGATCATGCGTGCTACACTCATTTCATATGGTTGAGTGTAGGGGTACCTCGCCACTCATCACATGTGTATTTCATCTATTTGTAGTAATTGTTAACACAATATGATCCTCTACAAGAGCAAGGCCAAGATCTATATACTCATCTTTTGTCATCTTGTTTGTCACTCATAAATGTTTTGCAAATGTATTTGAATAAGTCTTTCAAATTAGCACCTTTGACTAGTCCATTATGAGGATTAGGACTAGGTGGAGCATCAAAACACACAAATCATGCCAAAAAAACCATGTTCACAAACTACAATAAAAAAATTCCAACCATGGGCAATGAACCTTGATCCATGACCTAGGCTCTAATATCAAGTGTGAAAACATTGATCTAGGAAAGTACTACTTAGCATCACCCAATAATCCTAACGTAGCCAAATGTTCTAGAATGAACTCAAGGTTGACTATGTTTCAACATCCTCAAGATCCTGTAGGCATAACAAAAGTACACAACTCATATGTCACATGTTATTTCATGGTTAGGTGCATCACAGGAACACCTTTATAATCATATAAGCAACTGAACTAGTGCAACATATACAACATACTTAAGAGCAATAGCATACAAGTAAGAGATTATTCCCTTAAGAAAGCTAAGTCACCTTCCTACTATAACACATCTAGTCCTAAGCCTCATTCTGTAGAGAAGGAAGATGGTCTAAGCATTAGAGCCAAAGCTCATTCGCAAGCTTATATATTTGTGTGACACAATACACAAAGGAATAATGACCATGTAGTCCTTTAGTGATGATTAAGATAGAAAGGATCCCATAAGGATCTCCACACTTCTCTACCCCTTATTCTAGAGGAAAATAACCTTTAATTTACCAACAAGGCATGTTTTCCTACAAACATCAATAGGAAACTAAAGTACACTAACAATATAAATGGTCATAGAGGTATCATAACCTAAAATAATGATTATAGTAATTATACTTCAAAAAAATTGTATAAGAATATAATGTTTTGGGTTCTAACAATCTCCATCTTCAAGAGTAAAAATTTGAAGTAAAATGATAAACTAGCCATCAAAGATTAAAAAGGCCATTCTCTATACCAAAATTAAAGAAAATACTAAATAAGTAAATTTAAATAAATTGTGAGTTTTTACTTTTTATAATCTAAAATCATACTAGTTTTGAATCCTCTTTGGATTTATCATTAGTTTGAATAATAATAAGAAAAGAAAAAATTATTTATATGTACCTTGATAAAATTTACAAAAATTTATTATTATTATCTTATTTAGAAGTATCAAATAACTTTGTTTTTATTAAAAGATTGATAAGTAATTATTGTTGTTATTATTATTACTGCTATTAAATAATTGAGGGGTAAAGAATCATGTGTAAGTTTTTTCAATACTTTGGAATTATAATTAATAATTTACTTATTTATTAATTTTAATATTTAAAATTTACCAAGTTGGATATTACTTGGAATTGAACTCATAACTCATTAATAAAATTATGTAATGAAATTTGTTATATCTTTTTCTATTTTGAATGATTTTACTTATTAGAAGCCACCATCCTTCATTTATCTCTAGATCTCTATCTTTATTCCCATCATTGGGATGTAGCTTAATCTCTATGAACTCTCTAATTTTTCTCTCTAAATAATTTTCTATCTTGGGTAACACATTGCATTTCTCTAGTTGTCACATATGTTTAGTTTCATTTATTAACCAATGGTTCAAATGTTATACTAATAGGAATTTTTTAATTCTATTATGCTTGATACTTTGTTTATGTTCTTTTAATTTAGTAAGAATGCTTCTTCCATTTTTCCTAATGTATACTTTCTCACATGAACATTCTCATTAATGATCACCTTTGTAATCAAGACTCTCTAATTTATATTGCTTAGGGGGATACCATTCACTAATTTTATTAAGGGGTTAAAATATGGTTTTAATATTCTCTTGTCTTAATAATCTTCGTAGTTCATTGGAAATGCCTACATAGTATGGTAGAATTTTGTAAATAATATATGCAACTAATGAAGCACTTTCCAATTTAAATAGTGCTAAATAAAAGCCTCTTTAATCTTATGACAAAGTAATCACTTCTAAGGTTTATTCACTTTTTGAAGATACTTGATCTAGCTAATGGTAAGGGCTTTGATAGAAAGAATAAGACTTATTAACCCTAAACCACCATTTGACTTGGACATTTAAACCATCTTCTAAATTACTTTGGAAAATTTGTTACATTTTGAGGATCCTCCCCACGAGAATCTTTGAATAGAATCATTAAAAGAAATAATACCTAATAAGATAAAGTTATATAGAGGTATAATATACTAGATAGAAGAATAAGATATATTATGCCATTACTAATTGATGAGTGGCAAGGTACCCCTACACCTAACCATATGAATCACAAAGAGTTCATGCACGATCCAGTCAAATTTCGTGGACTATATAGTTTCTAGTGCACTAGTTTTCTAGGAAGTGAATCTTGCCCTAAGACCATTCATTGTCTTCCCAATTATGCTTGTGAAGCTCAAAGGTATGGTTAAGTGTAATTGAGACATATGATTTTTATCATTTTATGTTTTAGGTTCTTTGGTGCTTGAAAAGAGAGATAAAGTAGTTTAATGACTAATTTGATTTAACCAACTAATTAATTTCTAACTAGTCCTAACATAAGCATCCAATCCCACTTTCCATACATGTCTTAAACCCACGTGTCTGCTGCTAGGTTGCCAAGCACTATGCCATTGGGCACACCAAGAAATAATGCTATTGGGATTACCAAGTAGATGTGTGTTATGCTCAACACAGTCGTACTTATGTAATTAACTATCTAGCTTATCTTGCTTAATTACCTAATTAGCTTAATTACTAAAAAACATTGAATAAATAACTGAGAATATTAAATGCATAAATGAAACTTTTAAACTATTCATAATGCTACATGGTTTATCAAGAAGTTTGTCTTTATTACTGCACACATTGTCATGCTCAGGTACAATAGTGCTTGAATAAATATCCATATACTCAATGAATCCTACTACAAGCACTTGAGAAAATATTCTAACTTTCAAATGGAAAACTGCAAGAGCTTCACTAAACTATGACTGATTGATGTCATAAATGTGGCTAATGACTGTAAATTTATAAGAAAAAATGGACCCTATGTCTATGGGACCACATTGACACATGGAATAATGCTTTAATGGGTCCATGTTGATCAAGCCTAGTCAACGAGGCCTCATTGACATAGCCAACTACGACTCATCATACCCCCATGATTGAATGAAAAATCATCCTTGAGTTTCTTTACAAAATTGGGAAGGTATGAGATTATTAACTAACTCTAGACTCAACAAATTGACTTGACAAAACTAAGTCCTCAAGTGTATGAATCAAGACATTACAAAAATTATGGTGTTCATGACGCAAAATTGAACACCATGACATGACTCTACAAAATTGGATACCATGTCCTATGATGGTGTAAAGTTGGTTGGGAAGATCAAATAGTCCCAGGTGATGGAGGTTCCTAAGGCTCTAAAGGACCTTCACTAGCTTCAGACACGTGTAGTGGCTGAGGTGGTTATGGTTGTCCTATTGTTGTTTCAACTTTTAGTGGAAGGTAAAAAGAATCTAACAATGCTTTCATTTTCTCCTCCTTACTCCCAGGATTGTGTACCATCCATGTAGCTTCACCAATGTGGGTCAAAACAAGCACATCCCAAAGATAGGGAATCACTAGGAATAGCTCCTTTGTGTTGATGAACTAGACAATGAATTATTTGTGCTCAATGTCGAATGCTTTGACTAAATATTTTAGCTTCTTGTAATCATTAATTCTCTTGGCCAATTTCTCAATAGTTGATCATTAATTTGTGAATTGTTCCTTAAGAACTTTGAGTTCAACATTTACTAGCTCAAGATTTTGCTTAATGTCCTTATGGTGCTTAAACCATCCTTGTATAGCAAGTACAAGCTAGTCACTTATTTTTCCAATTCTAACTGCAACCATCTGATAGTTAACATTGCTAGGTTTTTATAGCAAATATTGGCCAATTCCATGTATTCTACAATTTCTTCAATCTACAACTCCTTTAGATGGATCTCCACTCTATTATAAGCATCAGTCCCATCAATGATGGGCTACCACATTTCTCTTTCTTATTGGAGTTACTGAAGGGCTTCATTTACTTCTACATTAGCCATTTGAATATGTTTCTCATTTACCTCCTTCTACAAGACAACCTGGTCTCTATAGTGAATTTTAACTCTTTCAAACTTGAGAGCCTCATTTTTCTAGGTAGCGATCTTAATAGCAAACTTCTGGTGTAAGGCTTGGACTTTCTCCATAGATAGATTTTGATTCTCTATGGGAAATTTCCTTAACTTAGTATTTATCCTAGTGAGTTACTCTTGCTATTGATGAATGGATTCTTGCATTTGTTGCTTCTATGTATCAACGTTGTGCAGGATATGATTTTCTGTGGTCAATGATTCATTTTCCTAGCACATCTAAATCAATTCCTTCTGAACCAAGTAGGTTTTTTCTTTTGCTATAGATTGATTGAAGATGGTCGTTACCATTTCTTCCTTAACTTGTTTTATTTATTCTTGAAGCTATTAAAAAGCTTCATCTTTGGTTGTTGCTAGGTTGAGGAGTGTAGGATTAGCAAAACAAGCACACTGTTCAACAACTTTTGTGGCCAAGCATTAGTTCTATGCTTGGGCTATTTCTAGTTGCCCTTCTAGGATGATGCACTTGTCCTTTACTTCTAGCAGCTTTGACTAGGTTGCAGTGATGTTGTCTAGAAAATTAAAGATATTCAAAATTGATTGCCTGGTACCTACTAGCTGATCTAGTAATTCTTTGTGTTAGGCTACATTCAATATTTCATTGATTGTACCTATGGACATATGCACATCTTGAAGTGCAAATAAATCTAGTAAAAATGCCATAGGTTCATTAAGCACTTAAGCAATTCAATTAGCAACTACTTTAGCAGTGATCTCCTACCCTTGGTTTTGCATCACCAATACAATTGCCCCCCTCACCCTCCTCCAAATGCACAGAGGCAACATTCCCATAGATTTCTGGGAATAAATAGTATTGAGATAAAGAGATCATCACCTTTTGAGCATTAGGATCTAACCTCGCAAGCAACTACATTCATTGGGCAAAGAATATTGGGCCACCTCTTTCCATCTAGCTAATTATCCAAGCCACCTCATTAAGATGACTCATCGTAGGTCAATATATAGATAGATCTCCACCACTCATTCCTACACATTGCTCCTGCTCATGCAAGAGCTATTCTTAGATTTTGTGCAAGCACTCAATGGCTATGCAATCCTCCAGCATTATTTCTTGACTAGTCGATAGAGGTGGTGGCTGCTACTTCCCTTCTTTAATCATGGCAGGTGTCTTGTCCTTCATTATTTTAGACCACGAGGCCAAAGGAGCATGCTTGATCATGTCATTTGCATAGCAGATGATCTCTACCCTTTTGCAAAGTTTTCAAATGAGGCATGGAAAAGGAAGGGTTTTCCTTCCATGTTCATTTTCTTTAAAGCACTTCTCGATCTCTAAATAGATTAGTTATGGAAGATTTGCTAGAAATCTCCTACTTAGAGTGGTGCATGATTGTGCAGAAAAGATAGTCACCTTGCTAGGCTTCACCATTGGATTGAGGTGATAGGGTACAATTTTGAAGTATATGCATTCTACCAATGTGAGTGCACCAAAATTTTTACAATCAACCCTATAACACTGCTAGGTCCACTCCTTTTTAGCATTAGGATCAAGTTTTTTTGATAGCTCTACTAGTTGTGTCCCAATATCAAGCAACCCTAGTGCCTATGCAATAGCTTTAGTAGAGTAGGACACTTGAATATCCTTGATTTTCACTATGGAGCTTAGCCTTCTATTTTTCTAGAAGAGGTACATTTCTCCCATATACCACTTCTGACTGGAAGTGATGACTAGTCACATGGGAGAAGTTTGGAATTGTGTTTTCACCTTTGTTGGAGCATATTCTAGAAATGGCCCAAAGTTTAGTTCCTGGAGAACTGAGCATTGGATATCATGGGGCCTGATGGTGTCAAGGAAAGCTTGTGTTAGTGTGACTTCAAGCATTGGTATGGGCCCTGGTGCTTCCCCTCACTATGATTGTTCTAATAGAACTTCTTCTTCAGAAATTTATCGAACAGATTTTACTTCACCCTCCTCTCAAAGAGGTCCCATTACATGGGTTGCCTCTAGCATATCTTGGGCTTATTCTTGTTGGCCCCTTCCAGTTCTAGGCCATTTCTCCCTGGGTTGAGAGGGTCCTCTCTCCTGCAGTTATTTTGGTCTTGATGCCATTTGTAATTACAATATGACCATAGGTTAACAATTATTATGTAACATGAAATAATTGGGATACCTTATCTCTTTAGGATAGTTACACTTGGCTAAGTTATGATTATGACTAATTTAATTAATTTTAATCATTATTTTATTTATTTTTTAATGTTAATAAGTCATTCTAGAGGATGTTGGAATGATTAATTCTCAAAGTTTGATGGTTTCATATCATTGTATTCATTAACCCTTAGGGGGAGTTAGAAAAAGTTTCAAAATTTTTCATCAAAAACCTTAAGGTTTTTGGCCCCCAAAATGAAGGGCTTACCTTTGGTAGTTATAGGATCAAAGAACAGAGTGATTTGGAAAAAAATTGGGAAGTTATGGGATTTAGAAGGTTTTGGGCTCTAAAAAATGGCAAAACTCCCCTCGTGTTATGAAGCAAATAACAAAAAATTTCAAAGAACGTGGTGATATTTATAGGATTTTTGGCATGCATCAATGGGGCCTAGTTGACAAGGCCCTATCAATGAGATCAGTTGCATGAATTGGGCCTAGTCAACATAGTTGTTGTCCATCATAGACTTCCATTGACTTTGGTAAAACCTCCAAAATACAAGGAGTTTTTGAGTGAAATTGGAGTCAGATGGAAGCCCAAAAATCCATGAACATGATGAAAATAGTAGAAGAGGATATTAGAGTTCAAAAAATTAAGAAAGATGAGAAAATATTCTAGAGAATGAATATTATGGAAGTCTAAGAAGCACTTTTGTGGGATACATAATGGAATATGCAAAAGATAGGATTGTAGAAATGTCTAAAGTAAGGAAATTAACTAACCAAGCCAAAAGATATGCAAGTGGATCCTCTCCATGATAGGCACATGCCCTTTTTGCCCTTGCATAACCTCAACTGAGGAGTTTGTGGGCTCCACAGTCAATTAATGGTCATGAAAAGTTAACGACCAACAAAAAAAATCTATTAAGAATTCCAACATGTCAAACTAAGTCATCAAGCATAACATAGAAATTGGTAGTGAGGTGAGTTATGGCAGCATAGATCGATGATTGAGAAGGTGGGATGGAATCCTGAATTAAGGTCATAAGAACTCCCTTATGGAGTTTGTGTTTAAAATGACATAAGAAGATCCATCCTTAGTCCAGACCAAAAACAGCCTCTTTTAGTGACTTTGCATCACTACTCCAAGATTGATTCACCTCCTCAAGACATGAGAGTACTCCCACAAACAACCACCATTTCACAAAGAGAAGAAAAGAGAAGTAGGAAGTGAGATAAGGCTTTAGTTAGAGGAGATCTTCAGGAATGGGTAACATGTCTTTCTAGTCTCATAACTATTGCTTGTAGCCTGTTTATTTGTCTAAGGGGTGTGCTTTGAATTTCCATCATGTTTTTTATTTTGGATTTTTTTCTTTTTCTCTTTGGATGGGAACCATACCATGCAAAGACTTTATTTGACTTCCCATTTTTGGAACATGGAATAGTAAGTAGTCAATGAAAAGACTCAAGCACCCATGTAAGTAGAAGAGTACAAAGAGTATTAAGTTCCCTTGAAGTCACACCATGTACAAACCTTTGAATCCTTCCTAATTTCAAAAACTACCAATGTCACCAATTTATTAAAAGTTTATTTAATGGAAGGGACCTCAAAAATCCAAAACAAAGAAAACCATAGAGTTTGTAAATGAGTGGATGTCATGGATTCATTGCCTATTCCATGAAAAATAAACCATGTCAAAGTTATTAGACATCAGAATTCAAAAATAGAAACTAGACATTAATAATCACAACATTTATCTCAAACCATCATTAGTAAATAGCAACAATGGTACTATGTCATGCAATAATAAAGCACTTTTATTAGCAAAAATGATGAAAAGTGACACATAGAAACATAATAAAGTAAAATATAGCAAAAGGTATAAAATTTTTAAGAAAGATAAAACATACTAATGATGTTGTAAAACAAAAAATTGAGAAAACCAATAGAACTAAAAACCAAAGAAAAAGGTAAAAATCAAAGAAGTATAAAATAAAAATGTGTAAAAAAAAAAGTGAAAAACTGAGGAGCCATATGGATGGTTAGCACAGATGGCCATCTCCCCCATGACTAAGTTGGAAGGAGGAGATTCAAAAAATTGAATTTGATTTTCCATTCATTGAGATGGTAGTTGCATTGGCTTGTCTTAGTTCTAGGAAAGGTTTCACTTGTTGGATGTTGACCAAATGCTTTTTATCTGGGCTCTTAGGCTTAATATTAACATGACCATAGAGGGAAAGGTTTTATCAATTATATAAGGTCGTTTTCACAATATTTGGAACTTTGTCTTCTGGGATACGTGTGTGGGGTTCTAGTAGAGAATCTTATCTCCCATTGAAATTTCACTTTCCATATTTTGAGGTCATGATGTTTCTTGTTAAATGCCTTGTGCACCTCATTCAAAGTTAGGACCACTAATTGATTTTCATCTAGCATGTTAAGGTTGATCAATCTTTCTTTCTATACTAAACTTAGGTCAAGATTCAGATCATAGTTTGTTGAGAGTGTACGAAGCTTGGATTAAATTGGGAGCATTGGAAGTTTTTTGTACATTAGCTTGTAGGGGAAGTAGCTAATAAGAAGTTTCCATATTGAGCAATAGACCCAAAGGACATTGTTAAGTTTTGTGCTCCAATCTCTCCTATATTTACTGATTTTCCTTGTTAGGATCTTTGTGATCTCCCTATTAGTTACCTCGACTTGACCATTGGCTTAGGGTTGATAGGGTGTTGTTAATTTATGTTCAACCCCAAGAATTACATAAGTTTTCAAAAAGTGGAACCTGTAAAGTGAGTTCCATTTTTAGAAATTAGTGCACGTGGCACCCAAAACCTATTTACAACATGTTGTTGTACAAATCTAGTAGTGGTGGATGATGTGCAATCAGTAACAGTAGCTACTTCTACCCATTTGGTGTAGTAGCCAACTACTACAATGATATATGCATTTTCATTAAACATGGGCATGATGGGATCCATGAAATTTATGTTCCATATGTCAGAGGGCTCTGGTGGTTGAATCCACTATTGAGGATCCTCCATACGTGCAGTCATCCCACCATCTCTTTGACTACGCTCACAAGATCGAACAAACTAATGGGCATCTATGAAGATTATAGGCCAATAGTATCCTACCATCAAGATTTTTATGGTCATGCACCTCCCTACATAGTGGCCTTTGCAAGGGCCTTCATGAGCATCTTGGAGAATGCGTAGTTGATCCACATCAAGGACAGACCAATGAACCAAGCCATTAGTGCACACCTTGTAAAGGTATCCATTGATTTCCATGAAGTACTTTGCTTGATAAAGAAAATATTATTTCTTCCTAAAGTTAAGATCTTGTGACATCTCATAAGTAAGAAGATAGGTGAGGATGCCATTGTACCATGTTGGTTCTATGAGCACTTGGTCATTTATTGCTTTTGTGAAGAGGAGTTTTGTATTGACCTAAATCGTCGGTGTAAGGCTAGAAGGTAAACAAACACCGAGAGATTATCGGACAACCACAGCTAACCCTGCCTTCGCCCAAGGGCAAGCTAAAAAAGAGAACGAAGGCAGAGTGCCTTGCCTGGTTTACACATAAATCAACCAAGGACTTCCCCGAGCGTAAGCTACGGCTAGCGCTGGGGTTATCGTTAATAGTATAAACGAGATGCAAACAATGATACAAAATGTAAAAAAAGTGTACTGAATTATAAATAAAGCATAAACAAAGTTCTATTGCAAAAAAAAAAGCATAAACCGAAGTAAATAATGTAAATGGGAGGCAATGAACTGTATTGTATTGTTTAATAAAAAGGTATGCACCAGTCAAAGTGTAGCTGCACGTGTGGATGGCAGGTCAAGCACTAAGCCTCGGGATGATGTCTGAAGTGATGATGCGATGATGTGATGTGATGAGCATGAGAAATGCTTGGATGCCAACAGTCAGGTGTGCCGAGCACCCAAGGATTACAGGTTCTATCCTCTCTCAGAATTTTCAATCTCTCCAATTTTTTGCCTCTCGATTCATGTGAATTGACAGGGTATTTATAGGGTTGGGCCAGGCTTTGGCACAGAATTTTCAAAATGGAATCAACGGCTGGGAGATGAAAGGAACGTGGATCTAGTAACATGTATCCAATGGACAGTTGTATTTGGGTTGGATGCGTGCTAGCGAGAGTTGGATGTGTGTCGACAAGCTACATTCTTAACCAGGTGCATCCATTTTACAATTTATGGGTTATTCAAGACCATGAAAGTACATTTAATTTAGACCGTGAGGGCCTGACTATCCCACAAATAAAATTTACAATGAAACATACAAGGGAAATTTGATCTGTCCTGCTTGAAACTTCTTTGTCCCTAAGTTTTTCTAGAATTTTTGGGAAATTGCTGATGCTGAGAATTTTTTGCCATTTTCTAAAATTTTTTCTGGAATTTTCTAGAAGTTGATGAGTAGTATTCATGTGATGAATAGTATTTATGTGATGAATAGTGATTTATGCATTCTTACGCTATGCAGTGTAAGAAAATGTAGCCCCAATGTAATCAATTGAAAACACCTCATTTAAGGCCCAAATTTTGATTTTCTGGAGGCTGGAAGCTGTTGATGCTGAGAATATTCTGAAAGTTGCTGATGCTGAGAATTTTCTGGAAGTTGTTGATGCTGAGAATTTTCTGGAAGTTTCTGAAATTTTTTTTGAAATTTTCTGGAAGTCGATGAATAGTGTTCACACGATGAATAGTGTTTACGCTGTGAATAGTGTTCACACGATGAATAGTGTTTACGATGTGAATAGTATTCACATGATGAATAGTATTTATGTGATGAATAGTGATTTATGCATTCTTATGCTATGAAATGTAAGAAAATGTAGCCCCAATGTAATCAACTGAAAACACCTTATTTAAGGCCCGAATTTTGATTTCCTAGAGGTTGGAAGGTGCTAGGGACCTTGGTGAAGGTCATGGAGGATCCTTGTGCTTGATTTCAGCTTGTTTTGACTTAGTTTCGGGGCCCCAAAAGTTGGTGACGCTGATCCGTACATTGTGTAGCGTAAGCACAACGCAAGCACATTGTACTTAGCCAAAATTGTGCTTTTTGACTTTGAAGCTGATGATTCTTGACACCGAGACTTGCCGTCGTGATCTGTGGGCCCCAAGGGGACCTTGCTTGCTCCATGGTGGGCTGCTTAAAGCCATTTCAGAGGCTCCGAAGTTGTCTGGAAGTGTTGCTAAAATTTTTGTGGTGTTTCAAGTTTATCTAGAAATTAATCAAAGAGCAAACTCTCCTTCTCTTTATTATCCCATCTTAGTCGAGGGAGGTGGTTAGAAACCATGTTCTTAGCCCCTTTCTGATTTACCATTGTTAGATTGAATTCTTGCAAGATTATGATCCACTATATGATACAGGGGCTCATGATCAACTCATTCATTAGAAAGTAGATGGCACTATGGTCTATGTGCATAAATACCTTATAACCAAGCACATAGTGCCTTAACTTTTTAAGAGCATACACCATTATCATTAATTCTTTTTTAGTTGTGGTGTAATTTAACTATGGGCCCACAATGCAATGGTTCACACAATGGATGTAATATGGACATTTCTTATTGTTTAACAATATAAGCATGACTCCCAAGGCATAATTAGAGGCATTCATCATTATTTGGAATGGTCTAGAAAAGTTTGGTACCTATAGAATTTGAGTTTCTATGAGTTTGCCATTTAATTTTTGAAATGCATGTTCACATTCCTTGGTCCAGATGAATGAATCATCTTTCTTCGTAAGCTCAACCAATGACTTTGTAATCTTAGATAAATTCTCTATGAATTGCTGGTAGTAGCCAGTATGTCCAAGGAATGATCAAACATTTTTGACAATTTTTGGTTGATGGGTTATTCCATGGATGAACCTTGACTTTTCAAAGTCTACCTCAATCCATTTTTGTAGAATTCTATGCCCTACTACTATGCCTTCTTGGATCATTAAATCACTTTTCTACCATTTGGGCCTAATATTTATTTCGACACATCTTTTTAGAACCTACTTAAGGTGATTCAAGGCTTTCTCAAATGAGGCCCCATAGGTAGAGAATTCATCATAAAGACTTCTACCTTGCTACCAATTTGTTGCTAAAAAATACTAAGGACCAAGCATTGAAATGTTGTAGGGGCATTGCATACACAAAATGACATCTTACAATATGCAAAAGTTTCCTAGGGACTCATGAATGTTGTCTTGGCCTAATCTTTTGGTGTAATTTGGATTTGGTTATAGCCACTATAACCATGCCAAAACCTATAATAGGAATGTCTAGAAATAGTGTCCAATCCTTGGTCCAAAAATGGCAATGGAAAATGATCTTTAAATGTTGCCATATTCAACAACTTGAAGTTGATGCAGACCTGCCACTTGCCACCGTTCTTTGGCACAATTATGAGCAGGCCAACCCACTTACTATCTGCAATGGGATAGATGAACCCTGCCTTGAGAAGTTGTTCTATTTCCTCCTTGATGATCTATTTCAATTTGAGGTTCAATTGCCTCTGTGGCTTCTTTCTTGGCTTCATAGTCAAGTCGATGTAAATGCGATGCTAGCATATTCGTGGGTCAATTCCTGTAAGTTCAAGATATGGCCAAGCAAAGGTGGTTGACCACTTGTTGATGACCTACAATAGCTTATCTTTTTGTTTAAGAGCAAAATTTGCATTGATTATGACCAGCTTACCATTGTTCAAAAATGTGTATTCCATGCCAGTTGATAGAGTTTTAAACTCTAGGGGTTCCTGCTTGAAGTTATCAAGGATTTTCAACTCTCTCCAACATGTATCATCATCTTCATCATCAAAGAGTTGGTAATGAACTTGCTCAAGTTCAACCATGCCTTCAACATAAGCACATGTCAGGCTCTCAATTGGTTCCATGCATAGTGTGCTACTATCAAAGTTAGTTGTTAGCCACTGGGTGTCCTCTTGTTTTGTGGCTACTACGTACACACACCTTTGGATATCTTGTTCATGTGCACACTAGTTGCATGCTTTAATGAATGTACTTTTGATGGACTTGATCTTTTGCATGAAATTACACCCATTATCACTATATGCAATACATGGAACACACTTCTTCTCTAAATGTCCAAATTCATTTTCTTGGATATTTCCAAGGAGAGGTCCCTTATACCCATACGTGCATCTAATGTGCTTAACCATGACCTTACCATAATGATGGGGAAGTCACCTTGCAATTCTCAACCTTGATCACCAAAAAATAGGTAGGATAAGATCACCCACTAACTATGGTCACAATGTCCTCCACTAACCCCAAAAGAATAGTGATTGATTAGTCTACCAATTCTAAATAGATGTTGCTCTTCTTGAGAGGTGGTAGGTTCTAAACCTTGTACATGTCATGGAAGATGAGATTAACTTTAGAACTAGAATTAAGAAGAGCCTTGCATGGCTTATGTCTAGTGATTTGCAAGTAAATGAGAGGACTCCCTAGGTTAGATCTTTTTGTGGGAAGGTTACCAACCTTGATCCAATAGGAAATAGCATGAGTTAGCATCACAGTGCAGATTTGAGATGGCATTTGGTTTGAAGGGCTCTTGAATGTATTGGATGTAGAGGATGAGGGTGTTGAAGATGCATGGCAACCAGCCACATTAGGTTATGAGGGTTTGGAAGAACTATTGGGTCAGAAGAATGATCATTTCCTAGAATGATTATCTAAACTACTCAGTTGAAAGGTTGATTGTGAATGGACAACCCTTGTAGTATTTCATTATTGCGGCTATGAAGGAATTTCACCTTACATGGATGAAGTAGGGGGTAATTGGGTTGACGATGGAAGGATGTGTGCAGAAACATGGAAAGGATGGTATAGATATGGGTTCTCCCCATCAAATAGATGGTGAATGTGTTTTATGGTACTTTGTAAGGTAATAGTGATGCTAAAATGAGATGTGGCTTACAGAACTTCTTAGAGAGATGGGTTGCTAAATAGAGTACCCGTATGGATTTGGTTACTTATAAGGATATTGTTGTCTTGGCAGTGGCATTCCCCATGATTGTGGTTGGTTCCATTATTGGCATTGCTCATAGGGTTGTGGTGGAGCTCCACCTAGATAATAAGCTTGTTGATGCTAGTGGAACTACCTTGGATTTCCTTGAGGATAGGACAATTGTCTAGGTGCTTGCCTCCTTACTAGTCATGGATTCAATGTGTACAATTCAACCTCTTGTATGTGTGACATCACAAGGCAACATCCCTTTGGATGTTCATATTGACATATGTTACAACCAATATAATCTTCAAATTCTGTCTGCACAACTTACTATAGTAGCTTTTCCATTACCTCTCTAGTAGGCACATTTAGCTTCTTTTCACCTTCTATGGTTACGATCACTATTTTTCTCTTTGGATTCTTCAGCAATCTTCATAACAATTTAGATTTTTTCATCTAAAGAATCCCATAATTTATCAACCTTTTCCAAAATATGAGACAAATTTTTGGATAGGCAAGGTTTCCCTATTCACCACTTCATCGAGTAGTGACTCCTCCTCGTCACAAAATTGAACCTCCCTTTTTCTTATGGAAGGGTGCCTATTATACTATTCTACACTTTCCCTTTTTCACAACTCACCTTCTTCTTCTTCTACCTGCTCTATTAGCCTTTGGACCTAATGTGATCTTAATTTAGAGAGTCTCCCTTAGGCATAAATCCCAAGAGTTCTTATTTCTACTTTGAGCCCATCAATGATGTGGTGTTGTTCCCTCTAAGAATATTAATGGCCAAGGCATTGGTATAAGATAAAATAATATTTGGCCATGATGACATCTAAGGGTTCATGTGTTTCTTGTTTCTAGCCTTGGATTTGCCTTCTCAAGTGGGACACTCTAGAGTACATTTGGTATTTATCATTAGATAGCTCAAGCATTGTACTCCATCGATGGATAGATTCTAGCTCTAAGGACTAGTACTAGCTTTCAACTTCTTTCATGAGTATCTTGGGAAAGAGCTTGAGTTTCTACCAATCATTTTCAATGTTCTATAAGTACAGGCATCATGGAAAGCTTGTAGATGGTTTTGTAGATCAAAGTTGTATCCCCCTCAAATCTTTGGATATTATTCATGTCTAAGCACTTGATCTGAATATCTTTCACATGCCTAGTTAGAATCTTAATTACCTCTACAATGTTAAGAATTCTTTGATTTTCTAACAAAGGTTCATCATCATGATTTTTTTGATGATGATGATGATGGTTTCTATCACCCCTTCGTTCTTGTCAAGCTCTATGATCATTTTTGTCCCACTGATCACCTTCATCATAATTATTTCTCCAATAGCTTCTATCAGAACCAAAAGATGAAGAGAAATGTTTAGAATTAGATAAAAAGGAAGGTGGATTTCCATTACCACCACCCCCTCTATCATTATGATCACCATCCTTAGATCCCTTACCATTGTGATGTTTGCTTGAGTCCCTAACTTGACTGTCACTTTTTCTTGAATCTAGTTTATGAATAGTGTATCATAGGTTTAGGTCCATACCCTCATCACCAATAACAAAGAGTGCAGATTTTCATGTTGAGGACCCTCAAGAGAAGGATCCACATTGTCATCTTGATTTAGCAAGAACAAGGGGTTAGTGAAGTGTTTCCCCTTTGTAAACTTAGGATGCTTCTCCTGGTATTCATCTCTCCTGTGTTTTGTTTTAGTGGGATGGTAGTCCCAAGTGTCATAACCATTCACAACATATTCCTCATGAAGATCTGGGATGCCCAACTTCTTAAGAGTTTGAAAGAGAATCCCTAACATAGATTGATCAAGGGAAATATGTTGTTTCCCTCCATATCACACCATCACAATTGTTGATTCTAATGTAGGATGAAGGTAAAGTCTAATACATATTCATCTAGATGAGTATATATCACTTTACACTCTTATGGGACCAACAGTTTGACATCTTCATGCTTGTGAGAAGAAGACATTTTACAACAAATAAAATAATTAGTGTGCTTTTGTAATTATATGTTGTTTGAGAGTGATGTTGACCTTGGGTTCATCCAATGAGATTAATAATGTTCACTAAACCTATATAGTGCATGTTTCAATAAACAAAGTCTCTGGCGCCAATGATGAACGGTGAGGTACCCCTATGTCCAACCATATGAATCACAAATCGTTCACATGTGATCTAGTTGAATTCCATGGACTTTATAGTTTTCAATGCACTACTCTTCTAGGAAGTGAATTTTTCCCTAAGGTCATTCGTTGTCTTCTCAATTACACTCATGAAGCTCAAAGGTATGGTTAAGTGTAATCAAGGCATATGATTTTTATCATTTTATGTTTTAGGTTGTTTGGTGCTTGAAAAGAGAGATAAAGTAGTTTAATGACTAATTTGATTTAACTAACGAATTGACCTCTAACTAGTCCTAACATAAGCATCCAATTTCACTTTTTGTACATGTCTTGAACCCATGTATCCATCACTAGGTTATCAAGTGCTACACCATTAGGTGCACCAAACAATAATGCTACTAGGATTACCAAGCAAATGTGTGTTATGCTCAAAGAAATTGTACTTATGTAATTAATCTATCTAGCTTATCTCACTTAATTACATAATTAGCTTAATTATTGAAAAACATTGAATAAATAACTGAGAATATTAAATGCATAAATGAAACATTTAAACTATCTAGAATGCTACAAGGTTTATCAAGAAGTTTGTCTTTATTATCGCACACACTGTCATGCTTAGGTACAATAATGCTCGAATAAAAATTTGTACACTCAATGACTCCTTCTATAGGCACTCAAGAAAATATTCTAATTTTTAAATGGAAAACCTGCAAGAGCTTTGCTACACTATGATTGACTAATGTCATAAATGTAGTTGGTAAGTATGTATTTATAAGCAAAAAAGGACCCTACGTCAACAGGGTCACATCAATTCATGAAATAATCTATCGACGGGGCCACGTCAACGAGGCCTAGTCAATAGGGCCTAATGGATGAGGCCTTGTCGACCCAGCCAACCATGACTCATCACTAACCTCTTAGTCAAGGATAGATGCAAATTATTCCAATTTTCTACTTCCTAAATTTAAAAAAATTTTGCATGAACAATAGATAAATAGCATAAGAAGAAGCTAAAATAGTAGTGGAAACTTTATAAGTGTTAGATAATTCAATACTTACAATCATTTTAATAGACATTATAGAATTCAAATGATAAGAGAAAGAACTATGCTAAGAATACTAGTTAATTTATTCTAGTTGATTCTAGCTCTTAAGGCTTCATAGTAGGTGCTAATAACATAGGTGACATGTTTGGTATTATCCTCATTATATATGAAGAGGAAAATATAACTTTAACATGTTAATTCATAAGGATCTTAGAAAAACAATCAAGAACCTATATGTCATGAAGTTGTCAGTGAGAGATTGCATATCTAGTTAAAGATGTCAAGCTTAAGATTTCCATAATGAAATAGTATAAGATTAATAAGCAACCTTTCCTAACTAATTTTTGTAGAGAAAATGCTAGAAAGAGTATTTTTTAATGTATATTTGAGCAAAGGAATTTACAAATAGTAGTTAAACATAATTCCAAAAATATTCTTCTAAGTTAAAGAATTAAAGAATATTTAGAAGAAATTTTCAATTTACTTTATCATAAGTTTTTGCAAAATGTAAATTCAAAACAAAAGCATCATTATCCAAGTCTTTCTTCCACTATATGGCCTCAACTGTAGTAAGAGCATTTTCCAAAATAAAGCACTTTTGAAGAAAGTCATATTTCTATGTAGAATGATGTCCTTAATGATGATTTTAAGTTTATTAGTCACTAATCTAGTAATAATTTTATAAGAGATAGTAGCATGATAGGTTTTAATTAGTTGATAATTTTGACCTTTTGGTATATCAAAACCTTATAGAAAATGGAAAATGTAGAAATGTGTTTGTGCTTGTAGTCTTGTAGGACCAAGAAGGAGCAAATCATGCTAAGACTTCAAAAGTAGAGCTGAGATGGAACAAGATCTATGTCAAAATATCAATATGAGAGTTGAAAAGAAATGATGAGAGCTAGCATTCAAACAAAGTATACAAGCCAAAAGAAGATGATCCAAGGACTACCAAGATTCCAAATGATAGAGGAATTCTTCAAAATTTAAAATGGTCTTACAAAGTAGACGTCTCAATTTGACAATAGATGTCTACCTCCTGAGATAGATGTCTAAGTGTAGATGTCTACATTTCCAAGTAGACATCTCTCCAAAACAAAGGCTAATTGCATATAGACATCTCATCTTTGAAGTAAACGTCCAAGCTAGTTGTTTCATAGTCATTGCATGTATTGCATACAATTTTTGGAAACATAAAGCATATAAGATAAAATGAATTTCTTGGAAAATGTGTAATCACTTTTTATTAAATATCAAGCATCATATGCCTCAAGAGAATTACCTTTATTTTTCATTGTTACAATCATTTTTATTATGTTGAATCTTTTGAGATTCTTCATTGTAAGGAATTTGCAAATTCAATTATACTCTTTCATAGATTCTTATCTTTTTTCTTATAAGTCCTATGGGGTTGATGTACTTATTGTGGGAAGTCATCTTTGTTGAGCTTGTTGAGACCTTGAGGGGTTGAGTGGTTTTGCAGCGACAAAATATTCTGGGGCAAACCTCATGTTTGTAAAGGTTGTGGGATTCTTTAAAACACATTTTGATCTTGTTGAGGCCTTGTGGGATTGATTGGTTTTGTTGTGATAAAACACTTTGAAATGAAGCTCAAATCTTATAAAGGTTGTGATGCCTTTCAAACCACATTTTTGAATTAACAAAGGTTGAAGGTATGCATGGATTCTACCCTCCAAGTGTGGACTCTCCAAGTTGGGGAACCAAGTAAAAGTCATGTTTAATTCTGGTAGTGATTCTAATTGGGGAACTTATTTAACCCTCCCTTCTAAGTTCCCAATCCACAAGTGGTATTGTAGCCTAGTGCTCTCAAGTTCATGCTTCACATCTCAATAGTGAATGATGGAAGGGATGTCTTACACCATGCCACTTATGTTCAATGGGATCAACTTTGCATATTGGAAACCAAGAATGCAAGGATTCTTTTAATCCATGAAATTCAAAGTCTAACATTTAATTCTTGAAGGCTACACACTGTCCATCGATAGCACCACAAGAGCACTCAAGCTATGAAGGAAATGAACTTTAAAAGAAAAAGATAAGTTCATGTTTGACTCAAATGCTAAAAATTATATTTATTGTGTCTTGAGTAAATCTGAATTTAATAGAATAGCTAACTATAAAACCATAAAGAAAATTTGGAAAACTCTAGAGGCAACTTATGATGGTACTTCAATTGTCAAATAATCAAAACTTCTAGTGTTACAAAGCGAATATGACATGATTAAAATGAAAGAAGGAGAGAATTAAAGATTATTTCTCTAGAGCTAATGACCTAGTAGTAGCCATACATGGGATGGGCAAGCACTTGCCAAAAAATGATGTGATCATAAAAATGATAAGAACTTTGTAGCTCAAGTTTAGACCAAAATTCATAGTCATTAATGAAATTAGAGATTTCTTGATGTTGAAATTTGAAGAACTTCAAAGTGCTCTTATTGCTTATGAGATGAATCTTAGAAATGAAAGAGATATAAAAGAAAAGAATACCATCCTCAAATCTACATCAAAGAAAAAGGAGTTGGTTGAACAAGAAAAAACAGTGAAGATGAACTAGCTCTTCTATCAAGGAGAGTTCAATGACTTCTTGCAAGGAAAGGGAGAAGCTTCAATCAACTAGGCCCTAATCAATCCAGTAACAAAGGTAAAGAAAAAGATGAGAATTTTAAACATTCAAGCTTTAATGCATCTTCCATAGAATGCTAGGTTTGTGGTGGAAGAGGCCATGTGACCTATGAATGTCCTAATCCTAGTAGGTTTCAAAGGAAAGACTAATATGAAGCTAACTGGAAAAAGAAAAAATTCTACACTAGTTGGGACAATGGTGAACAAAGTGAGGAAGAATTTGATGATACTTCAAAGGATTCACATGTGATATGCATGGCTCTTGTTGATTGTAACTCTTCATTAGATATTGAAGAAGAACCTAATGAAACTATAGAAGAAAGGTATGATCTATTATGCAATGAAATTTTACCTTTGCAAAATTTGTGCATTAACCTAAAAAAGGCCCTAACTTATAAATATTTGGAGTTATCTCAGCTCAATCAAAACTACTTAAATCTTATAGAAGGAAAATTAGAACTAAAGGTTGAGAATCAAAATCCAACCTCCTCTTATGAGCAAATTATAAAAGATCTTGCAAATATGAAACTTGTAAATGAAAGATTTGTTAAAGGGAAAGAATTCCTTTGTATAGTTTTACGACAAGGAAGAGATCCACATGATAAAAGTGGCCTTGGAAGTCATCAACAAGTAGAAGAAACCTCAAGAACTTCACTCGAATAGGATTTATCCTCATGTGTATCATTCAAACAAGAGTATGTTCAAAGGTTTGATCATTTTTCTCATGCAAGAAAAATTAAATGTTATTACTATGGTAAGTTTGGGTATAAGCAAACTAATTTTCATTTGAAACATTATCACATAAATACTTGGTCATACAATATGACTCCTTGGTCTTATCTGAAAGAATACCTTTTAGGACAAAAAGGAGTGGAGGATAAAATAGAAAGGAAAGGAAAGGAAAGTAAGAAGGTTTGAAGAGCCAAAATAAAGGAAGGGAAAGAGAGAACTCTCATGAACAATTTTATGAAGGAAATTCAAACATTGGAAATAAAATAAATTTATGCAAAAATACGAGGAACTCTAAAAGGAAAACCTCATTCCCAATCTTCATAAACTTCATGATATTCCATCAGCAAGTGAGGTAAGTAAAGGTAAGTTTTTATTTTATTGTCTTACTTATAATTCTTATGTTTTATAAGATTAATTATCCATGGTAGTAATCCCTCTAAGTTCCCATCTTAGATTAGCCAAAATTTAGGATAGACATCTCTCTACTAGGATAGACATCTACCCAAAAACATCTACATTTATAAATAGAAGTCTTTCTAAGTTACATTAGACTTGTGATAGATGTCTACTCATTGAATTAGATGTATAAATTTTTTGGAAAAATCCTCAAAATTCATGATTATATAAAGAAAAATCTCCTCTCTTTCCTCACTTTCCTCATTCAAGCTTAGACATCCAAGAGCAGTTAACTAGAACTTCCACCATAATGCAAATCAATTTATTTCCTTGTAGATCCATGGTCCACAAGAAGATTGGGGTTTCAAGAGCCCCACCACACAAGAGCAAAATGTCAAAGGGGGCATCCACAAGCATAATNAGTGCTTAGCTAGTGTAGGATAGTCCTCCTCACTGTTTAACATGAAAGGGATGGTAATCTCCTGAAACTGCAATTCATCTGGAGGAAAAGGTACATTAGCTACATCCATTCTCATATGAAGGTAAGAGAGGTTCTATCTAATCATCTGAAGAGTCTTAGANTACTTCTACTATTGAGGGCATTTTGATTGAGGTAACTCCCCAAGTAGTTAATGCCATTCTTAGCATTTCTAGCTTTGAGGTTCATGGGTCACCATTCATTATATGTTAGATATTTTCTCAAATGGTGTAATCCCTATTTCCCACAATGAGTTTTATGATGCTCTTTTCATCAGTTAGTATCATTAAGGAGTGGCAAAGTGCTTAGAAGTGACATGGCATTAGATACTTCTACACTTTTCCTTGTTGTGTTGTATAATATCATTTTTAAAGGGGAAAGTTACAATATATTGCTAGCAACTCAAGCTTTTTTCTATATAATATTCTTACTAGTTAACCATTAAACTTGGGACATATCCTTTGTAGAGACATGTTGGGAATTTTGACTAGAGAGAGAGTTTATGGACATCCTCTTCTCATTAGTTTGTTGATTTGTTAAAGAGGAGTTCCTATTTCTAATATGTCTCTACTGAAAGGTAAAAGACTCTCTTGGTGGATATTCAGAAAAAAGGAGTACTGCTCATATAGAAATTGTAGCACCAAGCTCCACACCTTAGAAAGTAAGAGAGAAGAAATATTTTTCAACTTCCAAGGCCTCTCCTTAGCTAAGAAGGTCCAAATCTATTAGTGGCCAATTGAAATCAACTCTCAAGAAGATTTTGAAGCCTTTTTCTAAGACTCTTCAGATGATTAGATAGAACCTCTCTTACCTTCATATGAGAATGGATGTAGCTAATGTACCTTTTCCTCCAGATGAATTGCAGTTTCAGGAGATTACCATCCCTTTCATGTTAAACAGTGAGGAGGACTATCCTACACTAGCTAAGCACTCTAGGACTATTGGGCCATCTTGGGCATATGGCTTAGGAAATGCCTCTGATTCTAAGGATCTTGATGCATCACAAACATATATCCAGGGGAAGTTTCTTGATCTCATGTAGCCTAAACCCTACTCTCATATTCATGAGAATGCTCCTCAAACCTTTAAGTAACAGGTAATGGAGAGCATCTTTGGGACCACATCTCAGTGGAGATCAGTTGATCCCATTACATACCAAATAAAGCATGCTTCCTCATCTTCTCAACAAGCTCCATCTCATCCACCTACACCATCTTGGTTTCAAGTGAAGCTACCACCCCATAGAGCTCCTATGATAGTTTCATCTTTAGATGATGATGATGAGCAGCATGTCTCCATCACCATCACCAGTAGTGATGATGATGAAGAGTAGACTTACAAGACCACTAATGTAGCATCTGGCTCTAATGAAGCTAATGCCACTTAGATCAATGACTAGAGGGACTTCATCTCTCACTTCACTTTTTTGGGTGATTTCCAAAATGGGGGAGATTTTTTTGGCTTTATATGTTGGATTTATATGTATGGACTCATATGATGTAGATATGGTAGTCTATATGTGGATGTGGTAGTTAATATTGGATAGCTTGATGCTTTATATTAGTTGTATATATTTTGTCTAATTGGTTATATTTATGTATGGGGATAGCACTTGTTCTAATTAGTTGGTGATATGCATCTTAGTTATTATAATTTGAAGATAGGTTATGCTTTTGGCATTTATATGGGTATTTGGATTGCATATGATGGACAGTTTTTAGGTAGCTCTTGAAGATTCCAGTTTTCCTTGTGGACTCATGTGATTTGGACTTATTAATTTAAGCATTTATATTCTTATTTTAGCAATACCCTTTACAACCATTGGAATTTGTATATAATTTATCATATAATTATTATATATATTATTTATCATATAATTTATATATATATTATGGAATGTACTAACCCATGTTTTGGACATCACCAAAAAAGGGGAGATTGTTGTCCTTTTGGTATGTCAAAACCTTAGAGAAAATGAAAAATGTGGTTGTTCTTGTACTTGTAGGACCAAGAAGAAGCAAATTGTGATAAGACTTTAAAAGCAGAGCTAAGTTAGAATGATAGGTATGTCAAAATGTTACTATAAGAGTTGAGAAGACATGATGAGAACTAGAATTCAAATGGAGTCTACAAGATAAATGAAGATGATCCAAGGACTATCAAGATGTCAAATAACATCAAAATTCTCTAGAATTCAAAATGGTCTTGCAAAGTAGACATCTCAGTTTGACAGTAGATGTCTACCTCCTATGATATACGTCTAAGTGTAGACATCTACATTAGATAGACGTCTCTCCTGAACTAAGGTTGATTCAGATAAATGTCTCATCTTCAAAGTAGATGTTAAAGCTAGCCATTTCATAGGTGTTGCACAAATTCCATGGAGTTTTTAAAAACTCAAATATTATAAGAAAAAGTGGAATTATTTGAAAATGTGTAAGCACTATTCATTGAAAATCAAGCATCATATGCCTCAAGAGAATTGACTTTATTCTTCATTGTTCTAATCATTTGTATTATTTTGAATGTTTTGAGAGCCTTCATTGAAAGGAATTTGTGAATTCAATTACACTCTTTCCTTGATTCTTGTCTAATTTCTTGTAAGCCCTGTGAGGTTGATATGCCTCTTGTGGGAAGGCATCTTCATTGAGCTTGTCAAGATCTTGAGGGATTGAGTGGTTTTGCAGCAACAAAATACTTTGGTGAAAAGCTCACATTTGTAAAGGTTGTGGGATCTTTTAAATCACATTTTGACCTTGTTGAAACCTTGCAAGGTTAAGTGGTTTCACAATGATGAAACACTCTAGAGGGGAGCTCAAATCTTGGAAAGGTTATGGTGCCCTTCAAACCACATTTATGAAGCAACAAAGTAAGTGTGCATAGATTCTACCCAACTTGGGGAACCACGTAAAAATTGTGTTTGATTTTAGTGGCTGTAGTGAATTTAATTGGAAAAATTATTCAACACCACCAACCCCACCCCCACACCCCTCCTCTAAGTTCTTGATCCACAAATAACATGAGGTCACATGTCTTAGGAAGAAACTTGATAACTTCCATGTACTACCTTGGTTAAAGAATAAGACCTATTAATAATTTTCATAGAAATTAAATTTAATCTTTTTCCACATAGCTTTAAGAAATTCAATAATCAATAATATTTTTAAGGTTGTATAATTTTTCATAGAGAAAAGAGAATTTTGTAGATCCAAGAGATGCAAAAACTAGTCTTGAAGGACTACTTACTAAGAAAATTCTAAAAAGAAATTAAAAATATTTTGCTTCATTAAGCTATTACATCCTTTGAAGAGAAAAAATATTTTTAGAAATAATGAAAGTGATCAGAAATTTCACTTAGATTAATAATTAAGTTATACTATACCAAAATGATATGAATGTAGTTTTAGGATAATCAAATTTCTATATGCTTATAGAAACTATAAAATATCTATTCCCTCTCAAAATTCAATTTAACCTAGTTTTAAGGTGGCCTCCTTTGGCATTATAAAATTTAATCTTAATATGATGATAAAGTTTTACAATAATACTTTGAACTTCATTATTTTGGAAAGATTGAAAAAGAGAGAAATGTTCGCAATCAACTCAAAAAATTGCAGTTAAGTCTCTTTGAGAAATGTTCTTCTTAAATATAAAATAAATATGTTTAGAAATACTAGATGGAAACCTTGATAAATACATAAATAAAATTAGACATAAGGAGATATGGATAGTGCCTTAATTACAAAATTCAAGTTTGTAGAAAGAACTACAATGCCTTTTTCTCAATGACAAAAATTATTTTTTAAAAAGGTAATGATGTACTTAACGAGTTTTCACATCCCCATTCCTAAATGATGTTGTTTCCTAATGAATCTGATGTCTCTTCATAATAATTTTTATTGTCATCTTAATAAGACCCAAAAGGGTAGTTGTGGTTAAGACCCAAAAGGTCATATTGTAATAATGGACGTGTCTCTTAAGGTAACCTTTGGGGGTCTTACCTAAGACATTTATACTCAAGGTTAGAGGTTGTGCCAACATGGAATGGTGAAGTTGGTACAAGTAAGTCATGGAGTGGTAGATCTGGTATAGGCAAGTCACAAGAAGCCAAGTGAAGTAGGACTAGAGGTGGACTGGCCATCCCTTCTAGCTGGCTTATAAGCCTAACCATGGTGGTAGTGTTGGATTGCCTCTAAAGGATAGATACTAAAGGAAGAAAACCCCCAGGAACACTCTCAAAGAACGATCCAGATATGTTATTCCATATCAATAAAGCATTCTTTTCTTTCTCTTTTTGCATTTTTCCTATTATTTCCTTTATACATAATGTTGAATATCACATATCTTTTGCATTTGGTATATTTTCTTCGTACACATAACGCCTAATATATCATATATTTGATGTTTTCCATGATATTCAGGGATGGGATGTCACATGAGAAGAAAAATTGTTGATAGGAAATAGTTACAAATAGAAGAATAGTTTGAAAGAACTTGTCTTCTAATCATTATTATTGGATAGATAACATTCATTCAAATAGAAATTAGTAAGGATGAAATACATAAAACTAGTTAATACTAAATAAAATTCTCTAATTATAGGAAGAAGAAATCTATGTAAAATAATTTTAAGCTTTGTATAAAACAAGGTTACTAGGTTAAGAAGATGGAACTATATTTTGCAATTATCCCAAACTTACATCCCAAAATAAGAGGGATAAAATGGATCTCATTAAAAAGTTCAATTACCTAGAGGTAGATATTGGGATTTCAACCAAACTTTCATGCAACTCAAAAAATTAGAAAGAATATAGACTAAGAAAAGTGAAAAATGAAATAATCCAAGTCTAAATGAAACAAAATAAAATGAGCATTTTATATGTAGCTTTGAAGCATGATAAGATGGACTAGATTCATAGAAAATAGAATGATTAAACCTCTAATCCCATGAGAGTGAGCCATAGAATAAAAAGAGAGTGTTAGAAAAATAATATTATAGGCCTGTCGAAGTACAAGATCTATTCCTTTTACTTCTTGTAGAAAAATAATATTAAAAAATTTCAATAATAATAAACTTTTGATTTTGTAAGCTTTTATGGAGTTTGATAGTCCTTTCATAATCTAGGAAATTAATTTCATGAGATAAGTTTTTTAGAAATTAAAGCACTAGAGTGATGATTCTAAAATACCTAAAAGCACTTATCAAAATGAAGAAGAAAAGAAGGTTTTTTTTTTTTTAAGATTTCTTTGAATTTTCTTCTTTTTTCTTTTTGTGAGATATACATATTGCATTGTAGCATTACCTTTAAGGACTAGAATATGTAACCTATGGTAAGGCTATTGTAATAATTCCTTTTTGTATTTGAGTTTTTTGGTTTAAAAGTTCTTTGCCGGATGATAGGAAAGGACTTTGTTGCAAGGTAAGTTGACTCCACCAATGAATTGCATGTTTTCTAGTTATTTTTCTTTCTTTTTCTTAATCATGAAATTCTTAGGCAACTTTCAACTTGAAGAGGAAGGCACCGCTAAAAGGATCATGGAAGTTAAGATGAGCCTATTTAAAATATCCAAAATTTTATTTTATTTTTCCTACATTGGTTATATTATTATTTACACCATGCATATATCACACTAGTGTTTTGATAATAAATTAAATTAAATCATTTTAATTAACAATTATTAAGTTATGTTGTTAACTATTTGGTACAAGTATAATAGTTTATTTCTAGGATGCATCATTTTACACATCTTAAATAGCCATCACTTGGTATACATAGGATCATAATTGTATTCCATTCTTTCCTATCTTGTCTAGCTATAAGGTTACTCATTGAAGATCCTAGAAACTTCACCTAGTATTGGAGTGGAACAGTGAGTAATCTTGGAAATTGGAGTGGCTCCTAAAAATTGAAAGCATAATTTTTATATAATCATGACTAAGGCAAGAACTTGTACCTTATTTCCTAAGAGCCAAGTATTAAATGCATCAAATTATAACATATAAAAACTTCAAATCAGGTTTCTACTCTAATGGAATGACTTGGAGGAAACTTTGGTCAAAATTATCATGGTGGATGGGAAAAACAAGATGGCATAAATGTTGATAACCTTAAGTATATTCCAAGAACTTATGCAATTGGTGAAGAAACAAGATGTTGCATATGTGGAAGAAGCTTAAGAAAACTTGAAGTGAAAAATAAATCAAAGATTATATCTTTGCAAAATCAATTAAATTCCTTAAGGCTAAAAGAAGGTGAGCCAGTTGTTACACTTATACAAAATGTCTTTGCATTATAAGTCAACCTCCAGGCATAGAATGCTAAGGTGTTATATGATGTCTTCAAAAAAAACTATAGAGAATGGTCAAATAATGTACACCATGACAAAGCTATGTTTGAACATCTTGGAAAAAGAAGTTGAGATGAACACATACAACTCCAATGTAGAAGTAACCTCCTAGGTGATAGTGATGAAGGCCACAAATGATTAAAAAAGATAAAGAATAATGATGTATTGCCATATCTTAAAAAAGGATAGTCACTAACCATTATTATGATAATCCAAATAATCTTAAAGCTAAGATCATAATGAAATGAAATATCAATAAATTTATTAATAGGATAAAAAAAACTTAACAAAAAGAATGAAAAATAGTCTAATTCTAAGCTTGGATCTGCTAATGTTATAAAAGAGGAGGTACAACCTCCTACCATGGATTTTAATGCCTTCACCATAAGTAATAATACCTTTGATGATTTTGTATATACTGATTTTGGTTCCTAACACTATTTTACTATTAACTTGTCCTTGTTGTAAAACATAAAGGATGAAATAAAACCATACTTTGTAAAAATTAGAAAAAAAAAACTTAATAAAGATTACTAAAAGTGAGAACTTAATGATTTCCAATATAAAGCTAAAAGATGTTGGTTATAATAATGAATTACCATGATGTTAGTTTTAGTATGTTAATTTACAAATGATATTTTAAGTATTTGATTATTAAAAATGATCATGGAACTCCCTATTGAATCATATGCCATGGCAGTGATACTTTAGCCTATGATGTATCACCATGTTGAAAGAATGTATATAATAGCTAATCAAGATCTACTAATTAAATGAAACTTAAGACTTAGGCATGTGAATGATAAGAATTAAAAAAAACTTAATTTTATCATGTAATTCTCAAATTTGATGGTAATCAAGAGTTTCACTTTGAATCATGGAAGATTGAAAAGATGCACCATCTTTCCTTTCTAAGATACTGTGAAATAAAAACATTAAAACCATTTAAATTTGGACATTAAAATTTGTGTGATCCATTTTCACCATATGGTATAAGAAATGAAAGGTATTTGATATGATTTATGAATAATGTCAATCAAATGACATGGATTTATGAACTAGTGCATAAATCATAAGTATTGAAGAAGTTTAAGCACTTTAAAATAATAACTAAAGTAGAGAAATATATGAAGATAAAGATATGAAGATTTGATGGTGATGATGAATATACTTCAATTGAATTTAAGGAATATTGTAGTATTAATGACATAAAACAACATTTCATGGTTCCTTATTGATGAGTCACAATATTGCGCCTACGATATTGCATCCGTGATATCGTGGCCTTCCATGTGATATTACATATGCAATATCACAACTTGCCTCATTGCCTATAAATAAGAGGTGGGCACACTTGGTTTGCATAGTTACTCTTAGTCCCTTACCCAAAATCTGGCCTTTTCTACCTCTCAGAGTTAGAATTATTTCTACGTGCCCACAGTAGGAGTCATAAAGTAAACGGATCTTTATTCAAGCATTGTGTACATGAGCACACCTTGTGTATGGCAATAAAAAAAACTTTGTGATAAAACTTGCAATATTTAGAATAGATTAATTAATTTTAATTACTGTTACGTAATTCTTTCCTTAGTTAATTAATGATTCTCTCTCACCCTACAACTCTCCTAAGTAAGCACACACAGTACAATCACTTTGAGCATGCATGTAACACTTGGTAACCTAGTAACAATTAGCGTTTGGTAATCCTAGTAGTGTTGCACTGGGTCAAGATGTGTACGGCAAGTGAAAATGGATATTGGTGTTAGGATTAGTTAGAGCCTACTTAAGAAGTAGTCAAATTAAATTCGTTACTTAGTTATCTTTCTCCTCCCTTATTAACAGTAGGATATATAACACATAAAAAGTATAAAAATCATATGCCTCAAGTTTCCTTGACCATACAATCATGACATACAAGTAAGCTTGGGAAGACAATGATTGATCAACCCATTCTTGTTCCACAAAGGTGCATAGGCACTTAGTCCTTGGAATTCAACTAGATCATGTATGGATGCTCATATTCATATGGTTGAGTGTGGGGATACCTCACCGTTCATCAGTGGCACTGTTTCCAGGGACTTTTTTGTTTGTGCACTAACCAGAACATAGGAAATATTTCACATCATTGGAATGAACCCTTGGGGTTGGTTAAAAAAAAATAATAAATAATAATACATTCCACACTGAATAGACAATCATGTCTCCTTCTTTGTATGAAAGTGTTTCACCGCCTAGGTCTGATATAGGGAACAATTGGAGGCATAGTATACATGATAATCCACCAGTCCCTCAACAGTTTTGTGTGGTATATGTTCATCCTAATGAATATGTACCAAACTTTACCTTTATCCTCCACCACGATAAACAATTGTTTTGGTGAGACTTAGAAGATAACATAGTGTTACCTCCTGATCACTTTGTCCTGGGCATGCTTCTTCATGATCTCACATGAATTGGTATGCAGCACTTACAAGCAGAGTACGTTGTGCATGATTATGACTTAAGAGAGTATCGATCCATGGAGGCACAACGTCAAAGGAATTTGTAATAGGAGAGATGTCCCAAAATTTCCCACATGTCCTAAGTGAAAATGAGGATGGTGAACCTACCTCAGGCAATCGCCCACACAATGATGTTCCTCCCGTTGACTTCAATCAAGGGGTTGTGTATCAGAATCTTTACTCAACTATCTATAACCCATATTCTAGTACCAATAGACACAAAGGGTCTAAAAAAGGAACACGAACACATGACAAAGATGGACGTTCTAATCGTAACCGTGATTAGGGCCACAACCATGAAAGATAAGGAAGTAGGCATCGACATGGTGACAGTCCTTCTTCTTCTTCACCTTCATCATCTCCTTCACCCTCTCCTTTAGGATCTTAATGCATTTACAAAGAAAAATATCATGAGGATAAGGGTAAGTGAAATGAGAGTCATAGAAAAAATAGTCAAGAAAGGGGACAAGGGCACTCTAGAGAAACACATCATGAAAGAAGGGAGAGTAGGGAACAACATAAGCATCATAGACGCCACAGATAGGATGATCACGATGAACCTCTACTCACTACTCAAAGTATGCTAGACATAACTGAGGCTATTAGGATCCCAACAAGGCACCAAAAGGATAGTAGGATCAAGAGATTAGATATGAATAATATCCCATGATTTGAACGGGGATATAACAATGATCCTTAAAATCATCTACAAGCATTTCATGGTGTATGTGCCTTACAAAACATAGAAAGCAAATGGAAAAAGCTTAAGTTGTTCCCATAGACACTAGTTAAAGAAGTAGAGAGCTAGTACCAATCCTTAGAATTAGAATCCATTCATAGCTAGAATACCATGTTAGAATTGTTCAACGATAAGTACCAAACATACTCTCGAGTATCCAACCTACAAAAGAAAATCCAAGGCTAGAAACAGGGAGGACATGAACCCTTGGATGCTACCATGGGCTAATATTATGCACTATTACATCATTGTCGTGGCCATGGTTGTTTGCAGAGGCATCAACTACGTCATCTCATAGATGGGCTTAGGCATGAAATGCAAAGAACCCTTGGGACTTATGCCTAAGGAAGACTATCTAAGCTTAGGATCCATCAAGTTCAAAGATTATTGGAACAATTTGCTAAAGAAGAAGATGAGCTAAGAAAAAGAGAGAGTGTAGAGGAATATAACAGAGATCCTTCCCTCTAAAGATGGATGTAAGATTCTGTGAGGATGAAGAAAAGTCACCACTCAAAGATATGGTGAATAAGAAAACCTTTCCTATCCAAAGATTGGCATCGGAAGTATCAGCAAAGGTAGACCAAATGTGGGGTTCCCTAGATGATAGATTTAAAACCATTCTCAAAATAGTAGAGGAGTCTAGAGAGCAAGGTAGTGATCACAAAAAAAGAAAAAAAAAGAGAAACTAAACATGCACGTAACAAGGGTAAGGGCAAAGCTTCCATTATCAAGGAGGTTGTGGATTCATATACAAACAATGATAGTGAATGCAAGATATGCCAATATGACTATCCTACGGGATGTTGCCCTATAATATCACATTTATAGAAGTTTGGGGTGTATGCACTCAACCCACAATTAAACAAAAAGCAAAAACCCTAAATGTTACCTTATCCTCAAGGTAACTCAAGACAATTCCACCAATCCTTAATGTATTATCCAAGTGGAACTCCACCACAATCAATCAAGTAGTATCAATAGTGGCAATACCCATAATCATGGGGAATGCCACCACCACGGCAATAGTATCCTTACTAGAAACCTGACCTGTATGGATATTATGTGTAGTAGCTAGTCTCTCCACATGACTCTACTGAGCACATTACTCCTCAACCTCACTACAAAGCCTATGAGTACTATAAGACTCATTTTCCTAGGGGCAATGTTCCACAAACATTCCATCTTTCTCATCCAGTTGCACCTCTTCCACCCTTAACTCCATTACCACCTACTCCAGCTATGTAGGGTGAAATTCCTACCTAGTTGCAGCAACATAATGCCACAAGGGCTGTTAACCCTTAACCTATTGTTGGTTCTGACAACCACATGAAAAAAAAAAGACCTTTCTTTAGAACCGATAGTCCAACTAATCCCTTGCAACCACAAATGGCTGATTCTTCAATTGCCTTACTATCACTTGAATCTTCAGAGCTCCCTTCAACTCAAAAACCATGCTCAATGTATACGGTCATGTTAACTCATGCCGTCACCAATTGGATAAAAGCTATCCATCTTCCTAGGAAATTCTTTGATCTTGGGAGTCCTCTGATATATCTACAAATCGCTGGAAATGAGCTGTGCAAAGCTCTTTTTGATTTAGGTTCTAGTGTCAACTTGATTTCTCAAGAAATGTACAAGGCCTAAAACTTGCCTTCACTAAAAAAGAGTAACATTCATTTAGAGTTGGTCAACCAGTCCATCACTATCCCATTGGGACTAGTGGAGGACATTATCACCACTATTTATGGGTGGTTGTATCCAACTGACTTCCTAGTGATTTAAGTGAACAACAATAAGGGGGACTTCCCAATCATAATGGGAAGAGCATGGTTAAGCATAGTTGATATGTGCCTAGGAATCCATAATCTTTTCCTAGAAATATTGAAGAAAAATACATTTGGAAAGATCGATAAGAAGAAAGTTCCATGCATTGCATACAGTGACACAAGGTGTAATTGCATTCAGAAGTCATGGTTTGTGCAACATTTAACATTGCCTACATGCAATCAGTGTGCAAAACTGACTAATATACAAACATTCCTATATGTAGTAGCCACAAGATAGGAAGGCACCTAGTGACTAATAGCTGACCAAGAGAGTAGTTCAACTATATGCCTGGAACCAACTGAGGGTTTGACTTGCACTTACATCGATAACATAGACACATTAGAGCAAGTCCATCGTCAACTTCCAAGTCTTGACCTTGAGAATATCAATTGGAGGAAGTTGGAAATCCTTGATAAGTTTAAGCAAGAGCCCCTTGAGCCAAAACCATTACCCACTAGTATGGAATACACATTTCTTAAAAATGGAAAATTGATAATTATTAATACAAAGCTTTCTCCTCAACAAAAAGAAAGATTGCTGAAAGTGATAAATAAATGGTTGAAAGCCTTCACTTTGTCATATCTTGAATTAACTAGAATAGATCCCAGGATATGCCAATATAGAATTTACACCGACCCCTCCATGATGCCTCAAAGACAACCACAGAGGTGATTGAACCCAAAGCTTAAGTAAGTAGTTAAGGAAGAAATTAAACAACTTCTAAAAGCTAGGTTCATATACCCCATTGCTGATAGAAAATGGATTAGCTCCTTAGTTATAGTGCCCAAAAAGGGAGGCAAATGGAGGGTGTGCATAGATTTCAAGCTACTAAACATGGCAACATTCAAGGACCACTTTTCGTTGCCATTCATTGACCAATTCTTAGACACCATCGTAGGGCATCTCTACTATAGTTTTTTGGATGGGTACAGTGGGTACAACCAAATACAAATAGCCCTAGAAGACTAAGCCAAGACTACGTTCACTAGTCCTTGGGGAACATTTGCATACAAACATATGTCATTTGTCTTGTGCAATGCCCCTACAACGTTTCAACAATTAATTCTAAGCATATTCCAATAGCAGATAGGAAATGGTATGGAAGTCTTCATGGATGACTTCTCCACTTACAGAGCAAACTTTGATCAAGCCTTGGACTGGTTAGAGCAAGTATTAAAATGATGTGCAGAAACCAATTTAAGGCTCAACTGGTAGAAAATCCATTTAATGATCCAAGAATATGTAGTATTAGGACATAAGCTCTCACAAAAAGGGATAGAGGTAGACCCTAAAAAGATCAAAGTTATCCAAGGAATTACCCATCGACCAGAAACTATAAAAGATATCCAGTCATTTCTTGGACACACTGGCTACTACAAAAGGTTTATTGAGAACTTTTCAAAGGTTTCAAAACCATTGGTTGAACTAACGAAAAAGAATGTACCTTTCAAATAGACCAGGGAATGTGAACTAGCTTTTCAAACCTTAAAACAGAAGCTCACAAAACACCCATTCTACAAGCTCCTAATTGGTCCAGACCATTCCACATAATGACTAATGCATCCAACTATGCTTTAGGAGCCATACTTACATAGTTAGATGATCAAAAATGTCCTTATTACATCCACTATGCAAGTAGGAGTATTGCTAGTGCACAACTCAACTACACTACAATAGAGAAAGAATTAATGGTTGTAGTGTTTGCACTAGAAAAATTTAGGCACTATGTCTTGGGCTATAAGGTATTCATACATACAAATCATAGTGCAATAAGGTTCCTAATGAATAAACCAATGGTAAGTCCTCACATCATACGATGGCTTGTAATCTTACAAGAGTTTGATCTTACAATGATCGATCGTAAAGGCACCGAGAACATAGTTCCTAATCATTTATCTTGGTTGCAATGGGATAGAAAAGAGGATGAGTATCCAATCTCTGATTATTTTCCAGATGAACTCCTCTTTGCATGTGTAGTGAATAATCAATTAACTATGGATACAAACCTTTATAGTAGCATTCTCACCTATCTCCTTACACAACAAACACCACATGGATTTGACACTAAAAAGAAACAATAGTTTCTTCATCGAGCCAAGTATTTTATGGAAATCAATGGGCAACTTTACAAAGTATGTCCTGACGGCTTGGTCTGATGGTGTGTTCCTGATGAATATCAACTACAAGTTCTCCAAGATACTCATGAGGGTCCTTGTGGGGGTCATTATGCTGAGAGACAAATGACCATTAAGATCTTGCTTGTAGGATATTATTGGCCTATATTGTTTCGAGACACCCATCATTTCATCCAATCTTGTGAGCACTGCCAATGCGATGGATGAATGAATGCTAGAATGGAGGGTCTGTAACAATGAATTCAACCTTTAGAAACCTTAGACATATGGGGAATTGATCTTATGGGATCCATTACACCAATGTCCAATGGAAAATCTTATATTATTATTGATGTTGATTACCTTACAAAATGGGTAGAAGCAGCTTTTGTTAAGGATTGTACATCATCTATAGTTGCACAATTTTTTCTTAAAAAAATCATAAATAGGTTTGGTGTGCCTCATGCACTTATTTCAAATAATGGCACACAGTTCATAGGTGCAACTTTTCAAAAATTAATGCAACGCTTAGGGCTTGAGCACAAACTGACTACACCATGTCACCCCCAAGTAAACAGTCAAGTCAAAGTCACCAATAGGGAGATTACAAAGATATTAACAAGAACCATTAGCAAGTTTAGGAGAGACTAGAGCACTAAACTGAGCGATGCTCTTTGGGCATACTGCTCCACATGAAAACTTCCTATAGGATACTCTCCCTATGAGTTAGTGTATGGTAAATTACCAACACTTTCCATTCAAACTGAGCTCTGTACACTATCCATGGTAAGAGACCTCAACCTTGACCTCGATCTAGCACAAAAACAACAATTGATGATCCTTAACCTACTAGATGAGTACCAATTGGCCACCATGTCATCTAACAAATTACACAAGGTCTTCAATAAACAACATCATGACCTAAGAATTAGGAAAGTTAAATATCAACCAAGAGATAAGGTTCTCTATAAGAATCCCACACATGTGCCACAACTTACCAAATTTCAAAAATTTTGGGAAGGACCTTATGTCATCCATGCAACTTTTCCTTCAGGAGCCATTATAATATACAAACCTAAGAGCCCAAATAAGAAACTATTGGTCAACATCCAACAAACCAAACCTTTCCATGAGCTTAGATTGGCTAGTACTCATACTACCTTTGTTGGTGGACAACCTTGCTCACTATTTTGGATCTCCTCCTCCCAACTTAGTCATGGGGGAAATGGCACGAATGCTAACCATTCTAAGCCCTCAAATCTTTTTATATTTTTTTTACATAGTTCTTCAATATTTCTTATTTTTTGTTTTACATCATCATTCACATTTTTACTATTTCTTTGGTTGGTTGATTTACTTTCATTTGTCATACAATAAGTGCTCCTAATGGTGGATTGAATTATATAATATTGATTACTAATGTTTGGTTTTTACCTCTGAATTATGATGATGATATTATGATATGGTTATTTTGATAAAATAGGCAATGATTCCATGTCATCCATTCATTCATTCAACTTTGTGGTCTCCCTTGGCTTGGAACTATACAATCCCTTTTTCTAATCAACTTCTTAATAAATTGGTGGCTTGGTATTTTTCAAACTAAAGGAAGGACTCAATGGTTGAAAAGGGTGTGACTTCAAGGGGATTCAATGCATTTGTGCTAGCCATTCTCTTGGGTGCTTGGATGCTTTTTCTTAGGTTTTCCACCATTCCACCATCAATCAAATATCAGGAAGCTGAGTGAATAAAAATAGGTCTTTGCATGATGTGGTTCTCACACAAAAAAAAGTGGGAATTCAAAGCACACCCCTTAGACATAATAAAGCAATATGGGCTACAAGCACTGGTTATGGCACTGGAAAGACATGTTACCCATGCCTGAAGGTTCCCTCTAACTAAGGCCCTTTCTCACTTCCTACTTCTCGATCTCACTCTCCTTGGGATGGTGGTGACTCTTTGTGAAGGCATTCTGGTTACTTCAAGAGGATGGATTGGCCAAGTGTATTGATGCGAGGTCACTAAGTGTGGCTACTTTAAGTTCTAATTTGGAATGAGTTCTACTCAACCACATTAACTATGACATACACAAGGGACTTTACACAACCTTTCTCTTGGGATTCCATTCCATTTCTACTCTCCATCTTTCTTTCCATTTTCCACCTCATTGTTATTTTATGATTAGTCCATATCTTGGTTGATGCATTTTTTTTCCTTGGTAAATTCTTATGGGTAAGTTTTTAACTCTTGCTTCCAAATGACATTCCTAGAGCCTACAGACTCTTTGTTTTGTGGGTTTGTCAAGGCATAAAGGGCATGAGCCTGCTTTGGCAAGGATCCACTAGCATTCCTTTTTGATGCAACTATTAAATTCTTTTCCTTAAACATTCTTTGTAATCAACCATTTCTCATTTCATCCCCATCTTTTACATCCACTTTATTGTCATTGCCATTGTTATTTTTCCCATCTTTCTTATTCTTATATTTTTCCATCTTATTGCTACCAGAGGTTTGCTCTTAGTTGTGGGGGCCCTAGCACAAATTTTTCAATCTCTCCATTCTACTACTTGCCTAACCCCTACACCTTAGGTAGTTATCAGTAATAAACCTCTAACCCAATTTCTACCATAACCACAACCCAGCCAATGCACTTTATATCGAGGCAAGGTATCAATTGTATTGTGGCTTACTTATCCTTGCTCATTTGTGACTATGTTCTATGTGCAGATGATGATTACATGAACTATGGATTGGAATAGGAGGAAGCACTTGGGATGGACTGGAGCTAGAACTTTTATGCCAAGAACAAGTTTGGTCACGTGGCTATGGATAAACAACGGAGGGCATAATCATGACATCAGTAGCAACACACCTCATTTTATTTTCTCTCTCCCTCTCTCTCTCTTCAAGCTATCGAATAAAGGCCTGGATGTCATTTATGTATAGTGTTAACCACAAAGGGTATGAACACCAATGTTGTAATATGTTTTTCAATCCATTCACTAGGCACTTTGAGTTTATTATCCACTATTGTTGTCGGTTTTCATTCAATTAATAATCCCATACCTTCCAAATATTTTATAAAGAACTCAAGGACAAGTTTTCATTCAGTCATGGGGGTATGATGAGCCACGATATCATGCCTGTGATATCGTGGTCTTCCATGCAATATCACATACATGATATCACAGCCTGCCTCATTACCTATAAATAAAAGGTGGGCACACTTGGTTTGCATAGTTACTCTTAGTCCCTTACCCAAACTATTGCCTTTTCTTCCTCTTAGAGTTAGAATTATTTCTACATGCTCGCAGTAAGAGTCATAAAGTGAACAGATCTTTATTCGAGCATTGTGTACCTGAGCATACCTTGTGTACTGCAATAAAGATGAACTTTGTGATAAATCTTGCAGCATTTAGAATAGATTAATTAATGTTAATTACTATTACTTAATGTTTCCCTTAGTTAATTAATGATTCTCTCTCACCCTACAACTCTCCTAAGTAAGCACACATAGTATGATCACTTTCAACATGTGTGTAACACTTGATAACCCAGTAACGATTAGCGTTTGGTAATCCAAGTAGTGTTACACTAGTTCAGGATGTGTATAGCAAGTGAGAACGGATACTGGTATTAGGATCAATTAGAACCTAGTTAATATGTAGTTAAATTAAATTATTTACTTAGTTATCTCTCTCCTCCCTTATTAGCAGTAGGACATAAAAACACATAAAAAGTATAAAAATCATATGCCTCAAGTTTACTTAGCCATACAATCGTGACATACAAGTAAGCTTGGGAAGACAACGAATGATCAACCCATTCTTATTCCACAAAGGTGCATAGGCACTTAGCCCTTAGAATTCGATCAGATTGTGCATGGATGCTCGTATTCATATGGTTGAGTGTAGGGATACCTCACCACTCATCACTTATACACTACAACATAATGTTATTGCAAAAACAAAGAATAGATTGATAATGGAGATGCAAAAATATTGTTAGAGCTGGTATAGAAAAAATCTTTGAAATGCATTGAGGATGATCCCAGAATTTGGAGTCTAAAACTGGTTCTAGGAATTTGACGTAACTATGATTCATGGTTAGCTTATTGTTAATAAACCATGGGTCATGATGCTCTCATGGTGAAGTTGAGGTGCTTGACCACAAGTCATGGTTAGGTCATGGTCCATTGTTGAGTCTAAAAATAGTAACCACGAGTGTTGGCTAGCTCATGGTTTATCCACCATGGGTCATGGTGCTGTCACAATGGCCTAACCATGAATTATAGTCAAGATTTGATGGTTTCTACAACTACATTCTTATTTCCCTCAGTCTTTTAAATTGATTTTCCTTAATCATAACTCATGATGAGCTCATGGCTACTTGATCACAAGTCATGGTTAGGTCATAGTAACCTATAAAATTTGAAAGCTATTATCCTAGATCATAAGATAAGGTGGTCTTGTGCTATAATACCACATGTTGTGGTGGCCTAAAATAGAGGCATTTTGCTATAGGTATATCACAAACTATTTTTTGAACTCTATGTAGTCTAAGAGTCATGATCTAGTTGTGGTGAGGTCATGGGCTCACTAGAAAACATAATAAAGAGATGTAGTTTTAAATTAATGAGGAATTTGATGAATCTAAAAATGGAGCAAGCTTGGAAACAACATATGGATCTCAAATCTAGGTAGTATGAACTAGATTTAGGTTATAGACATGATAATGAGCCGCATAAGATAAGATTTGAAAGGCAAAAGAGATTCTTCATGAATTGACAACTTAAGATGAAACTGAAAAATAAAATGATCATGAATGTATACTTGAAGTACTCAAAAATATGCCTTGGTATTATAAGCTTATTCTAAAACCAATAGGAGATCACTTCCATACAATTAAACATGGAAGTTTACTTGCCCTTTGACATATACAAAAGAGGGCTTCAACATGCATAAGAATGTTCATGCTTTGACATAAAACTTATGGCATAATTGGATCTCAATTTAACATGCAAATTTCTCAAAAATGTAGCATATGAGAACCTCAAGCATTGAGAGGGTTGGATCTCTTGAATTCTTACATAAAACATGACAAAAAAATATTCAAAGTAGAGCCATTAATAGGGGCTCTTTTCTTCACATGAAACCTATTACAAATACATGCAAAAAAAACCTCCAATATCTTCATATATTCTTCATGAGAAATATCATAAGTAATATATTAACATATTGAAGCAAAAAGAATTATCATGCATCAAATATAGAGTGGCTTTAAATTCAACATACATGCATATTGTTCTCAACAAACATTTGAAACCATAACAATCAAAATAGAGCTTCAACTAAAACATTCGCATGAGCTCCTTCAAATGAACTAAATTCTTAAGATAATGTTGAGGGTTTGTGTATGTGAATTGTGAAAACTTTAGTTATGAGAAATAAAATTATGTGAGAGCATTATGAGAAATTCATAAGCTAGTTTCTATCATGGTAGAGTGTAAAGTAAAAGAAATATGGCTACAATAATGTAAGAGATGGATGTTCTTCATCGAGCTTGAATGGAAAAATATAATAATTTATCAAAAAAATAAAATATGGGGCATAAAATAATGAAGAAAATCTTGAGGAAAAACATTCTTAGTTCATTGCATATGCTTTAATGTAATGCTTCATTCATTGTGTTAAAAGAGAGGCCTTTGGTCTTAATTTATAGCATGAGTGGGGAGGATTTGAAACTCCTCCTCAAGTGGGACAAATCTTTCTCCTTTTGCTTTTTTATTTTGGCATAAAAATATGATTTTCTAAGATTTGTTAGCTATTTTCTTCTATATTTCTTTGGCTTTCTAGCCTTCTTTGATACATAACTTTAAAACATAAAAACTATAACATTTAAATGATAATGGAAGGATGGGAAAACAAAAATGATAAGGTTTGGACATTGCCCAAAATTATTATAGATGTATGATGCATGATGCAAAAGTCCCAAATTACTATGAATAGAAGCAATACACTATTCTAATCATATTAGTAATAAATGTTTCAATGATAGGGATGTGTTAATATCTCATCTTCACTCATTTGAAAATTCATGTTATGTCTACATTTCATAAGCATACTATGGTAAGCTAGACCCCAAGGCCATAGTGGTATTGCTACTTAGTTATTCTCTAGATAATAAAGGCTAGTAAATATGGGACATTAAGGAATATAAAATTACAAAATCATGTGATGTATTAATAAATTATTCTAATAATTAGATTATATCATGGGTAAAAAATTTATTGATATTTCCAAAATAATCTCCAACAAATAAGAGATTCACTCATGACCATTTCTAACCTTGGAAAAATATGATGATGAAGAGGCTAGTAAAAATGAGGAGTCTAATCCCAAAAATTCCTTTGTATACTAGAAACCATAGTGGCTTAAAAATTAGCTAAGAGACCTAAGATTACCAAAGTTGAAACATATAAATGAAATACCTAGGAAAGGCTTAAAAGTGGAATAATGTTTATCACTAAAGATTATTCTTACCTAATTGATTTACAAATAATATTTAAAGTAGATGAACCTATGAGTATGTAGAAGGCTATACAAAATAAAAATTGGTATGATGCAAGGAAGGTATAGTATAACATGTTAATAAAAAATGGTACATGGGAGCTTGTGAAGAGCTTACTACAAATGAAAATGTTAGCAAGTGGGTATTTTGTATAAAAAAGGATGATAAAATAATTAATAAGTGTAAGGCTTGATTGGTAACAAGGGGCTTTGCACAAAGGAAAGATATTGATCATAAAGGATCTTTTGCACTCCCCATAAAATAATGGACTATACCATGTATCTTATCCTTGGCCTCTTCTCAAGATTGGAATTGATATCAGCTTGATGTTAAGTTTTCTTTCTTGAATAGAGATCTACAAGAATTAATCTTTATATAGCAGCCTAAAGGCTTTATGAATTCTACATTTTATAATCATGTTTGCAAACTAAAAAGGTCCCTTTATGGGTTAAATCAAGCTTCCCAAGAATGCTATATAAAGTTTGATAAATTTGTACATGAATTAGGATCAAAATATTAAGTGTAGATGCCAATGTTTCTGTTATAGAGATAAAAAACTGAAGAAAGGAAATAATAATATTATTATATGTATATGTTATTTGATGAGTAGTGAGCTACCCCTATGCCCAACCATATGAATCACAAGCATTCACGTGCAATCCAATCAAATTCTACAAACTATAATTACTAAGTATGCTAGAGCTAAATAGTGCATGTGTGTTGTCTATTCATTATCTTCCTAGTCCCACTTGTGAAATGCATTTTTATGGTTAAGTGTAATTGAGGCATAAGATTTTTATTATTTTGTGTTTTATCAAATTACTCACCTAGAACAAGAATAAAAGTAAGAGTGATTAAATGCTAAGTAAACTATGGTCTAATCTAGCCTAACATAAGTAACCATTCCCGCTTCCTAGACACATCCTAAACTTTGTGTAAACACTGCTAGGTTGTCAAATGCTAACCGTTTCTAAGCTACCAAGTGTCACACATATGTTCGAAGGGGTCATTCTTGTTCAATCAAAATTAATTACTGAATGAACAAAATTAATGTAAATTTCATGAAATCATAATATATAAATGCATAAGAAAGAAAGTATCAAGTGTTGTAAGGAATGAATCAAAGAGTTCATCTTTATTGCCAACACAATGGTGTGTGCAGGTACATCAATTCTTGAATAAAGATCCATTCACACTTAGACCTCTTGCTACGGGCACTTGGAAAATATTTTAATTCTTAAATGGATAAATTGCAAGAGTTTCACTACTTGACTACCAAAAACTACTCTCAATTGTACACCCAAGGGCTATATTTATAGACTTGAAAGTAACCCTGCAATATTTTATGTACGATATCACATCTTGGGCCATGATATCATGTACCCAATATTGTGTACCTAATATCATAGCCATCCTAATATCAGAGTGTATGAAAAAACACAATTTATCATACCCCCATGACTAAATGAAAACTCATCCTTGAGTATAGAAGAAGAGGAACAAGTCCTTTACAAAGTATATTAGGGGATGCAGACTATTCGATTGACATGTAGAGTGACACAAAGAAAATAGACAAATACAGAAGTGCCCAAGCATACAATATTACAATTGTGTATAAAATTGGGTGTTCATGACAAAAGGAAAGAACACCCTTAGATCCAATCAACATCCAACTCATTTTGACAATAGAAGAATGAGGGAGAGGTAGAAGAGATCCATTAGTCATGAATAATCTTCCACGAGTGATATTGTTGCATCCTCCTTGGTGACGATAGTCCTGCTTCTAGTCCATGCTTCCTATTGAAATCACAAAAAATCAAGGATTAGTATATAAATTTTAATAGATAACAACCAAATACCTTATCTTGTTAGTGATTTTATCTAGTTTATTTGTGATTATGATAGATTGGTTGCTTGATAATATTAGTGGGAAAACTGACGAATGGGTTAAGTAAGAGAAGTAGTCCATAAAATGCAAAAAAAGCTTAACATAAGGAATACTGCAAAGAGGGTATAAAAATTCATAATAATCAAAAGAATAATTTCACTAAAAAACATTATGAAGATGTGTAAAATTTTGATGGAATGGATGGGGTAAATAAATAAAAAGAATTTAATTGTAACAATGTCTAAGGGTAAAGAACTTAACTTAACCAAACCAAAAGATATGCAAGTGGGTCCTCCCCTAAGTAGGCACAAGCCTTTTATGCCCTTGCATAACTTCAAACCAAGGAGTCCATGGGCTCCATGGATGATTATTGGTTATGGAAAGTTAAGTACAAAATCCCAAAAGTAACTGACTGAGAAACCTAAAACATCAAACTAGAACATTAAATTAAAACATGAAATCGACAGTGAGGTGAGTCATGAAAAGCATAGATGGATGATAGAGAGAATGGAATGGAGTTCCTAATTATGGTTAGATGAAGTCCCTTGTGGAGTTTGTGGTTAAATGACTTGGTAGGATCCATCCTTGGTCCAAACCAAAACCAACCACTTTCAGTGACTTCGCATCAACATTCTAAGACTAGTCCATCCCTTGAGACACAAGAATGCTCCTACAAAACAACCATCATTCTAAATTGAAGCGAAAGTAGGAAGGGAGAAAGGGCCTTAGTTAGAGGAGATAAGACGAGTCCCATAACCAATGCTTGTAGTTCTTTTTATTCGGTCTAAGGAGTGTGCTTTGAATTCCCATATTTTTTTTGAATTGGAATCACACCATGCAAAGACCCATTTGTTTTTTTCATTTATTTTATCCAAGGGATGTGCTTTGAATCCTCATCTCTCTTTTTTTTCTTTGATGAGGACCACACCATGCAAGGACTTATTTACTTCCTATTGTGAAATGATGCAAAATGGTAAGAAGCTCACAAGAACACTCTTACACACAGGAAATAGAAAAGCATGAAGAATACTACATCCCTTTGAAGCCACACCCTATCCAAACCTTTGATTCCTTCCCAATTTCAGAAACTACACAAGTCACCAATTTATTAAAGTTTCATTAATGAAGAAGGGACTACATGTTTTCAAAACAAGGAAAACCATAGAGTATGTGGATGGGTGAATGATGTGGACTCACTACCTATTACATGAAAAGAAACTATGGCCCAATCATCAGTAATGACATTCAAAGTTAGAAACCAAACATCAACAATCAACTTACAAAGGAAACACACCACCATCGAGTAGCACATTACCATTGTACCTAACATCGTATTAGCAAAAAGAGTAGAGAAATACATCAAACATAAGAAGATATAAAAGAAAGTAAAAGAGTATGTAATAAATATAAAATAGATTAACAATGGTGTGAAACAAAAAATTAGAAAAGATCAATATCCTGAAAAATAAAAAGATGTAAAAAAAAATATGTAAAACAAAGAATACAAAAACAAAAATTTGTAAAATCAAAAATGTGTAAAACAAAAAGTTTAAAAGACAAAGGATTCGCATAAAGTGTTAGTATGGGTGGCCATCTCCCCCACAAATGAGTTGGAAGGGGGAGATTCGAAAGATTGAGCATGGTTGTCCATCTATTGAGGTGTCTATTGAGTTGGTTGGTTTGGGCTCATGGAAAGGTTTTACTTGTTGGATGTTGACTAATTATTTCTTGTTTGGGCTATCAGGTTTATAGATTATCATGACCCCAAATGGGAAAGTCTCATCAATAATCTAAGGTCCTTTCCACAATGTTTGAAATTTGGTTCGTTGGGATACATGTGTAGGATTCCAATAGAGAAACTTGTCTCCTGGTTGCAACTTGACTTTTCTTATTTTGAGGTCATGGTGTTTCTTGTTAAATGCCTTATGTGTTTCGTTAGATGACAGGGCCATTAACTGATTTTTTTCTAGCAAGTTAAGATTCATTAATCGTTCTTTCTATGCTAGACTTAGATTTTGGTCAAGGTCACAGGCTATAGAGAGTGTACGGAGCTCGAATTCGATGGGCAGTGTTGGTAGTTTTTTGTACACAAGCTCATAGGGAGAATAACCTATGGGAAGCTTACATGTGGAGCGATAGGCCAAAATATGCTCCATTACCTTTAGTATTTGCTAATGGTGCACATTAGAATTTTTGTAATCTCCCAAATAGTGACCTCAACTTGACCATTAGCTTGGGGGTGATATGGTGTTGTGAGTTTATGCTCAACCCCCAAGCGTTGCATCAGTTTCCAAAAAGTGGCACTTGTAAAATGAGTTCTATTATCAAAAATTAATGCATGAGGCACACCAAACCTATTTATGATGTTTTGTTATACAAATCAAGCAACAGTGGTGGATGTACAGTCAGTAACGACTACTACTTCTACTCACTTGGTGCAATAGTTAACTGTGACTATTATGTATGTCTTTCCATTTGATAAAGGTGATATGGGACCCATAATGTTAATGCCCTAAATATCAAATGGCTCAAGAGGTTGAATCCATTGTTGTGGCCCCTCCATTTAAGCTGTTATTCCACTATCCCTCTATCAGTGATCATAAGCATGGACGAATTGGTGTGCATCCTTGAAGATTATTGGCCAGTAATATCCTGCCATGAGGATTTTTATGGTCGTGCACATCCTAGCATAATGGCCCCTGCAATGGCCTTCGTGAGCATCCTAGAGAACACGCAGTTGATCATATTAGGAACACACTAATGTATTGGTCCATTGGGATAGACTTTATAAATATTTTCATTAATTTCCATGAAATGCTTAACCTAGTGAAGAAACTGTTATTTCTTTCTAATGTCTAGCCTTTGCAGCAATTCTTGCTTGAGAAGATAAGTGAGGATAGTGTCATACCATTTTGGTTCATCGAGGATTTGTGCATTAGTAGCCCCTACAAGGAGAGATTCGTCAAACAATTGATCAAATAAGGGGATCTCTTTTTCCTTATCATCCCATCTTAATCGCGATAAGTGATCCGCAACCACATTCTCTACACCTTTTCAATCTACCATCGTGAGATCAAACTCCTACAAAATCATGATCCACCATATGACATAGGGGCTCATTATTGGTTTATTCATTAGAAACCAGATGACGCTATGATCTGTGTGCATAAACACTTTATAGTCAAGCACATAGGGCTTAAACTTCTCTAAGGCAAACACCACTGCCATCAACTCCTTTTCTATGGTGGTGTAGTTCAACTGTGCACCTGCAATGCTCTAGTTTGCATAGTGAATTTAATATGGATGTTTTTGATCATCCATTTGCATAAGCACTTCCCCCAAAGCATAATTCAATGCATCAATCATCACATGAAATGGTTTGGACCAATCAGGTGCTTGTAGAATGGGGGTTTCAACAAGCCTTTATTTCAATTGCTAAAATGCTATTTTACATGCAGGGGTCTAGATGAACGATGCATCCTTCTTTGTCAATTCTACCAATGGCTTGGAAATTTTGGAAAAATTCTCAATGAAGTGCCAATAGTAGCTAGTATGACCAAGAAATGATTGTACTTCATTAATTATTTTGGGTTGGTGGGTTATTCCTTGGATGAACCTTATTTTTTTAGGGTCCATCATAATTCCTACTTTTGAAATACGATGCCCCAAGACTATGCCTTTCTAGACCATAAGATAGCTCTTTGCCAATTGAGTTGGAGGTTTTTTTCAACACATCTCTTTAACACCTACTCAAGATGGTCCAAGGCTTGCTCAAACATAGCTCTGTAGGTAGAAAAATCATCCATGAAGACTTCTACCCTACTACCATTTTACTATTGGAAAATGCTGAGAACTAATCATTGAAATGTAGCTGGGGCATTACATAGACCAAATGGCATTTGATGGTAAGAAAAAGTCCCCCAAGGACTTGTGAAGGTCATCTTTGCCTAGTCCTCTAGTGCAATCTAGATTTGGTTATAACCACTATAACCATTCAGAAAGTTGTAATAGTTGTGCTTAGAAATGGTGTCTAGCACTTGGTTGACAAAAGGCAACAAAAATGATCTTTGAAAGTTGTCATGTTGAGCAAATGAAAGTTGATGCACACCCACCATTTGCCTTCTTTCTTGGGTACAATCATGAGTGGACTAACCCACTCACCATCTGCAACAGGGTAAAAAAATCCTACCTTGAGGAGTTTTTCAATTTCCTCTTTGAAAATCTATTTTAATTTAGGATTCAAACGTCGTTGTAGCTATCATTTTGGCTTAAAGGTGGGATTAGTGTATATTTGGTGCTAGCATATTCTTGAATCTATCCCATTGAGCTTGGAATATGACCAAGTAAAGGCTGCTAACCATTTTTTCACAACCTTTATCAACTTTTTCTTCTATTCTGCAACAAGCTTGGCATTAATGATGACCAACCTTCCATTTTTTAAGAATACATACTCCATTCCAACTAGTAGTGTCTTCAATTCAAGAGGCTCTTATTAAAAATTTTTAGGAATTCTCAACTCTCCCCAACTAACATCATCATTTTCTCCTTTGGAGAGCTTGTAATAAACTTGATCGAGTTCATCCATACTTGTAACATATTCGTATATTAGGCCCTCTATAGTTTCCATGCATAATGCACTACTACTAGAATCAATTGTCAGCTACTAGGTGCCTTCCTAATTTGTGGGTACTATGTACAACCATCTTCGGATTTTAGTTTCTAGTGCACACTGCTTGCATGCAAAGATAGATGTTTGCTTTACTAACCATAACTTCTACACACAATGGCACCCTGAATCACTATATGCAATACATGGAACCCTCTTCTTCTTGATCTTTCCAAATTCATTTTCTTTTGATATCTTCAAGGAAAGATCTCTAATGTCCATTTTAGCATCAACGGTACTTAACCATGCACTTCCCATAATAATTGAAAAGTTCCCCTTGCAGTTCTCCACTTTGATTACTAGGAAATTGGTGGGATATGACCACCCACAAATAGTGGTTACAATGTCCTTTACCAGTCCCAATGGAATTCTGATGGACCAGTCCATCACTTCCAACTGGATGTTGCTCTTCTTCAAGGGAGGAAGGTTCCACATTGTGTACATCTCATGCAAGATCATATTAACACCAAGACTAGAGTTAAGAAGAGCTTTACAAGGCTCATTCCTAACAATTTTCAAATATACTAGGGGACTCCCAGGATCAGCTAATTTTCTGGGCAAGTTACTAGCTTGAATCCAATAAGATATAGCATGGATTAGCATTACAGTATGGATTCAAGAGAAATTTTGGTTTGAAAGGGACTCGAATAGATATGAGATAGAGGAAGGTGGAGGAGTAGGGTTACCAACCACCAATGTGTCTGAGGGCTTTGGTGGACTGCAAGATTGGAAGAAGGGTCTTTTCTTTGTTCATGGTTCTAACCCGCTTGGTGGATTAATTGGTTGTAGATTAACCATCCTTGTAGTGTTCCTCTGTTGTAGTTAGGTAGGCAATTCACCCTACATGGATGGAGCAAGTGGTAGCTGTGTAGGAGATGGAGGAGTAGGTGTAGGGATAGGAGGTATATGAGGATAGTAGGTGGCATCCCTCCTTGGATAGGGTGATTGGTGTACTTTAGGAGGGTAGTGGTGAGGTTGATAAGTGGCAGCATGACCAAAGGAGTCCCATGGAGATGAAGGTTGCTAAACATAGTAACCATAGAAATCTAGTTGCCAGTAAGGGTATTGTTATCTTGGAGGTGGCAACACCCATGATTGTGGTTATTTCTACTACTAATACAATTCATAGGGTTGTGGTGGAGTTCCACTTGGATAGTACTATTGTGGTTGGTGGAACTATCAAGGATTTCCTTGTGGATAAGAGAATCTTTTGGGTGTTTTCCTTTGTGCAAGTCATGGATGTAAGACATACACCCCAGATTCCTGCAAGTGTGACACAACTAGGCAACATCCCTTAGGATTTTCATATGATCAGATGTCACACCCACCATCATCATATGAGTCACTATCCACAACCATCTCTATCACATTCATTTTACCCTTACCCTTAGATATGGCACATTCAGCTTCCTTACATCTCCAACGCTCATGCTCACGACTTTGCTTCTTGGACTCTTCAGCAATTTTTAAGACAACCTAAAACCTATTGTGCATAAAGTCCCATAATTAATCAACCTTAGCCATGATTTTAGATTGCAATTTCTAAAGTGGTAAGGTTTTCTAATTAGCAACCCTCATCTTTGATGAATTCATCCTCACTGTTACAAAATCGAAATCCCTTTCCTTTTCTAGATAGAAGGGTCCCTATTGTATTCTTTTCCACTTTTGTATTTTCTCAGTTATCCCTCCTCCTTGGCTACCTGCTTAATTAATTTTTAAATCTGATGAGTGCTTAACTCTATTAATCTCCCTTGGGCATAGACACCAAGGATTTTCCTAATTTCAGACTACAACCTATCTATGATATGACGAAGCTGATTAAGCTGAGAGTATTCATGGTTGGGACACCTATGCAACAGAGAGTAGTATTAGCTAATAGTAGCATCCAAGGGCTTATGATTTCCTTTTTTCCACCCTTAAATATGCTTCCTTAGATTGGATACTTAGGACTACGTTTGATATTTGTCATTGAACAATTCCAACATCGTACTTCATCATCTAATTAATTCTAGTTCTAAGGATTGATACCAATTTTCTACTTCCTGTATGAGTGTCCTTAGAAATAATATCATCTTCTACTAGTTTTTTTCAATATTCTAAAAGGCACATGCAACTTGGAAGGCTTGGAGATGATTTTGTGGATCCACATCATATCCTCCCTCAAACTAAGTTCATGTCTAGCCTCTTTATTCTACTATCCTTCATATGCCTTATTGGAATCCTCATAGCCTCTACAATATTCAACATGCCCCAAGTGGCAAGTAGAGGTTCATCAAGGCCATGATGATGGTGCCTACTATGTTCTCTACTAGCCCTTCTTTCTTGATGTTGGGTCTCTCTGGATTACCCATGTCTTCAATCACGACTGTCCCGATGGTCCCTTCTTTTGTTCTGGTCCCATCAGTCACCTCCATCATGGTTATTCCTTCTACAGCCATGATCTAAGTTAGATGAAGAAGAAAAAGAAGGTGATGAAGGGGAAGAAGAAGGAGAACTTGCTCTACACTGATGTCTATCACCCTTCTTTTGATGCTTGTGATCATGATTGTGATCATGATCTCCTTTATTCCCCTTTTCCTAACTTGCTTTTTTAGATCCATTTTTTGTCATTGGATCCATTTTAACTAGAACCTAGATTATGAATTGTGGATTGTACATTCTAGGTGAGGGCTCCTTGAACAAAGTTAAAGAGAGGAGAATCACTAAAGAAGTGGTCACCTCCATCAAATGGACCAAGCAGAAGTGGAAAAGTATTTGACCCCTTGCCCTTTAGAAGCTCATGTTGGTGCTCCAACTAAGGATCCCTTAATCTTTGTGCTTTAGTGGGATGATAATCCCTTGATTCGAGACCTCGCATCTCATATTCTCCATGAAGATGTTGAATCTTGTGTCATGCGAGCATTAGTTGGAGCATTACTAGAATAAATCAGTCAAGTGGCAACACAATTTTGTCTTCCATATTGCACCACTGCAATAGTTCATCTTGATGCAAGATGAAGGTGAAGTTGGATACATACTCATTGGGATGAGCATATACCACCTGATATTGCTGAGGCACTTGAATTGCCCTAGGTAGAGATGGGCTCCTATGAGAAGAAGACATTTTTTGTTAATGAACTTATAGGTAGTGTGTAGTTAAGATTTAATTTAATTTTAGTAATTTTTTTTCATAGGATTTGACTCTTAAGGTTTGAACAACAAGGTTACTAAGTTTCACTTGGTTTAGATAGCACATGTAGAACTACAGTCCCTAGCAACAGTGCCAATGATGAGTGGTGGGGTCCACCCTACACCCAACCATATGAATCATAGGTGTTCACATGCAATCCAGTCAAATTCCATAGACTATAATTACTAAGTACGCTATAGCTAAAAAATGTGTTTGTGTTGTTCATTCATTGTCTTCCCAATCCCACTTGTGGAATGCAGTTGTATGATTAAGTGTGACTAAGGCATAAGATTTTTATTATTTTGTGTTTTATCAAATTACTCACCTAGAACAAGAATAAAAGTAAGAGTGATTAAATGCTAAGTAAACTATGGTCTAATCTATCCTAACATAAGTAACTATTTCCACTTCTCATACACATCCTAAACTTTGTGTAAACACTGCTGGGTTGTTAAATGCTACCCATTTTTGAGCTACCAAGTGTCACATGTATGTTTGAAGGGGTTGTGCTTGTGTATTTTAATGAGTGCTTATTCAATCCAAACTAATTACTGCATGAACAAAATTAATGTAAATTGCATGAAATCATAATATATAAATGCATAAGAAAGAAAGTCTCAAGTGATGCAAGGAATGAATCAAAGAGTTCATCTTCATTACCAACACAATGGTGTGTTCAAGTACATAAATGCTTGAATAAATATCCGTTCACACTTAGACCTCCTACTACAGCTCTTGGAAAATATTCTAACTCTTAACTGGACAAATTGCAAGAGTTTTGCTACTTGACTACCAAAAGCTACTATCAATCGTGCACCTGGGGGCTATATTTTTAAACTAGGGAGTAACCCTGCGATATCAAATGTACAATATCGCATCTTGGGCCACAATAATGCGTACCCGATATTGTGGCCTCCCTGATATTGAAGTGTATCAAAAAACATGATTTATCAATATTGTGATAACTAGAAAAAATTTTCAATTAATTAACAAAGTTAAAGTTCATTTGAAAAAATTAAGATGTCAAACTTAGGCCTACTTACCTATTTTCTCAATTTTGAAATTCATTAGTCATTGATCTACATATGAGTAATCTAGAAGAAATATGTCCTATATCTATTGAAAAAATATAATATGATGGATTGTAAACCAAGATAAACACCATTGGATTTAAAGAGTACACCACAGGTAGATGATTCTAAACCTATCCCTAACCCCATGATGTATCAAAAATTAATTGAAATTTTGATTTATTTAATGAATACTCAATAATAAATTTTATATTCTCTCATTTTTTAATCTAAATTCAATAAAAAGCCTACCAATATTCAAATGACATAAGCCATGGATATACTAAGATACTTAAAAGACATTTGATTGTGAATTAAATGTTAACTATCATTCTAAAGTTGATTTGAAAGGTTACATAGATGTATACTATGGTAGTGATGCATCATAATGATGATTAATGAAGTTTTCTTATTAAACACCATGAGAATACAATCTCGTGATGATCAACTAAATGGAAAGTTATTTTCCAATCTTTAATAAACTTTAAATACATGGTGATGAGAAACAGAGTAGCCCTACATCAAACCATACAAATCACAAGCATTCATATATGATCTAGTTAAATTCCATGAATTTAGAACTAGATTGATGCTGTATATAATCAAGCGCTAAGATGCTAATTATTATCTTCCTAATCATGCTTGTGTAGGCTCAAGTTGTATGATTAAGTTTGATTAAGGCATATGATTGTATTTTTATATTAACATATGTAAATATTAATCTAACTTGTCTAAGTGTAGGAAGTAAATCTAATCTAACCTAGCATGGATTATTCATTCCCAATTCACTATACACATCTTGAACATGCATTAATGCTACTAGGTTACTAAGTGTTTCACCATTGGATGTACCAAGTGATCCACTACTGGGATTATCAATTGTTAATATGTTTATGATCAAAACTAGTCATACCCATGCAAATTGACTAAGTGTAACCAAATAAAATGATTAACTATTTGTATGAAAATTGAATGTACCCTTAAAGTAAAATATAGGAAAGTAAATCAAAATTTAAGTGCTAAAATGAATAAAATAAAGGTTAATTTTATTACTACCATAAAATGTATTTAGCTACATCATCCACTTGAATAAAACTTCATACAATTCATGTAGTCCATGCTACAGGTACTCAAAGAAAAAATTCTAACTTCTACGATGTCAAACTGCAAGGGTCTGACTAAGGAAATGATAAAATATTATCTTAAAGAAATAGGTATGTGTATTCATATAGACATTAAGGAAAGCTTTGTCAATGCATCCAAGTTGCATTGACACATACACATCAATGTGACTAACCAATTTATTATTCTATCATACCCCCATGATTAACTAAAAACTCATCCTTAAGTGAAAAATAAATGCAATTGAGTTGATTCCAAAATTAGGAAAGTATGGGACTAACTCATTAACTAACTACCTAACTATAACTTAATTACTACATCAAGAATTAAATTATCTAAGTATTTTTTCAATTATACTTTAACAAAATTGAACACATTATAAGATTTTGAAATTGGGATTAGCTAATATGTATAAGATGATCCTAAAATAGATGCTCTAGGTGGTGCTAGGATGTGATGACTCTTGTGGTTCTAGTTGTAGCTCCTCCTATCTTGGTGCTAGCAATGGTCTTTACTCCCAGGTTATTGTTGTTGTTGCTTCTTAAAGCTAGAAGGCATCTGGTAGTGCCTTCATCTTCTCCCTACTCTTAGGATCACTGGTGGTCTGAGGAGCTTCACCTAGAATCTTTAGTATTAACATTATCTAGGAGTAATGAAAAGTAGAAAATGGTTTCTTGCTATTGGTGAATTAGGCTGAAAATTACTTATGTTCAATATTGAGTGCTCACACTGTGTTTTGTAGCTTATAGTGAGCTATGATTCTTTTAGTTAAGTTTTTTACAACTATTCATTTATCTTTAAATATTATCCTAAGTACTTAAAGCTCTAAATTGGCCAATTAGAGCTTCTATTTAGTCTCTTTGTGGAGCTTAAACTTAGCCTTATATGAGAGGTATGGTTGGCTACCTACTTTTTAAGTTTCAACTATGATCTTTCAGTAGTTAACATTGTTGGGTTTGCATAGCATAGGTTGGTGAGCTCCATATACTTCATCATTTCTTAAATTTGTAGCTCCTTCATGTATATTTCAACTTGATTATATGTGTTAAGCCTATCAAAAATATTTTGTCATACATCATCACAGTATTGGAGCTACTAAAGGCTATCATTCATCTTCATCTTAATCAATCAAATCTCTTTTTCATTCACTTATTTAAGCATGTTCACTTGGTTCTTAAAATGATTTTTCATATTTTCATACTTCAAGATCTCATTCTTCTATGCGATGATCTCAATGGTTATCTTTGTATCTTATGACACACACCTTCTTCATTGAGAGATTTCTATTATCAGTTGCTAATCTTTTGACATCTTGGTTTACCATGGAACGTTATTTCTGTTGCTACTTAACGTATTTCTCCTATTTCTTTTTTTCCTTCCACATCTCAAGAAAATTTCAATTCTCCTTGGTTAGATGTTTGTTCTCTCAGTGCACTTGGATATGACTATTATTGGTGCTATGCAATATTGCATCTAATAGTGTTGCATCCCAAGTGACCATTTATTTCTCTTCTTTAATCTTCTTTTGATTTTTATAAAGCTCCTAGAAGGCTTATCCCTCATTAACTTTGGTTAAAAAAACTTTATGATCAAATAATATATCTCTAAGTTTCATAACTTAATTCAATAACTTATGATTGCAGTTGCTGGCCTCCTGTAGTTGTGCTTCAATGATTAGGAGTTTGCCTCTTGTTTCTAACAATTCAGACTAGATTGTTGAGATGCCTTTTGAAATATCAAACATCTCAAAAATTAGTTGCCCTATACCCATTATTCTCTCTAGCACCTCTTCATGCTAGGCTACCATCATCCCTGTAAATCTAGTTCCTTTAAATATTATAATATTTTTCATAGTAGTAATATCAAACATTGGTGTTGTAAGAACCTTCAATGCTTATCTCATTCTATTGGCAACCATCTCTATTACTATCTCTTCCTCTTTATGTGGCATGATTACAATGGTAGTGCCTTTCCTTTCTTTCAATACCATAGAGAAAGTTGTTACATTGCCCAAAATTTCTAGAACTTATTTGGATAGTAGGAATATTGCAACTTCTCCTATGACCAAGTTAGCATGTACAATGGACTCGATCCTTCTAGTGGAGTGCAAGTTCACCAAATTGTCTAATGACTAGTTGGTGGTCCTTGTGACCTTATTGAGATGGCTCATGATTAGATGATAGCTAGACTACTTACTACCACTAGGTTCCTACTATTATTATTCTCTAAGTTTCCTTAGACATTCTTCAATGCCTATAGTATCTCTGGCTAGTGATGGTGGTACTTCTTCCTCCTAAAATTTTAAAGGTATCTTCTCATTTATCATTTTACATCATGATGTAGTATGACCTCTTTAGATTTTTTCATTTATATAATGTCCCATCCCTCCCTCTTTTGCAAAGTTCTTTGATTAAGTATGAAAAGAGAAATGTCTTCATTTCCTTCTTGTTCTTCTTAAATCTCTTCTTGATTTCTAAGAAAATTAATTGGGGTAAGCTAATCAAAAATTTCTTGTTGAGCGCCACACATACCCTAGCAAGAAATGATATGATCTTATTGGATCACACATTAGATTGATGTGGAATTCCACTATCTTAAACCATATTAATTTTTCTTTAGTCAATTTGTCTTACTCTTTAAACTTAATATTATAACACCTTTGGATCCATTCCTTCTTTATTTCTATATCTAAATACATTAACACATCTACAAGCTTTGCCCCTTTATTAGGCAATGCCAAGGCCTCCATAATAATCTCCACCAAGTAAGAAACAATGATTTCTTTGATTTTTATAGTTGCATTTCCTTAGTGAGTATTCCTGAATAGGTAGATCTCGTCAAGATACCAATCTCCACTACTAAAAATGGTGGGCAAAATAAGGGATGTTTGCATATGTATTCAAAATTTTTCAAGCACAAAAATGGTCCAAATTTTAATGCTTGAAGAACTATGATTTGGACTTCCTTTCTTTGAACCTTCTTTAGGAAATACTTTGTAAGCATGACTTCTAGCCTTGGCCTAGGCCTAGGCACTTTATCCCACCTAGACTACTCTATTTCTATGATGGGAATTTGATGGACAAACTCCAACTTGGATATTTTCCTCAATGGGCCAATTTCATGTATGGCTTCAACTACTTATTCTAATTACATTTGTTACCATTGTTATTGTTGTGATCATCCTACTCTTGGATGCTTTTCCATGGTCTATAAGGTTCACCTACTTAGAATCTCATTTTGATGCCATTTGCAATCACATACATGATCATTGACTAGTCCTTAGCATGAATACAAGTGTTAATATGCTTCAATTATTTCTTAGTTATCTCCTCCTAAGTGATTGTAGTCTTATGGTTTCAAGGTTCTAAGGTAGTTAAGCATTGTTAATTTAACCAATTTTTATCCTTAATAATAAATGATCTACAACAACATTCTCAATTTCCTTTCTATTAATCATTATAAGATTAATTTTTTATAATATCACCAACCACCATATGATACAGGGGCTAACTAGTAGCTTATTCATAGATAAGCATATTATACTATGATCTATATACACAAAGATTGAGTATTCAATTAGATAGTGTTTAAATTTTTCTAAAGCATACACCATTGCCATCAATTCCTTCTTTGTTATGGTGCAATTCAACTGTGCACCTACAATACTCTAGCTTATACAATAAATATAGTATGGAAATTTTTTATCATCCATTTATGTAAGCACAACTTCCAAGGAAAAATTGGATGTGATTTTCATGATTTGAAATGATTTAGACTAATTGGAAGCTCATAGAATTGGAGTGTTTATGAGGTTTTATTTCAAAATTTAGAATGCATGTTCACATTTCTTGGTCCACTCAAATGATGCATCCTTTTTTGTCATCAATGGTTTAATAATCTTGAATAAATTCTCAATAAACTTGATGTAGTTACTTGTGTATACAAGGAATGAACAAACATATTTTACTATTTATGGTTGTTGTATTATTTCTTAGATTACTTTTATCTTTTCTAGATCCACTGAATGCCTTTTTTTGAAACTCAATTCCCCAAGATAATGTTCTCTTACCATTAAATGGATCTTCTATCAATTAATTTTGGGATTTTTCTTCATACATTATTTTAACATTTACTTTAGATGGTTGAGTGCTTGCTCAAAATCTAACCCATAAGTGAATAATTCATTCATGAAGACTTACACACCAAAGCTACTCTATTGCTAAAAGATGCTAAGGAAAAGTCATTGAAAATTTTCATGTGTGTTGTATAAGCCAAAGGACATTTTTTTGTATGCAAAAGTCCCCTAAGGACTTGTAAATGTTCTTTTGGCTTGATCTTCTATGGATATTTGGATTTTATTATGACCATTGTAGCCATCTAGAAAGTTATTATAATTGTGGCTTACAATGGTATCCAGCACTTCACTCACCACAACTTATCTTTGTTATGAATAATAACAAGTGGGCTCACCCACTTACTATCTATTATAGGATATACATGAATCTAACTTTTTGGAGCTTTTCCACTTTTTTCTTTACTACCTACTTCAATTTATAATTCAATCTTCTTTGTGGTTATTACTTGAGCTTAATGGCAAAGCCCATGAATATTTTTTGCATTAATATGCATTGATCAATATATGTGATTTCAACATATGACCAAGAAAAGGCTATTAGTCACTTGTTTACACCTTTAACTTCTATTTTTTCTCTTTTATGAGCTAGCCATTTATGATTACTATTTTACCATTTTTTAGAAATACATACTTAAGGGATTTTGATAATATTTTTTAGCTCTAAGTGCTATGGTTTACATACTTCAAAAATTTTCAAGTCTTCCCAATCTATTTCTACTTCCTTTTTAAGTTTTTCATATAATATTTAGTATCTAAGCTACTCCATTTCATTCATATTATTAATGTAAGTACTTTTAAATACTTCTATTTAACCATTGGTTGTCCTCTTATTTTATGGTTGCTGCATACAAGTAGCTTTGAACATTAACTACTCTAACATATGATTTACATGGTATGATAATTCTACTTCTTATTGCTCAAATTTTATAGCATGTAGCTACACCTTATGTCACTATATGCAATTCATGGAACTTTCTTCTTCTTTATTCTTCCATGCTCATTCTTCTTAGAAATTTCCAAGGATAGATCTCTCATTCACAACTTGGCATCGACTATGCTTAGCCAAGCTCTCCTCATGATGATAAGAAAGTCTCCTTACAATTGTCCACATGGATTATTAAGAAATTAGTAGGATATAACCAATCACTGATGGTGGTCATAATGTCTCCCACCAGCCCCAAGGAAATAGTGATGGACTGGTCTACAAGCTTCAATCTCATATTACATTTCTTTAACAATGGCAGGTTGCATGTCTTATATATTTCTTGAGAAATCAAATTGACTCTAGAACCTAAGTCTAGTAGAGACATTCATGATGAATTTCCTAAATTTTTTAAGTAAATCAATGTCCTTCTTAGATCAGTTCTTCTTTTGAAAATGTATCATGTTTTTATCTAGTCTATAACTTCATGAGTGAGCATAACAATTTGTTCATAATAAATATTTTGATTTTAAGGTAGTTTAGAGGTTATATAGGAGGCTATTGGTCTTGGATCCATAGCCATGGATGCCCATGAAGTTTTGGATGGATTAGTTATCCTATAAAAGGATTATTTTTAAGGCTTGCACCTAAAGCCACTTAAGTTACCATCCGCATGCATGTTTACTATTCTCATGGCATTCCATTGTGGATTTCATGAAGGAATTTCTCCTTAAATTGGAGAAGGAGATGGTAAATAATTCAAGATGTGCAACTAAGAGTGTTGGAAAGGATATGAAGAATAAATGGAAGGATATTCAACACGTGGAGTGAAAAGTCTATGGTACTTTGAAGAATAATAGTGATGAGCACAAACATGAGTGGTGGAGCCATTATGTGATATAGGTTGTTGGATGTAGTATAAATAAGTATTAGGTTGCATGTAGAGGTATTATTGCCTTGGTGATGGAATTCCCCATGACTATGGATTTTACCACTACTAGTAGTACTTCTAAGGTTAATATAGAATCCCACTTGGATAGTACTATTGATGGTAATAGGACTTCCTATAGTTGCATTAAGGATAAGGAAATCTAATTGGGCCTTGCTTCTTAATGAACTTACAATTTTTTTCATAAATTCTAGACTCTTGTAAGGGTGAAATTATTAGGTAACAATCTTTCAAATATTTGTATTAGCAAATTTCATAGTCATTATCATCTAACTTGAAGTCTTCAACCTCCTCCACTGTAGCCACTTTTCCTTTATGTTGGTTGTACTTTCTCCTTGTATTTTTTTTCTATCTTTTATCTTTCTATTTCGCTCTTTCTTGTTCTAATTTTTCCTCCATAATTTTTAGTGCTATTTGAAAATTTTTTATCAATAGAGTTTCATATTTTATCAACCTTTGCCAATATGTTAGTAACTAATTTTTGACTAGGTAAAGCATTTCTCTAAACTATCTTCTCTAATCATGCTTCTTCATCTTATTCATAGAGACATACCTACTTTTTGTGAATAGAGCGGCAGTTATTGTACAAACACTTTTTCTTTTCTTTAGTTTACATTTCTTCTTTATCACTTGTTTAATCAGCCTTTGGATCTAATGGACTCTAATTTCAAATAATCTCCCTAGGGCATAGACCCCAAAAGTCTATCTTATCTTGTTGTGAATTCCATCTATGATATGATGTAGCTACTTCCTTTGAAAAAATCCATGACATGAACATCTATGAAGGAGAGAATAATATCTATCCAAGACTACATCAAGAGACTTATAGTTAACTTGTCTCTAGTCTTAAATTTGTTTCTTCAAATTGTACATCTTGAATTATGTTTGATATTTTTCCTTAAATAATTTCAACATCATACTTCATCTCTTGATAGATTTTGATTTCAAGAACTAGTGCCAAATTTTAGCTTCTTTGATGAGTATCCTTGGAAAACGTTTAGCTTTGTGACTCATTCTTAATATTCTACAAGATGTAGACATCATGAAAAACTTGTAGATGATGTTACAAATCTCTATTATAGCCTCATTCAAACTTTGAGATGCTATTCATATCTAACCTTATAATCTTACTATCCTTTTGATGCCTAGTAGGGACATTATCTCATAGATGTTTATCATGCTTCTTGTAACAAGAAATAGCTCATCATGATTGTCTCACTACTTACAATCCCTACCATGACCATATCTTCCTTGTTGTTATATATAGTATCTCCTTTCATGGTGGTGCTTATGTTCTTATTCATGTCTACCTTCTCTTCTACCATCCTTGTAATGGTCCCTTCTATCATCTTCACCTTATCTATGATCATTTCCACTCCTATCTTGATCATTTTTATCCTCATCAAAGATTGATGATGATAATGATGAATAAGGAGAGTTATGCTAGGTTGCTCTTCTCTGGTGACCCTTTTTTCTTTCTCTTACCTATCTACTAAAAGAAATTGGTCTTGAGATGCACCTTATTCTAAGTCCTATCCTTCCATTTCCTTAATTTCTTACTAAGTTTAAACATGACCAAGGATGATTCATATCATCTCCTCTAGGGGTTGAAGGATTTTGATGTTGAGGATTTTCTGAATTATAATCAGTGTTCTCTTTTTTTTATTACAATGTTAGATGAATGAAAGTTCCTTTCTCTTTATAAGCCTCATAGGAAGCCTCCTTGAATCAATTCTTGCATAATTAACACTCTATGGGTTTGTAATCTCTAGAGATTTCATTGACTACATCATAGTCTAGGATTTCTACTTCAAGTTCTAATCTCATTGATGCTACCATGAGAATTGATAGTACTAATCAATCAAGAGACAATACAATGTTTCCATCTAGGTCTCTACATTACATCTATTTATCTTGGTGAAGTATGAAAGTAAATTCTGAGTGATAAGAATCTAGATGTTTGTAGACTAGTTTTACTTCTTGTGGCACATGATCCTTACTCCTTGAAATTTTGTCATGTCCTTTAGTTGCATCATCAATAGTTGGAAAAATAACCCTAAGAGATGAAGACATTGTCAATTTACAAATGTTTCTTATAATAAAATATTATTATTATTGAAAATGATAAATCATGTAAATTTCTACTAATGATTCTTGAATCATCCTATCTATCTAAAGTACCCACACCACAATCCTTAGTAACAACACCAATGAAAAAAGGTAAAGTAATCCCATGTCCAACCATACAAATCACAATCATTCATACATAATCTAGTTGAATTCCATGGACTTAGGACTAAACGGATGTCTTAGATAATTAAGCTATAAGATGTTAATCATTATCTTTCCAATCATACTTGTGTAGACTCAAGTTGTATTGTTAAGTGTGACTGAGACATATTATTATATTTTTATTATTATTAAAATATGTAAAGTATTAAAATATCAATCTAACTAGTATAAGTGTGAAAAGTAAATCTAATCTAACCTAACATAGAATATCCATTCCTAATTAACCATACACATCCTAAACATGCATTAATGCTACTAGGTTACCAAGTGTTTTGCTACTAGGTGTCCCAAGTAATTCATTATAGAAATTACTAAGCATTAATATGTTTATGTTCAAAACAAATCATACCCATGTGAATTGATTGAGTGTAATTGAATCAAAAAATTAACTACTAGCATGAAAAGTAAATGAAGACTTAAATTAAATTCTAGAAATGTAAATCAAAATGCTAATCCAAGTGCTGCAATGGATAAAAAAAAAGCTTGATTTTATTGCCTCCATGCAAATGTATACAGGTACATTATACACTCGAATAAAACTCTGTATAATTCCTTTAATCCATGTTGTAGGCACTCAAATAAAAACTTCTAACTTTTATGGCATGAAACTGCAAGAGTTTGGCTAAGGAAATCATTAAAAATTTTGTTAATATGGCAAATACACACATTTATATAGCCATTAATGGGGATTACATCACTCTAGGCTATGTTGATGCATATGCATCAACTTGATTACCTAATTTAGTGTGCATCACATGGTTGTAGTAAATCTTATTACTGAGTTAAAATGGCTTCATTAATTATTCAAAGAACTTAAGAATCACATTTCATTTTTAGTCATAGTTTTTGAGTGATAAACAAAGTGCATTCAATTTTATTAAGAATTCAATATTTGATGAAAGAACGAAGCATATTAAAATTTCTATGCACTATATTTTTCATGCCTTTGCTAAAGGATTTATCTTGCTAGTACACCTTCATACTAATGAATAGCTTGCTAATAGTTTCGCCAAATTGTTGAGTATTAAAAATTTATAAATGAGTTGAACTTGAAATCTCTATAATAAAACTTATTCTTTTTTTGATGGAGTGTGTTAAAGATACTCCAACTCTTCATTTTTTTCCTACTTTAGTTATATTATTCTTTACATTGTGAATATATCATACTATCATGGTATGCCACTATCTGGATGTTCTAGTAGTAAATTAAATTAAATTATTTTAATTAATAATTATTAAGTTTTGTTGTTAATTTCTTAGTATAGTTATAACACCTTAGTTCTCAAACATATCATTTTACACATCTTAAATAGCCATGACTTGGTGAGCGTATGATCATCATTATATTTCATTCCTTTCTATCTTATTTAGATACAAGCTTACTCACTATAGATCCTAAAATCTTCATATATCCAAATGTCAAGTAAGCCTTACTTGCTATAAACACTACCTTGTTACCTCTATAGAAAGGATAATAGCTTACTTATGTCCCTTTCATACATAATAATGGCAGTGATTAGAAATACTATAATAGGTTACTTTTATGATCTACTTTTTACCGAAACTGAAACTAAAATTTTTTTTATTGCATTTAGATACCCTTAGGATTTATTGGACAAAAGAAATATATATAATATGTGTAATAAACATATCATCAATAAAGTAACTAAATTTCCTTAATGCTATATTAAAAAGCTCAATTAAACTACTAGCTATAATTTTCTATTTGTAATGACTTTGCATAAGAACATGGCATGTAAGGAATATATTATGTTCATATTCTATTTTTCTTTGATTGCATAAATGATAGGTTTTTTCTTCTCTTAGAATCTAGACCCATCTTCCTATTTTAATTGTAAAATAATGGGAGCTTAATATTGCTCAAGTAATTTCATAGCATACGTAATAAGATATGGGAGAAAATAAATAAGCTATTTTTTTACTAATGCTTCCTCTAATTTTTTCTAAGTAGAATTGTTTCTTTCCTAGTGGATTACTCTAGATGTGAAAAAGTGTCTTATTTCTGATACTCTTATGGAGCTACTTTATATCCTAATGTAGAATATTAATCTTAATATCTAATTGTTTGATCCAAATCATTAACTCATCTAACCACAATTTATATTTTGTAGCATTTAATCCTCCTTTTAAAAATTTAGTTTTTGCACTACTAGAGAGACTATGAACATATGCTACAATTTGACAAAGAGCTTCGATATGCTAAGTTGATAATGGCCTTAACCTTATCAGGGTCTACATGTATGCCCATTTTAAATACTACAAAACATGGCATGTGGTCCGTCTTGACACCAAAGACACATTTCTTAGGATTTTACCTAGGTTCATGCTTTAGGAAACATTTGAGTACAAGGTTCAAGTCATGTACATGATTTTATGATACTTTGGAATTAACTACTATATTGTCAATGTAATCATTAAGCAAACCTAATAGGTAATCACTAAAAATGTACGTAATGGCTCATTGATAAGTTGCTTCTGTGTTCTTTAGTCCAAAGGACATCATTATGTAACAAAATGTACCCCAAGGGGTCATAAAGGTAGTACTGAGCTAGTGCTCTAAGTTGATCTAAATCTAGTTGTAACTTAAGAACCCATCCATGAAGGGAAACAAGGCATGATCAGACATAGTATCAACCAATTGATCAATACTAGGCAATGGAAAATTATCTTTGATGGTTGCCTTGTTTAGGTCTATGAATTCTATGCAAATGTGTATACTTCCATTTTTCTTGGGTACAACCATGGTGTTGGAGACCCAGTTTGCATAGTCAACCGCCCAAATAAAACCAGCTTCGTAGAGCTTAGTAATTTCATCATGGACTTCCAACGCCACCTTAGGCCTAGCCTTGTAAGCTTTCTACTTAACTAGTTTTATGCTGGGATTGAGGATTATGTTATGCTACACTATGCAAGGATCTTGGCCTAGCATGTCTTTGTAAAACCATGTGAATGGCTTGATGTTATCATTGAGTACTTTTGCAATGTTTTGGGCATGTTGAGGCTCTAACAAAGAACTAAGTCTCAATGTTTTTGCCTCACCACTAAGTGTTTCTAAAGGGATCTCAATGAGATGATCCTCAATGACATCACCTACCTCTAGATCTAGAGCCCTAACTAGATGGTTTGGCCAATCTAGCGATGCCTCTATGAATGTTATGTATTCATTGTAGGCTATGGGCTCAAGGCCTAAGCATTAAGGGTTGATGCATTGTGTGAGATCATCATGGGACCCAATGAGAACTAGAGGTGAGTGAAGATGCTCATACATAGTCATGTTGAAAATCCTACCAAAATCCTACAAGAAACAACCATAAAAACATCAAGATGCACCTATCTTAGTCAGAGAAATATGCATAAAATAAAGAAAAGGAATGCAATAAAATTTCACCTAAGTATGTAGATGCAATGTTAAAAAGAAATTCATCTGTGGGCCAATTTTAATCCTTAATAGGCTATGAGGTGCTATTTTAAGGTCTTAGTAGACCATGGGTTGCCAGTTTAAGGTCTTAGTGGACCATGGTATGTGCTAGATGCATCATTTGAGCAAGGCTTGGTGCACCAAAAAAGTGAAATTTGCCTAGGTGCTTACTAGTTAGCAAGAGAAATTTCAAAGTTTTCTAACTCTAGGGGCAGCCACAAAAACCAAAAAATTTTCTAAGTCTGGTGACTACACTCCCACCTAACTATGCTTTGCACTGTTGAGCATAGTCCCAAGGTTGGTAAAACATTTAAGTGGTCCCAGGGGTATAAAAGCACATTTTACCTGGGGTAAATTTGTCATTGTCAAACTTGAAAATGTAAACTTTCCAAAGCATAGCAAAGTTAAAAGAGCATAGTTGCTAGAATGTTGCGCCAAAGTGGATGCTAGCACCCTGGATTGACCAACATGGATGAGAAAGAGTGAGCCTTGGGATGCCTGCCATGGACACACATGGAGGAGCAGAGAACACCATTATCTACTAGGTACCCTAACTATACTTCCTCCCCCCTTTTTCTTTTTTCTTTGCTTTGAGGATTTGGAGCTTGGTTTTGGTGGCACCCTACCATGGCAAGGACCACTGCCACCATGGCCATTATAGTTGTTGCGGCTAGGGACGACATGTGCATCGGAGAGGGTTTTGTTCAATGAGGGTTTTTTGACTACACAAAAGGTTTGATGGGTGATGTGTGATTGTCTTTTGGCAAAAATTTTTAATAGAGGTGAGGTCAAAGTTGTTTGGTTGTGCTAGCCAAGGACAACCAACCATGCATGTAGGGCTTCCTATAAAAAGTTTTTTATTTTAAATCTTACGATGTGTAGGGTAGGGGATTTGGATATTGGTGGCGACTGCCAAGAGCCACCACCCATAGGGTTAAGGGTAGGGACTATAAAAAAAATTTCATTTCATTTTTTCCATTTGTTAGAGAATGTGTGGCAAGGATTTGGTGATGGCCCTAGGGCTCCTACCTATAGGGTCAAGATGTGATGAGTTTCTACAATTTTTTTTCTTTTTATTTTTAAAAATTTCAACTAGGGGGGAATGGGTAGAAATGAGGGCATTAGTAATAGCCAGGACAACACGTCTCAAGGTAGGGATGCCACAGAGGATTTCTATCATTTTTTTTATATATATTATTTTTATGGCAAGTGTAAGCAAGGGCTAGGTGTGTTTTGGTGGCACAAGGGCCATGAATGCATTGCACCTTGGCATAGTAGGGGCTAAGGGGAGATGTGACACCCAAGGGCATATTTTTTACACCCTATATTTTTTAGCTGGGTAGGGCAAGCAGTGTCACATGCAGTAGCATCATCAATGTGGCTGTGAGAACCATGCCTATGGCTAGCGCTTGGTGCATGAGGCACGATGACAGTGGCCAATAGGGGAGTGTACTGTGTCATAGTGGGGCATTGGGAAATGGAGAGGAGAGTGTTGGGGTGGTAGCCAAACCTTGGTTGACTAGCCATAGCTAGGACTACAGTCTTATCTTGGAGGCATAGTTGATGCTAATTGTTTATTGAAATTACCCGTACTCAATAGTTAATTTTTTTTGGGACTACACTCTCTTGGGAATGTAGTCAATAGTTAGAATTTTTTGGCATTTGGCACTACACTCTATAGTTGTCTAGAGCATAGTCAGTGTTAGCCAGATTTAGGAAAATTTTCATGTTTTCTGGACTATGCTCATAGAGGTAACCCAAAGTTAGAATATTTTGCAATTTTTTGGACTACACTGCTTGAAGTTAGAAAAAATTTAAAAAATTCTATGTAAAATGGTAAACTTGTGAAATGTAAAATGCTAATGCTAAAGTGTCAAAACATGCAATTTCCAATGCTAAATGTGCAAACATGTGGAACAAAATGCTAATGCTATGTGAAATGTGTTGTACCCCAGTGAATACTAGGCATGTCAAATGTATATGTTGATGTCCTATACCTGCGAGGCCCCAAGGGTCCTAAGATATTTTTGCTAAACATATGATATTTTATGCTAATTTTTTCTTAGTTTAATTTAATATTTTTGCCAAAATTTGCATCTAGTGTATACTAATGCCCATTCTACTCATTGTGGAGCTCGTTCGCATTCTTTACTACATGAGTGAGCTTGTGCCCAACATGCCTATGCCAAATATGTGGGTGAGTTATTAGACAGTGTGGTTTTGGCTAGGGGCAAGTAATTTCATGGCCTTTCTGCTATAGCACTTCAATGTGATGATGTAGTCATACTTAGCAGTGGAGGCTACAAGTGCCATCATCGAGACATTACTGCCCAAGGCCAACCAAGACATACTAAGGTTTATGTCTAATGAGCCCACTACCAATGATGATAGAGTAGATGGTTTAGGTTGAGGCTCCAGAGCCACTTGTCCCTTATCCAAGATCTAGTGGATGCCAAAGTTCTCTTACTACAACAAGAGCAACACCCTCTTTATTTCTTTGCACATACACACATTATTTCAGAACCCACTTGGAACAGTGTACTATGCCAAAGGGCAAGTGCTCCTATGATTTTTGTGTTATTTTCTATGCTATTGGCTCATGCTAAGGTTTCTAACCACTAACTAATCATGCTTAATGCTAGATTTAGAGGTGATGCGCAGGGTCTCCACGCTAAGGACGAGGCTCTTGCCTTGACTCACAGAACCCTAGAGGTGTTCTCGTCTAATTTGAATGTTCAAGAGGTTGTCCTTGGGTAGTTGGGAGGTGATGGCATTCAAGCGATGCAGGACCTATGATTGGCTTAATGAGGAGTGGGCTAGTAGTGAGCTCAACCTCGAGGAGTTTCTTACACCACCACCTCCATCTCACGCATCATTTGCTTCATGTAGACATCTATTTTTTTGACTCTTATGCTTACTCACATATGCCTATTGATTTGTCCTTACACAATGCTAATGTTGTTTTTTTCCTTTATTGTAGCTATAGCTAGTTCAGGAGAGGTGGTAGTGGTTGCCACAGGCTACACTAAGGCCACCCTCATCATGAAATATGATGATGTAAAGGATGCATGACATTGTTCGTGCCATTAGGCCTCAAAGGCATTAACCAATCAACTCACATAGACTGGGTTGATAGACATTTTCTTGGCCCTTAGCCCAAGCATTTTGATGGCCAAAATGGTCACCATCATAGACTCTTTTAGTAGCAACGTCTGCCACTTCATCACCTGCATATGTAGTGTGAGGGTAGTCTTGGACCTCAATAAGGCCTTCTTTGCTAACCTCTTTGGCTTCTCCACTAATTGCATGTTGGTCGTTGAAAAGGCCAATAGGGAGGTGGAATACAAAGGAGAGATTGAGGATTGGTTGGAAGCCACCCAATCTGACAAAGACATCCCAATTAAAGATGTGCATGTGTCTAAGGTCTGGGATCTCTATCCTCCCTTTAGTGCTTACACCTTCCCAAAGTTTCTCTTCCAAGGAAAAATCCTTAGGGTGGAGTAGGCACAAGTAGTGAAGAAGGTGCTACAGGAGGGCATGAGGTTCAATTAGGCCTCCTACATTGCCACTAAACTACATGCAAAGATCACCAAGCTATGCTACAACCTCCAAGAGAGGACTCACATATACTTCGCATTCTTCTTAGCATATTTGTGAAGGTTCATGGACCTTCTAGTGGTTTGAGATAGTGGGTGATGGGTAGTGCAAGATTGTGAGTAGCTGTCTAAGCCTTGGGTAAAGCACATGTTCACAACCACTAGTTCACAGGACCCCCTAGAGGGGATCGATGAGTCATACTTAGTGATGACCAAAGGTCACCTAGGGTGGTCACACTATTCCCATGACAATGCACACGAGCATCCACTAGTTGTTATTGGGGATGTGAACAAGGCTATCTACTATATTGCAAAAATGGTGGGGCCATCTAAGACAAAGATCAAGAGGCCACACCCAGTAGAGGAGGCTACTCATGTGGTTGGACATGCAAGCATCAAGAAGATTTGCCTCAAGATCCCAAGCTTTCTCATAGATTTTACAAGTTAGGATATATATAGATGCATTTGTTTCATATTTTTTATTTTTATATTTTTAATGTTTTTTGTTATGATACACTAATGCTAACATGTTAGTTTGTAAATTAGGTGAGAGGGTTGTTAAAGCAATAGTGACAATAGTAGCAGAGGTAGCCTCATCTCAAGATGAGGAGAGGGAAGTGCACAAGCAGGAGCTACACAAGGTTATAGAGACCCTCTAGGAATTTGAGGTAAATGGGTTATTCCACCCCGACGAGGATGATTTTTCCAACCTCTTTGATGGTGAGCAGCTAGGAGATCTCCTTACTCTCACACATGAGGGCTTGCTAGATAATTACCTTAAATTTCCATCTGTTGTCACTCTTTTTCTCTTACATCTTTGGCTATTTAGTTGTCACTAAGTGAGTTATCATTGTGTAGCCTTAGATGTTCCTGCTAGGGATCCATCATCCACAACTACCGACTGCATAAAGTTGTGGGTAAAAACGTTGAACAAGCTTGCCTTCATGGAAGGCATCATAGAGGACATGGTCAACCAGCTTCAATAGGCAAATCCCGAGCTTGGTATGCATATGATGTTATTTTGCTTATGTTGCTTTACTAATTTAATGCTTAGGCTATGGCTAATGTTGTTTTGCTTGTTGTATGCCAGTAAGTTTCAAGCTTCGCTGGGATCCAAACCAAGAGGCTAAAGTAGATGCCATCCCCAAGTACCCTCCTAAAGTGGAGTAGGTACCTCACCATGTGTATGAGGCAATCAACAAGTGCATGCTTTCATGTGCAAAAGCATTATGAATTTGTAAGCACTCAAACTAGCACCTATGGAAATGCATGCACGAACTTCAGGAAAGGATGATGAGCTAATCCACGAAAATCAAGGACCTCTAATCCTAATATGACTTCTATTCAACTCTATCACAGTAAGATAGTACCTGGAAAATTGTAGAAATCAACTATTCCAGGTACTAGTTGGCCATTCAAGGCAAGAATGAGGCAACCCAAAAGATCATTGAGCAGTAGTTACAAATGGATTTTCTTGGCTAGAAAAATTAGGATTGGAAGAATTTTAGTGCTAAGGTGTGCAAGTGGGGGCATAAACAGAAGAACCACAAACACCACTATAAGCATGAGCGAGATGCATATCTTTAGTAGTTCAAAGAAGAGTCCATCAACGACTGCTACCTTGAGATGTTTGTTGAGGCAATTGGTGGTAGATGGGGCTTCGAGATATTCACTTGTCACACAATGGTTAGTGGTTTCCTGGATAGGGTAATTATCATGCTCTCAAGGGAGGCTTTGTCTACCACATTTTTCATGAGGCCACCTACATGGACCTCCTTGGACAAAGGTAAGAGCCTCATGGGAGTTGAGTTTGGCTAGGAGGACTAGACATGGCTATCTAAGGTCGAGATCCTTCAAAATTTGGAGGAGGGCCTTGATAGTTTGCCTTTAGACATGATAAACCTAGGACCCTCTCAAGCTAGTTTTTTGTTACTTTTATGCTTTTTCTTGTTAGCTTATGTATTGTATTTTTTCTTACAAGTTTGCTATTTTTTTGTTATTATTTAAAGGCACTAAGTGATGCTATAAGCCCCAACAACATGGCAAATGAAGAAGGTTCAGCACATCCTAATGTAGCCCTATTGTTGGGCATTTTTTGCATTTTTATGTATTTTTGCTGTATGATGTAGATGATTATGATATGTACTATTATTAATATGAGATGTAGTGAACATTTTTCTATATAGAGTGTATGACGCATAGACTTTTGCATTTATTTATGATGTGTTTGATGCTAATGATGCAATGAATTGATGCAACTAGGATATAGCAATTGCTAGTTTTAAGCCATTTCAAGCGACATATGTAGAGAGCATGTGTTAATAGTTTTAAGCCATTCTAGGACCCCATGGTAGTTTGAGGTCATTTTGGGCCATGTAATAGAAGGGAAAAGGTTGCCAGTTTTAGGCCAGGGTAGGCCATACAATGCTAGTTTAGGGCCATGGTGGGCTATGCACTAGTTTAAGGCATTTTCGGGCCATGTGATGTAAGGGATATTGCCAATTTTAGGCCATGGTAGGCCATGTCATAGTTTAAGGCCTTTTCAAGCCATGTGATGCCAATTTAAGGCCACAGTGAATCATTATTTTTGTAATTTTGAATTTTATAATTTATTTATTTTGATTTTTTTCATACATAAAAGAATAACTGTTAAAAGGTAAACAAGCGAAAACGTAAACTAAGAAAAAATGCACAAACAAAAGAAATATATGCATAACAAAATAAACAACACAAAGTGCAAGCAACCAAGCTAGACATAAATGCATAAGAAAAAAAGCAAGCAAGCAAGATATGTAGAAGTGAGGGGCACGCACTTAGTGCATGTTGAACTAAGGAGATGCCTTAGTCATGCAATTGCTTCCTAACCCAATGTGGATTAGGTAGCATGTAGGGCCTAGATGGCATGATACAGTACTAACCTTAACCTTTGTTAGCTATGTTGAATGGTAATTCTGCCCACAAAATACCATCTGAGAGGTCTCTAGCTCCCTTTGGTCCTCAAGTTGGTCTACTGTGCATGTTTCACCTTCATCCTTCGTGGGAGGCACATCATCGGGGAACTCCACCTTTAACCCTTATTCAATGTCAATGTTGCTAATAGTCAAAGGGGCTACATTGTTACCATAGATGATAACCTCTCCACCTTTGTATGGAAGCTGAATTTCTTGATGGATAGGAAAGGATATGGCCCATAGTTGAGCCAACCAAAGCCTACCCAAGATCAAGTTGAAACCTAACATCTCTTTGATGACAATGAATTCTGTGGTGATGAGCAATTGCTCCCCTACCAAAAATGCTATCGTGACTATTCCTCTTACAATAATAGACAAACCATTGAAGGATTTCAGGCACATTGTCTTTGTAGGTCTGATTTGGTTGGTAAGACCCAACTTATCAACGACTATGTATGGGATGACATTGGTTACTACCCATCGTAGACATGCACCTTGCAAATTCGACATTGCCCAATGCAAATTGTGATAAACATTGGTACAGTGATGATCTGACCTTTCCCAGGACCAACCTTGGTTACCTAATCTCAAAATACCTTAGGCATTGAGTTTGATTCCTGTGGTGCAAGAGGAAACATCACAATGTGGATAAATTTCTCATCCATTGGAATGTCCTCCATAATAGGAATGGAGGTAAACATGTGAACCATTACTTCACAATGGGAAAAGGAACTCATGATCAAGTTGTATAGGCTTAGTGTTATGTTTTTCTATTTCAAGGCATATTTGACTTGTGCTAATGCATCAAGAAAGTCCTTGTTGTTGTCTGCTACCTTGTTAGCCTTCATCTCCTTCATGCAACCCAAGAGATGGATCTATTGTGGAGGGGATTTAGGCTTTGCTTGCCTTGCTTGTTTTGAAACCTTAGTGCTCCATTGTTGGTTGCTTGTTATGGCCTTCTTAGTTGATTTGGTCATGGGGACAAAGGACAAGGGGACAAGCTTTGATGTGCCTAGTGCCCTTTGCTCTTAGTTCTACCTAAGCATTTGATCAATGAGGTGCTCATTAGGCCTCCTAGGTTGTCATCTCGATTGCCTATTTGGGTCGCTTATAGGATAGGATCTTAGGTGAGTAGGGACTAATGCATGGTCTACCACCAAACTCCTAGTAGGTGAGGAGTTTTCACATTGCAACATCCTTATGACAAGGGGTGCTTGGGTTGTTGTTGCTACAACATGCTATGGGACCTTCACCACAAAGGATGTTATGGGTGCTTGAGGTGGTGCTCTAACAACAAAAGGGGTTCTTGAACTAGTTGAGGACAACGGGGCCCTAGCATTGCCAGAGGTTCTAAGTCATCAATGCTAATAGCATTGATGGTATACCTTGCATCACTTGCATTAAGAGGATCTTTTTACACCATCATTGATTGGTTTTGGGGGTGAACTGGGTTGGTGGAATCAAGGACCAATTCACTGCTATCAATCATGTGTTGTATGTCATCCTGTAAGGGCATGTAAAAATCTATATCATGACCAATCAATCGGTAATATTGGCAAAACTGGTGTACTCTAAAATGCTTGGGGACCAGAGGCTCGTTTGGTAGTGTGGCTGAGGAATTCTTGAGGAGCTCACAATATTGGTCATGTCATTTGCAAGCATCCTTAGACATCTACTTATATTGGATGTGTCCAACATGAAGCAATTGGTCAAAGAGCTCCCACAACTTAATGAGCAATGGTATGTACTTCAAGAAATTCTTGCACTTGAAGTTTGGCCTTAAGGTAGCTAGTGCCATGGCCATCAATAATGTAGGTTGGTTGTTCACTGTAGTGCTAAAGCTAGCCACCTTTTTGTTATTGGCTGGTGCCTTGGTTAGCTTGGCCATTGATTTGGCATTGGTTGGCTTAGCTTCATTGGCCACCATTGCTATAGTTGTGGTTGCCTACTTTCCCTTGTCTTTTTCTTTTTCTTTCTTTGTATGTAAGTTTTTATAGGCCACATAAGCTAGGTCCTTACTAGCCTCTACCGCATCCTGAATGCTCTTGGTATGAGTGAATGCTTGGCTCAAGGATTACGAGGCAAGGCAATATAGCTTTGACTTAATGAAGTCATTCACTACATCCTTGAAAATGTCTAGCAGGTGCATTTCCATGATGGGCTCACAGATTTCCTTGAAAGATGTGCTCCATTGCTGAATGAATTTTTGCACAAGTTCTAAGTGACCCTACTTAACTTACACCAACTGATCCATGGTCACCTCAACCTTCAAGTTATACTTGAAGTGCATGATGAATTGGGTGAGAAACTCTTCCAAAAAAAGTAATGGAGGCCCAATGGAGTGCATAGTACCAATCTAGTGCCTTTCCAATCAAGGACATGGCAAACACATGAATGATTACATGTGGCCATGCTTGTAGTAGAAGGCATTTAGACTAGAAAGTCACCAAATGAGCATTAGGATCCCCTTCTACATTGTATTTGGTGAATTAGGGTAGTGGGACCCCAATGGGTAGTGCCATTGGTGGAACTACAAGACTAATTGAATCATCCTAATAAACATTCATCATATGGATGATTTTAAAGGAGGCATCCTTGAGCTACTTGATCTCTTTGGTTAGAGTTTGGATAATATGGAATGCTTGATCCAAACCTGGGGAGGTTGTAGCAGGCTACATCGGTTAGGCTACCTGTTGTGTTGTTTGGGTGGCCCATGACCTAGCTACAAGTTGCATGATCACATGTGATGCTTGTTGCATGGGTTATGTCATAGGCACAATGGCTAGGCCCCACCACATTTTTATGGATTGGGCCATTATAAAGGAGGCCAACACGACAAGTGGAACATACAACACCTGAGTTGTATGCAGCAGAGGAACATACATGATGTGCACGTAAGGTTGCATAGGCATCACGATTTCTAGTACAGACAATGGAATAGATTGAATAAGTTGTGAAGGTATGAAAAAGGGTAGGATAAAAGAATGTGTAACATCTTGGTATGTCTATTGTGTTTGGTGGACCACCACCATAAGCATGGATGTGGGCAGTGACACCTGGCTTATGACTGTCTCTAAATATATAGATGGGTGAGATAGTGAAGGAAAGAAAGCAAAGGCTGTCCACTAGAACGAGGCGTGGAATGAGTCATCATGCTCAGATCAAGCCTCAAATTCATCTTTCTTTTCTTGCAAGGGCTCCTCATAGTTGGTCCCTTCCTCACACTCGAGGTTTTAGATGAGGTTATCCAGCATCCACTGGTAGGGCTCTATGAGTGGAATGAAATCCATAATGGAGGAGAAATACTCCTTCCCATTTTAGTGCATAAGCTCAAAACTATATTTGACTTTCATTTCTTGGTAGTCTACATACAAACTCACCTGGAGCTTCATGAAAATGAAGTTGTATTACTTGTCATTAAGTACCATATGCTTAGGTGATAGGTTGTGTAACCTAAAAAACTACCTCTATTCTACCAGGATAGGACTAGGAGAGTGATCAATCTAGATCTCCTACTAAATAGGTTGGACAACAACTATGCCTGAAGTGGAGGTGGAAGGTTGTTTAGGGTTCATGGTGCAAGGGGGAAATGCAAAGGTTATTGAATGCAAAAGGGAGAAAAATAGCTAACTTTGCTAACTAAAAAAATGACTAGGTATAAAAATGCAGAAAAAATGGCTAAGTATAAAACTGCTAAAAAATGGCTAAGTGTAAAAATGCTAAAAAAAGGACTAAGTGTAAACTATAAAAATAGTTAATTGTAGGACTATAATTAAGGCCGACTACACTCCCTACGCTGGGAGCTGACTATGCTCCCTATGCTGGGAGCTGACCATGCTCTACTAAGCACCCAAAATTTGGCTAAGTATAAAATATATGCTCTAGTGGTTGTCAAGTGGGGTTCTAGGGGAACTAACGATGGGGACCAATCTGCACAAGGGTGCAAAGAGCATGCAAGGAAACAACCAATGGAGATAGTAGAAGGAAATGGCAAAGGTCCTCCTTCTAGCATCAAAAAATTGTAGTAACTAAAAATGTCAAAGGCTAGAACAATACATCAAGAGGTCTACGATCATACAACTTTGACCCTACATTCACATGAGGGCCTACTAGAAATAGAGATGTGGTTCCTAGAACAGTCTTGTCAATCAAACTAGGACTTATCGGATGTTATGCCAAAATGAATGCCAATGGTTTGCATAGTGTTTGCAACATCCACGATGTCAACTAGGGTGAGCATAGTTGAGGTTTTCGGTGCAAAATGAGGGTGCAAACATTTGAATATGTGTAGAATATAGAAAAAAATGTAGATAAAATGCTAGAACGCAAGTAAAAATTCCAAAAAATGCATAGGAAGTAAGCTAGAGAGAAATTGGCACCACCCCAAATGGGGGAAAGTGTAGTTAATTGCAAAGAAAGATAAGGAGGTACGTGGTGTACAAACAAGCATAGTAGGTAGCATAGACACAGTCTTAGGCTATGAAGATTGACATCTACCATGAAGTCTAAGCCTACCAGGTCGGCCACTACGGTGTACTATGGGTTGTAGTGGTCTACGATGTGCAAGATGGACGTGCAACAATGCTACTGTGGTGTCCAACAGTGTTTGCCAAAATGCCAAGTGCACTTGAATGCCAACGTGCTTAGAATGCAAATTTTGCTAGCTAAATGCTTCAAATGCCAACCTTGCTTTTGATTTTCCAACCCCTAGAATGTGGAATGTTGGGGTATTTATAGGCCTAGGGTTAGCACAAATTGTGGATCAAGCACCACATGGTAGAGGGGTAGTTGGGACTATGCTAGCCCCAACTATGCTTCTAGTAAAGTAAATGGTGTTTTGCTAATGTGCTCCAATGGAACTTATGAGACTGCCAAACTATGACTATGCTACCAAGACTGCATGTTCAAGTTCCAAGGAGACTACAATGTACCTAAAAAATGCAAAATAGTGTAGTTTTGGAGACTATGCTCTGAGACTACACTGCCCACTTTCTTGAGTGGTGTCAAGAGTAAGTACAATTTGGGGGCAAATGGGGCGTGCAAAAGAAATGTAAATTGTTGATCATTACTTGCTGAAGGAATGTTGGAGCTAAGATCAAGGTCAATGCTAAGTTCTAAAGGCTTCTGGAAGCAATTTTGCATGACTACGTTAACTACGATCTAGAGCATAGTCCAAAAGTTAGATAAATTTTACCAAAAAAATGAGGTCCAATGTAGACTACGCTAACTACGCTCTAGAGTGTAGTCCTAATAGTGAGAGTGTAGCCCTAATGCTTAGAAAAATCTGGCAAAAAATTGATGTCTTCATGTAGACTACACTTTGGAGCATAGTAGGGAGTGTAGCCTCAAAAGTTAGAAATTTTGCCAAACTATTTCTTCCATGCCAAGCCAACCTAATAACTTTTGGCTTGACACTTAGGCAAATTTGCAAAATTGATCATTGTTGTACTGACTATGCTCTAAAGCATAGTCCCAGTAGGGACAGTGTAGTCCAACCCTTAGAAATTTTTTAGCTATTATTGACACTTAGAAAAATCTTGCAAATCTAAACTTCTGTTGCAAACTACGCTGACTACACTTTGGAGCATAGTCCCAGCAATGGGAAGCATAGGCCCAACACTTAGAAAAAATTTTCCTAGTTCTAACATTTAGACAAATTTGTAGTTAAGGCCTGATGGCCTAAATTTGGTGGTGTTTCAAATAAGAATTTGTTATAGGCCTTTTTTAGAGTTGGAGATGAGAGCTACAGCATCAACATATAGTAAAAGGTTGAAAAATTAATCATTAATTTTAATAAAGTATCTATTTGGAATTTCTTACATCCACTCCTCTAGTTCATTAATAAAAATACAAAAAAGAGTAGGTGAAAGAGGACTATCTTATTTCACCAAAATATCACTATGCAATCACACATTTTTATGGGAGTTGTGGTCTATGATATGTTTATATACCTCTTGGTAAATACTTTGAACAATAGCTACCAAAGATGGAGGAGTACCTATGTCATATAATCACTTCCAAAACTTGTTTCAAAGAACTGAATCATATGCTTTAGAAAAATCCACAAAGTAAATAAATTTTTTATTATTTTACCATTTTGCAAAATCAACAAGATATTTCAATGTAGATGTGCAGTGAGTACCCCTATTCTCAACCATACAAATCACTAAGCATTCATGCGAGATCCAGTCAAATTCTATGAACTTTATTTCTTCCAATACACTAGCCTCTAAGAAGTGAACTTGTACTAACAATCATTCATTGTCTTTCAAATTACACTTGTGATATGCAAAGATATGGTTTAAGTGTAAATGAGGTGTATGATTTTTATTATTTTTTATGTTTTATGTTTTGGATGCTTAAAATAAAGGATGAAAGGAATAAAGTAATTTAATTGCTAGTTTAATCTAACTAAATACACCTAACTAATCCTAACATAAGAATCTAGTCCCACTTGTTGTAGACATCCTAAACACGTATAATGCTACTAGGTTACCAAATGTAAGCATTACTAGGGTTACCAAGCATCATGACATGCTCAAAGTGGTTGTACTTATGTGCTTAATTAATCACTACTTAACCTAGCTTAGTTTAGCTTAATTAATTATTTAATTAATTAAAGCATTAAAGGAAATTACATAAAACATTAAATGCATAAATAAATAATTAATCTATTTCCAAGTATTGTAAGGTTTATCAAAAGGCTCATCTTTATTGCCATTCACACTACTGTGCTTAAGTACATCAATGCTTGAATAAAAATCTATACACTTTCTGACTCCTAATGGAAGCAATCAAAGAATACTCTAGCTTTCAAATGATAAAAATATAAGAGCTCTACTATATCTATGACAATAAATGTCATAAACATGATAGGTGAGCATGTATTTATAGACTTTATTATGAAGTTGTGTCAACGAGGCCTCATAAATGCAACAAATGCTACATCGATGCAACCCCATTGATGGGGCCTCGTAAATGTAACAAATGCTACATTGACATGGCCAANCATGTTTATGACATTTATTGTCATAGATATAGTAGAGCTCTTATATTTTTATCATTTGAAAGCTAGAGTATTCTTTGATTTCTTCCATTAGGAGTCAGAAAGTGTATAGATTTTTATTCAAGCATTGATGTACTTANGTGGTGTTCATGACACAAAATTTAATACCATGATATGACTACTAAAACTAGATAGCACATCCTCTAATGGCATGAATATGGTTGATAAGATTAAGAAATCCTAAGTAATGAAGGCTCCTAAGATTCTAAAGGACCTTCTCCAACTTCAAGCATGCACGATGGTTGAGGAGGCAATGGCTATCCTACTATGGCTACTACCTCTAGTGCAAGGCAAAAGGTATCCAATAATTCCTTCATCTTCTTCTCCTTGCTTCAAGGATCATCTATAGTCCACACAACATTGCCAATGTGAGCTAGAATGGGGATATCCCACAAATAGGGCATTATTGGGAATAGCTACTTAACATTAATTAACCAGGCAGTGAATTGTTTGCATTTGACATCAAACACCCTAACTACACTTTGTAGCTCTTGGTAATCATTCATTCTTTTGACTAGGCTCTCAGCAATGGATCTTTAATTAGTATATTTTCCCTTAAGAACCTCGATTTTAACATTTTCCTTCACAAGCGTTTTCTTGTTATCCTTGTTGTGCTTAAACTTGGCTTCGTATAATAAGTACAAGCTGGTCACCTACTTTTCCAATTCTAACCATGGCATTTAATAGTCAACATAGCTAGGTTTACATATTAGAGATTGGAAAGCTCCATATATTCAATTAATCTTTTCTATCTGTAAATCCTTCAAGTGAATTTCTGCTTTATTATATTGATCAATCCCATCAATGATGGCCTACCATAATTCATGTCCTTGTTTGAGTTGATGGAGGTTCTTGTTTACCTTTTCCTTTTCCACTTGAATGTGTTTCTCATTTATTTCCTTTTGTGGGCCAACCTTGTCTCTATAGTAATTTTTGACTCTCTCAAATTTGAGAGCCTCTAATTTCCAGGCAACTACTTCTATTGTAGTCTGTTGGTAAAGGACACGAACCTCCTCCATGGAGAGGTTTCTTTTCTTGACTTCTAATTTCCTTAACTCTATATTTGCTCTAGCTAGTTGCTCTTACTATTGATGGATAAAACTAGTCAACTATTTTTTATGCACATTAATGTTTTGCAAGAGATGGTTTTCTATAGTCAGTTGAACATTCTTCTAGTGGGTCAAATCTAAGCACTTCTGAATTTTATGTTGGGTGGCCTCTGCCAAGGATCAGTAGAAAACCACCATCTCCATTACACCCTAAACCCCTTTCAACCTAGTGTGAAGCTATTCAATAGCTTCATCCCTTGTTAATGCTAGGTTGATAAATGCATGGTTGGCAATCTAGGCTCTCAGTTTAGCAACTTCTGTAGTCAAGCATTTATTTAACTCCTTTTTTATTTTGAGTTACCCTTCCAAAACAATATTCTTGCCCCTTGCCTTTAGCAACTCTAATTAGGTTATAGTTATGCTATCCAAAAGCTTAAATAAATTCAAAATTAATTGCCTTATTCCTACTAGTCAATCCAGTAGCTACTCGTGCTAAGCTATACTTAGTCTACCACTTATGATTCCTGAAAACATCAACACATCTTTAAGCACAATGATGTCTGGAATAGACATCGTAGGTGCATTAAGTATCTTAATAATTCTATCAACAACCACTTCTGTTGTTGTTTCTTTCTCTTTGTATTGCATCATTAGTATTGTTGTTTCCTAATCCTCCTATAAGTGCACTGAAAAGGTTGTGGTGTTCTCATAAATCTTTGGGAGTTGTTGTTATTCTAAGATAGATACTATTACCTCTCTAGCACTAGGATTCAACCTTGTAGACAACTACATTCATTGGATAGATAAAATGGATTAACCTCCATTGAACCCATTCATTTTTTCTATCCAATGAATGTTGTTGTACTCTATGAAATCAACNTTGACTATTCAGGCAACCTCGTTCAAGTGACTCATCATAGGCCAATACACATATGGGTCTCCATCACTCACACCTACTTGTTACTCTTACTCATTCAAGAGTCACTCTCAAAACTCATGCAACCATTGGGATGTTACAGCAATGTCCATTACTACTTCTCCTCTTCTTGGATTATTATTGTAGGACTTTAATACTTCATCATCTTCATCCAATTAGTAGTCGAAGCATGTTAAACAACATCATTAGTATAGAAAACTATTCTTTTTCTTCAACATAGTTTTCTAATGAGGCATGGAAAGGGGAGTGTCTTCCTTCCACATTCATTCTCCTTGAATCACTTCTGTATCTCTAGATAGATTAGCTATGGTAGTTTGACCAAGAATCTTTCACTTAGAGTGACACATGCATAGGCAGAAAAGGTAGTGGTCTTGCTAAGCCTCACCATGGGATTTAGGTAAAAGACTACAATCTTATAATAGATGCATTCTGCTAGTGTAAGCGTGTTGTACTCTATGCAATCAACATCATAGCACCATTGAACCCATTCATTTTTTATGATGGAATCCACCTACATCAGAATCTCGATGAGATTCACCCTAGTTTCTAGCAACCCAAGTGCTTCTACAATGGCTTGTACCAAGTAAGACACTAAAATATCTTTGATCTTGACCATTGAACCAACCTGCCTATAACTTCAAAATAGAAATGTCTCTTCCATGTACCACTCCCCATTAGAAGTGATAATTGGCCACATGGGAGAGGTCTTCAGTTGGTCTTGTACCCCATTAGGTGCTTGCTCCAAGAAAGAACCAAAGTTCAACTCTTTGAGCACCATTTTCTAGACCTCCCTTAATCAAGGTCACCTCAAGGTTCACTTGTTGGGCTGGATCCTTATCCTAGTAGAAATGTTCCATTGCTACCACCTATTCTAGAATCTAATGAATAGACTTCACTTCAGCCTCCTCCCTAAGAGGTGCCATGGCATGGGTTGTGATCAATTCTTCCAAGGCTTGCTCTTGGCCCATTCTCATTCTTGGCCATTTTTTCCTTCGTTGACACAGTCTTCCTTCNCGTATTCGTATGGTTGAGTGTATGGGTACCTCGCCACTCATCACTTCCTATGTGTTTTTGCCTTTTGGTGCCATCTGTGGTCACAACACATCCATGAATTATTAGATATAATGTGTAACTTAGAATATTTGCATACCTTATCTCATTGAGTAGTTACACTTGGCTATGGTTTGACCATGGCAGATTGATTATTGTATTACTATTATTTCATTAATTAATTAATTTTTTATTGTGTCACCTAAGCTTGTTGGAAAGGTTTAATTCTCATGATTTGGTGTTTTAATGATAATTTCTTAGTTAAACCTTTATGAGAGTTAGAAAAATGTCAAGAAATTTTCTATCAAAAATGGGACATTTGTGGCCCCCATGATTAAGAGCTTACCTTTGGGAGCTACAGGATTGAAGAATGGAGTGATTTGAATAAATGATTAGGAAGTTATGGGCTCTAGAAGGTTTTGGACTCTAAAAACTACAAGAACTCCTTGGGCATTTCAAAGCAAATGTGAAAATTTCAAAGGGGTCATGCATATATATAGTATTTTTGCACAGTGTATACAAAGCTACATATATGCATAGGATCCATTGATGGGACCTTATTTAGGAGGTCTGTAAATAAAATTTTAAATTTGAATATTTCAAAAAATACAAGAAATTTTTTAATGAATTTGGGATCTATGAAGTCCCAAAAAAATCCAATAATATGATGAAATCATTGAAGAGGATTTTTAACTGCTTAAAAATTAAAAAATTTGATGGAGAATGTGTGAATTTAAGAAAATACTTAAAGGAGCACATAGTCAAATGCAAAATATGGATGCATGAAAGATTTTTATTGCAAAAATGCCTAAGGATAAGGTGCTTAATGAACCCAACCAAGAGATATGCAACTAGGTCCCCCCCATAGCAAGCACATGCCCTATTTGCCCTTACATAACCTCAACCCAAGGAGTCCATGGACCCCAAAGGTGATTAGTGATTGATGAAAGTTAAGGACTAAGACTTGAAAGATTCTACCAACAAATTCAAGTACATCAAGGAAAGACATTAAACAAGAACATGGACACTGACAGTGAGCTAAGTTATGGGTAGCATGGATGGATGATGAAGAATGTGGAATGGAATTCCAAATTGAGGTCATAAGAAGTCCCTTGTGGATTTGTGTTTAAATAACCTAAGAAGATCCATCCCTAGTCCAAACCAAAATCAACCACTTTCAGTGACTTTGCATTGCCACTTCAAGACTGATCCATACCCTTGAGACATAAGAGTGCTTCCATAGAATAACCATCATTCCTTAAGAAGAAGGAAAGAGAAGCAAGAAGTGAGAGAGGGCCTTAGTTAGAAGGGACCTTGAGGCATGGGTAACATGTCTTTCTAGTCCCATAACTAGTTCTTGTAGCTCGTTTATTTGTCTAAGGGATGTGCTTTGAATTTCAAACATTTTATATTCTTTTTCTTTTCCATTTTTTTTCTTTGTTTCTTTATTTTCTCTTCTCTCTTTTCTTGTTTGAATGGGAACCACACCATGCAAAGACTTATTTAACTTCCTATTTATGGTTGACACAAAACAATAACAAGTCCATGAAAACACTCATGCATCCAAATAAGTAGAGGAGTACAAAGAGGATTGAATACCCTTGAAGTCACACCCTATGCAAACCTTTGAATCCTTCCTAATTCTGGAAACCACCAAGGTTACAAATTTATTAAAGGCTTATTTAATAAAAAGGACCTCATATTTCCAAAATGAGGACATCCATAGATTTTTTTGGATACATGGATGTTGTGGACTTACTACCTATTCCATAAAAAATAAACCATGCCTTAGTCATCGGTACAAAAATTCAAAAATAGAAACCAAACATTAGCAAACAAAAACATTAAGCACAAACCACCATTAATAATAGCTACAACACCACTATGTCCTATTAGCACAAATCACATTTATTAATAGAAATTAGAAAATCACACTAAAATAAAGTAAAATATATAAGAAAGTGTAAAATATTCAAGAAAGATTTAAATGTACTAATGATGGTATAAAATAAGAAAAAATTTTAAAATCAAAAAGATGTAAAATAGACAATTTGCAAAAAAACAAAAATGTGCAAAACAAACAATAGAAAAATGAAGGAACTACGTATATGATTAGCATGGAAGCCCATCTCCCCCATGACTAAGTTGGAAAGAGAAGATCCAAAAAATTGAGCGTGGTTGTCATCTATTGAGGTATTTGTTGCACTAGCTTGCTTGGGCTCATGGAAAGGCTTCACCTATTGGATGTTGATCAACTACTTCTTCTTTGGGCTTTCAAGTTTTTATATGATCATGGCACCAAAAGGAAAGGTTTCATTGATTCTATAACACCCCTCCCACAATGTTTGAAATTTTGTTTTTGAGAAACATGTGTGGGGTTCCAATAGAGGACCTTATCTCTATGTCGAAGTTTGATCCTTCTAATTCTTAGGTCACATCATTGTTTGTTGAATACCTTATGCACTTCATTCAAGGATAGGGCTACCAATTAATTTTCATCTAGTACATTTAGGTTAATTAATCTTTCTTTTTATGCTAAGCTAAGGTTAAGGACCAAGTCACAGGTTTTTAAAAGTATATAGAGCTTGAATTGGATAGGTAGAGTTGGTAATTTTCCATACACCAACTCATGGGAAAGTAGCCTATAGGAAGTTTCCATGTTAAGCAGTATTCCCAAAGATCATCATTTAATTTTGTGCTCTAGTTTTTCCTATATTTCCTAATAGTTCTCATTAGGATCTTTGTGATCTTCCTATTCATAGCTTTTGCTTGACCATTAGCATGGGGGTGGTAGGATGTTGTTAATTTATGTTGAACCCCTAAGTGCTACATAATCTTGCAAAAGGTAGCACCTATAAATTGGGTTTCATTGTCAGAAATCAGTGCACATGTGATGAGTCATGAGGTACTCTNTTCATTGGGCCAAGCAGTTCATGGAAATCAATTGAAACTTTTACAAGGTGTGCACCGATGGCCTAATTCATTGGTGTGTTCCTAATGTGGATCAGTTGCGAATTCTCTAGGATTCTCATGAAGGCCCTTATGGAAGCCACTATGTAGGGAGATGCATAGTCATAAAAATATTGATGGTAGGATACTATTGGCCCATAATATTTACAGATGCCCACCAATTTGTTCAATCTTGTGAACATTGTCAATGTGAGGGTGTGATGATCACATGAATAGAGGGACCTCAACAGTGGATGTAATTACTAGAATCCTTTCACAGATAGAGCATCAACTTCATGGATTCCATCACATCCATGTCAAATGAAAAGGCATATATAATCATCATTGTTGATTACTGCACAAAATGGGTAGAAGTAACAATTATCACAAACTGTATATCATCCACTGTTACGTGGTTTGTACAACAAAATTTTATGAGCATGTTTGGGGTGCCACATTGATGAAACATCTTTTTTAGTCAACGCAACGTTAGGTATCTGATGTTGGGGTTGCGATGTTAGGGTCTTGATGTGACATTGGGTATCCAACATTAGGGGCTATATGCTGGCCTATAAATATAGCACCTGGGCTTCCAACTTAAGTTAGTTTTTGCAATTTCTAATCAAAGTAGCAAAGCTCTTGCAGTTTATTTTCTCTAGAGTTAGAATATTTTCTGAGTGCCTGTAGAAAGAGTCTAAGTGTATAAAATTATTTACTCAAACATTGATGTACCTAACCGTAGTAGTGTGATGGGAATGNTGAAAGGATTCTAGTAATTACATCCACTGTTGAGGTCCCTCTATTCATGTGATCATCACACCCTCACATTGACAATGTTCACAAGATTGAACAAATTGGTGGGCATCTGTAAATATTATGGGCCAATAGTATCCTACCATCAATATTTTTATGACTATGCATCTCCCTACATAGTGGCTTCCATAAGGGCCTTCATGAGAATCCTAGAGAATTCGCAACTGATCCACATTAGGAACACACCAATGAATTAGGCCATCGGTGCACACCTTGTAAAAGTTTCAATTGATTTCCATGAACTGCTTGGCCCAATGAAGAAACTATTCTTTCATTCTATAGTCCAAATCTTGTGGCATTTCTTGACTAAGAAGGTAAGTGAGGATGCCATCATACCAATTGAATTCTATGGGCATCTATTTATTAATTACACTAGTAAAGAGGATTTCATCTAGAAATTAATCAAAGAGTGGACTCTCCTCCTCTTTGTCATCCCATCATAACCAAGAGAGATGGTCAACAACCACATTCTCAATCCCCTTTCAATCTACCATCATGAAATTGAATTCCTGCAAGCTCACAAACCACCGTATGACATGGAGACTTACCATTGGCTTGTTTATCAGGATGTGGATGGCACTATGATTAGTATGCACAAACACTTTATATCCAATCACATAGTGCCTAAAATTTTCCAAAGCATACACCACCACCATTAGTTCTTTCTCTGTAGTGTAATTCAGCTATGCACCCATAATGCTTTAGCTTGTGTAGTGGATATAATATGGACATTTCTTGTCATCTAATTGTGTAAGCATAACTCCTAAGACATAATTTGATGTATTTTTATGATATGAAATGGTTTAGACCAATCAGATGCTCGTAGAATTGGAGTCTCTACAAGCTTCTACTTAAAGCTCTAAAATGCATTTGTGCATTCCTTGGTCTAGATGAATGGAGAATATTTCTTTGTTAGCTTGACCAATGGTTTTACGATCTTAGAGAAATTCTCTATGAACCACCAATAGTAACTAGTGTGTCCAAGGAATGACTAAACATCTTTTATAGTTTCTAGTTAATAGGTAAGTCCTTGGATGATCCTAATCTTTTTAGGGTTGACCTTAATCCCTTCCTACAAAATTCTATGTCCTAATACAATGCCTTCTTAGATCATGAGATGGCTCTTTTGCCAATTGAGCCAAAAATTTATCTCCACACCCCTTTTAAGAACTTTCTCATGGTGGTCCAAGACTTGCTCAAATATAGCACCATAGGTGGAGAAGGCATCCATGAAGACTTCCACCCCGCAACTAATTTGTTGCTGAAAAATGTTCAAGACCAAGCATTGGAATGTTACAAGAGCATTGCATAGACCAAAAGGCATCTTTCAATATGCAAAAGTCCCCTAGGAACTTGTGAAAATTGTTTTGGCCTGATCCTCTAGTGGGATCTAGATTTAGTTATTGCTAGTATAACCATCTAGAAAACTATAATAACAATGCCTAGATATAGTATCTAACACTTGATCCACAAATGGAAATAGAAATTAATCTTTGAATGTTTCCATATTCAACATTTAGAAGTCAATGTAGATCCACCATTTACCATGTTTCTTTGGCACTATCATAAGTGGGCTGATCCACTCACTATCCGCAATGGGGTACATGAACCCTACCTTGAGAAGTTGCTTAATCTCCTCTTTAACAATTTACCTCAATTTTGGATTTAATTACTATTGTGGTTGCCTCCTTGGCTTCATGGATGGATTAGTATAAATGTAGTACTAGCATATTTGTGGATTAATTCAAGTGAGTTTAACATATAACCAAGCAAAGGCTATTGGCCATCTATTAACCACTTTCAACAATTTTTCTTTTCTCTCAAAAGCAAGTATGGCATTAAGTATGATCAACTTGCCATTTTCAAGAATGCATATTCTAGATCAACAAGTAGATTTTTCAACTCTAGGGACTCTTGTTTAAAATTTTTAGGAATTTCCAACTCTCCCCAATAGGTATCATCATTTGCATTATTAGAGAGTTAGTGATGAACTTGCTCTAGTTTATCCATGCTTTCAATATAGGCACATGTCAAACTCTCAACAAGTTCCATGCAAATTGTGTGGCTTCTAAGATCAGTTGTCAGCCACTAGATGCCCTCTTGTTTTATAGCTACTACATATAGGAACCTTTGAACTTCAAATTCATCTACACACTATCTGCATGCTTTTATGAATGTGCTCTTGATAGACCAAAGTTTCTGCACACAGTTACGCCTAGTATCACTATACATGATGCATGGAACTCTCTTCTTCTCAATATTTCCAAATTCATTATCCTTATAAATTTCCAAGGAGAGATTTCTAATGCCTATTCATGCATCAACAATGCTCAACCATGCCCTTTCCATAATAATTGGGAAGTCTTCCTTGCAGTTGTCAACCTTGATGACTAGAAAATTAGCAAGATAGGACCACCCACATACAGTGATCACAATGTCCTCCACAAGTCTCAAAGAAACAATGATTGACTAGTCTACCAATTCTAAATGGATATTGCTCTTCTTGAGAGGTAACAAGTTCCATGCTTTGTACATGTCATGGGAAATTAGATTGACACAAAACCTAAATCAAGAAGAGCCTTGCATGGCTCATGTCTAGAAATATATAAGTAAATGAGAGGAATTTTAGGATTAGATCTTTTCCTAGGAAGGTTTCCAACCTTGATCTAATTAGACATAGCATGGGTTAACATGACAGTGTGAATCTTAGGAGGCATTTGGTTTGAAGGAATCTTGCAAGGATTTGATGTAGAGGATGATGGGAAGACAAGGTAGCCAGCCACATTAGTCAGTGAGGAATTTGGAGGACTATTGGATAGGAAGAATGGTCATTTTTGAGATCTTGGTTCCAAACCACTTGGCTACTAAGCTAGCTATAAATTAACAGCCCTAGTAGCATTACATTGTTATGGCTATGGTGGAATTTTTCCCTACATAGATGGAGTAGAAGGTAATTGGGTTGAGGGTGGTGGAGCATGTGCCAAAGGATGAGAAGAGTGATATAGATATGGGGTTTCCCCTTTAGTAGATGGAGAATGAGTTTGGTGATTTTCAAGAGGGTAGTAGTAGTGTTGAAAATGAGCATGACTACAAGAGTCACGCAAACACATTGGTTGCTAAACAGAGTACCCATATGGATCTAGCTACCTATAAGGGTATTGTTGCCTTGGTGATGGCATCCCACATGATTATGGGTGTTTCCACTATTAGTACTACTCAAAAAATTATGGTAGAGCTTCACTTGGATAATAAGCTTTTTGTTGTTGGTGGAACTACCTTGGATTGCTTTGAGGATAAGGCAATATTCTAGGTGCTTCCCTTCTTACTAGTCTAAAATTCAATGTGTATACCCTAGACTCTTACAAGTGTGACACAATAGAAAAATATCCTTTAGGATGTTCATATTGGCAAATGTTACATCCACCATCATCATTAGATTCTAACACCACAACTTCTTCTTCTACAAGAGCTTTGCCCTAGCCCCTTTAATAGGCACATTCAACTCCTTTCTACCTCCTACAATTATGGTTACTACTCTACTCTCTTGATTCTTCTATGATCCTTAGAGCAATTTATAATTTTTCATCTAATGAATTCCACATTTTATCTACCTTGGACATAATTTTAAATATATATTTTTGAATCAGCAAGGTCTTTTTGTTCACCACCTCATCAAGTGGTGACTCCTTGTTCTCACAAAACTAAACATCTATTTTTCTAATGGAAGGATCTTTGTTATATTCCTCAACACTTTCCCATTTCCTTAGCTCTCCTTCTTCTTTTTCTACCTACTCTATCAGCCTTTGGATCTGATAAGCTCTAAGTTTTGATAGCTTCCTTGGGCATAAACCCCAATAGTTCTTCTTATGTCTAATTTGAGTCCATCTCTGATGTGGAAAAATTATTCCTGGTAAGAATAACCATGGCTAGGGAATCAGTGTATGAGAGAATAGTATCTACCCATGGAAACATACAAGGGTTTATGTGTTCCTTTCTTCCATCCTTAGATCTTCCTTCTTAGACTAGACACTTAGAAGTATGTTTGGTATTTATCATTGAACAACTTTAGCATTATACTCCAGCTATGGATAGATGCTAGCTCCAAGGATCAATACCAACTTTCTGCTTCCTTGATGAGTATCCTAGGAAATAGCTTTAATTTCTACCAATCATTTTCAATATTTTGTAAGGCATAGGCATCATGAAAGGCTTGAATATGTGTTTATGAATTAGAGTTATATCCCCCATCGAATCTAGGAATATTGTTCATGTTAAGTCGCTTGATCCAACTATCCTTCACATGCCTAGTTGAAGTTCTTACTACCTCTAAAATATTTATCATGCTTCGAGTTACCAGTAAAGGTTCATCATCATCATCATCATTTCAATGACATTAATGATGTCCTCTTCTACCCCTTTGTTCATGGCAGGCCTAGTGATCATTATTATCCTACTATCCACCTTCATTATAATTTTCCTTTCAGTAATGTCTATTAGAACCAAAAGAGGAAGAAGAAGATGTAAATGAAGAAGACAAAGAAGGAGGAGGATTTCCACCACCATGGTATATACCACCTCCTCTACATTTTTCATGGTCATGTTCATCAACTTTGTTGTCATCCGAGTGCTTGCCAGAGCCCCTACTTGGACTCCCATTTTTTCCTAAACCCAAATTGTTGATAGTGGACTATAGCTTCAAGTTCAAGCCACCATCACCAATATCAAGGGGTAGAGAATCTTCATGTTGAGAACCCTCAGAGGAAAGATCCTCATTGTCATTTTGGTTAAGTAAGAATAAGAGATTGGTGAACCATTTCCGCTTCATAGCCTCATGGTGCTTCTCTTGGTGTTGATCTCTCTTGCATTGTGTTTCAATGGGATGATAGTCCCAATAGTTATAATTATGCACAATGTACTCTTCTTAGAGATCCTAGATGCCCAAACTCCTAAGAGTTCGGAGTAGCATCTTAGGCATAGATTGATTCGGAGGCATTACAATGTTGCCCTCTATATCTCACCACTATGATTGTTCATCTTGGTGCAGAATGAAGGTGAAGTCAAGCACATACTCCTCTAGATGAGTACATATCACCTTGAATTCTTGACGCATTGGTAGTTTAGTATCATCATGCTTGTAAGAAGAAAATATTCTACAGATAAAATAAGTTATTAGTATGCTCAAATTATTATATTATATTTATTTTTACAATTATTTTTGACCTTAAGGTTAATCCAACGATGTTAATGATTTTTACTATACCTAGATAGTGCATGTTTCAAACAAAAAGAATCCCTAGAAACAACACCAATGATGAACAACGAATACCCCTACACTCAACCATACAAATCACTAAGCATTCACATGCAATCTAGTCAAATTTCGTGGACTCTATGTCTTTTGATACACTAGCCTATAAGAAGTGAACTTGCCCTAACAGTCATTCATTGTCTTCTCAATTACACTTGTGATATGCAGAGATATGGTTAAGTGTAATTGAGGTTTATGATTTTTATTAATTTCTTATGTTTTATGCTTTGGATGCTTAAAATAAAGGATGGAAGCAGTGAAGTAATTTAATTTCTAGCTTAATCTAACTAACTACACCTAACTAATCCTAACATAAGCATCTAGTCCCACTTGCTATACACATCTTGAATATGTATAACGTTGCTGGGTTACTAAACATTAAGTGTTACTGAGATTACTAGGTGTCATGGCATGCTCAAAGTAATTGTACTTATGTGCTTAATTAATCGCTACTTAATCTAGCTTAGTTTAGCCTAATGAATTATTTAATTACTTAAATCATTAAAGGAAATTGCATAAAAAATTAAATGCATAAATAATTAATTAATGTATTTCCAAGTGCTGCAAAGTTTATTAACAGACTCATCTTTATTGTTGTTCACATTGCTATCCTTAGGTACATCAATACTAGAATAAAGACCTGTACACTTTCTAACTCCTACTATGTGCTCTCAAAATAATATTCTAACTTTCAAATGACAAAACTACAAGAGCTCTACTACAACTATGACAAGACATGCCATAAACACAGTAGGTAAGTGCATATTATGGACTTTATTATGGAGTTGCATTGATAGGGCCTCATAAATAGAGCAAACACTACATCGATGTGGCCCTATCGACAAGGCTATACCACGTCGATGGGGGCCCATCAATGTGACACTTTAACACTTCATCAAACGTAATAACATAATTAATAGTAGAATGATGACATTTAAACCTAGCTTGTGAAATTACTCACACATTATTTTTTTGTATATATTTACCAATCTTCATCTCAAGAATATTTCCCTAAAGCTTAGAAAAAATAGTACAGATTACAATCAACCTATAATTATTTAAACCAAATCTATCCTCTTTTTTAGAAGCAAAATACCTTTTTACTATAGTATTCTTTATCTAAATCAATTTTGAGACTATGGTTCTGATTGTTCAAAGTGGTTACCATACTATCTCTTTTTATTTTAAATTAAATTCTTATAAAGCTTGATAGCTATTGAAGACATTTTTCTTTTTAATTTAATTCTAGCTTACACACATTCAAAGTAAAACCAAGGCTAAGATAGTGTTGTTGCTTTTCTAGAAACATGTTATACTACTATAACTAAAATTTCTTCAAGTTTTACATTAGGATTTCAGCACTTTTGAACTTCCTCTTAAAAATATAACTTAACTTTATCTATTATCCTACAAGAAACTAGCTTTCTCTGCTGGCTAACATGCTGTAAATTTATCAAAAAGCTAAAATAAAATGGTTGATGATTAGACTCAATCACCTCATCACATACTTTAAATTGTTTAATACAAGTCAGACTCTCTATATTGTTGATGAGAAAATTCATCCATGAGGAATCTTGTGGTCCTATGAATGTGTAATAACCAAAATTGAAAAGTTTGGGTAACCCATTAAGAATTACCAAATTAAAACCTTAAGTCCAATCCAATAAATTTCTACCTCTATGATTAACTTGAAGGTCTTAAGAGAATGTTTTTCACTCTAAATTATTTTCATAGTCTAAATATCTATGCTAATTCTAAAAGCTTAGTAGAATTTGTTCAAGTTAAAACCTAGCATTAAAATTGCCACAAATGGAAATTTTTTCCATTTTAGCCAAAGTAGCAATATCCATCTCAAATCTCTAAAAGGGAAAGTCCCTTGAGAGATTTTCTTTAGCATAAAAAGTAGATTCTTGATGAGCAAAATAACAAAAAGCTAAGAAAAAACTAACCCACCATGAGATACTCAAATCCAAACATATTACTTGTATTCATCTACTTTTTCGACTATCATATATCATTGTATGGTATTAAAAATTAGCACAACTAAGCCACCATAAGGTCTTCCATGTTTACTTTTTTTTTTTTTCCTCCAAGGGAAAAATCTAAAAACTTGGATAGAAAAGATCATTGGAGTTATTCCCATGCCATGTTTAAGTAATCCTAAAAATATCAAATTTATTAAAGAAAAAATTACTATAGAAATTAATAAGTTTATCTACTATAGATTCATTGATATTCAAAAAATCACAATGCAAAATTTCTAATTCCTATAGGAATTTTAATCCCCATTTACAATCATTGATTACAACATATTTAGCACTAAGATAGGTAATTTTTCCTCCTCTCTTATCTTTTTAACTTTCTTTCATTCCTCAACGTTTTTAGCATAATCTTTATGTGAAAGGACTTCATTTAGCCAAAATTTTTAACCTTTTAGATTGCATCAATTATCTTAATTTTTTATCCTTGCCTTAGCATCTTTAAATTTAATAATAATATGATGACCTCTTTCTCCCTCCCAACCTATTCTGAAAGCCTCTAAAATGTGCTAACTTTTTGTCAAATGCAATTTTTCTTTTGTAGCTTAGGGATTTCTTCAATCAACTTTTCCTCCTTCTTTTCATGTACCTCAAAAAAATGCAAATTTTATGCTCTTCTTATTTTTCCTCTTCCATCTTTATTGTGTCTAAAATTATCTTACTTAGTTCTTGGAAAGTATGATTCAAATTGCTATGCTGGACTTGCTTCTATGGATGAGTTGGGTTACCAATCTTGGATTCCAATGCTAAAATTTTTTCAAGAACCTCTTTCTAATAATTCCCTAAATTATTTGGTAAAAATTTCATTTGCGTAATAAAATGCTCCACAAAGGTTTCAACCTACTTTATTTTTTCACTCATCATTTCTTATTCAGCATTAAAGACATTCAAGTGTTTCACTTTTATTACCATCAAATTACATTTTGATTTTGAAATAGTAACTATTTTCATTGTTCTCTCCCTTTTTCTTCCTCAACAAAATAAAGAATTTGCAATTTCAAATACAACCTCTACTTTGTTTGTTTCTTTTTATTGCAATAATAGTAATAATATATCTAAACATGAAGGAGAGAAGAAAAGACTAGAAAAATAATTCTCTCACTCTCTCATTCATCTTGAATCAACAATTAGAGCAACTTATAGGAAATAATTACAATAGGAAATCTATTAAATAAGGAACAATAAATCTAGAAAATAATGAATAGATATTGATGACAAAAATTGATTTAGAGAATCAACTAATTTTGGTAAGTTGATCCACAAAATGAATCCCTAATTGATTTAGAGAATCAACTAATTGACTACAATAGGAAATCTATTAAATAAGGAACAATAAATCTAGAAAATAACGAATAGATATTGATGACAAAAATTGATTTAGAGAATCAACTAATTTTGGTAAGTTGATCTACAAAATTAGGCCCTAATTGATTTAGAGAATCAACTAATTGACTAATTTTAGTAAGTTGATCCAGCTTATTCTGACTTTCTAACACTTCCCCTCAAGCTGGTGAATAGATATCTATCATTCCCAACTTGCTAACAAAAGAATCAAATCTTGGTTTGTATAAGGCCTTCGTGAGAATATCAACTTCTTGCATCTTGGTAGAAATGTAGGATAAAGTACTTGTTCCATTGTCAACTTCATTTTTTATGAAATTCATGTTAATTGTTAAATGCTTCATACAATCATGTTGGATTGGATTTTGGATAATACTGATGGCAAACTTACTATCACTAAACAACCTCATCAGATCACTTTGGGGCATCTTGAGATCTTCCATCAACCTTTGTAGCCAAATGAGTTCACATATTCCTTGTGCTTTAGCTTTATATTCAACTTTTACACTACTACATGCTACAATAGATTTTTTTTTGCTTCTCCACATGACTAAGTTTCCCTAGACCTTGGTACAATACCCTGTAGTAGACTTGTTATCTTCAATGACTCCAACCCAATCTAAATCAACAAAACCAACAATGTCCCTTTCACTACATTTCTTGAACAATATTTCCTTCCCTGGGCATCCCTTTAGATACCTTAGAATTTGATTTACAACATCTTGGTGCCTCTTTGTAGAAGGATGCATGAACCAGCTAACAATACTTATGCTGAAAGCAATATCTAGCCTAGTGAGAGATAAATAGATGAGTTTACCAACCAAGCATTGATAGCTTTCTCAATTTAGAAGAGAATCTTCTTCAAGAGTCTTCTATTTCTAGCTTTGTTCCAATGGACTCCCTATTGGTATACACCCCATCTTGCCAATCTCTTTAAGTAAATCCATGATATATTTCCTTTGGAAGATGAAAATCTCTTTCTTTCTTATAGAAATTTCCATTCCCAAAAAATACTTCAATGGACCAAGATCTTTAACTCTAAACTCTTCTTGGAGCTTCCTTTTGGGATCTTCAATCTCATGATCATCATCTCTTGTAATCACTATATCATTGACATAACTAATAAGGATTGATCTTTTATGATGCTTCCCTTTTTTAACAAACAAAGTATGATCAACTTGTCCTTGCTCATATCCAAGTTGCTTCATCACACCACTAAATCGGGTAAACCAAGTTGGGGAAGATTTTTTGAGTCCATAGAGAAACTTCTTTAATCTACATACTTTACTCATACCTTCTTGAGATTCAAAACCAGGTGGTATCCTCATGTAAACTTCTTCTTCCAATGTACCATGTAGGAAGGCATTTTTTATGTTGAGTTGATGTAGCCCCTAGTCTAGATTTGCATCTAAAGACAATAAAATCCTAATAGAATTAAGTTTCTCCATAGGAGAAAATATTTCTACATAGTCTATCCCTTATGTCTAGGTGAATCTTTGTGCCACAAGTCTGGCCTTGTATCTTTCAATGCTATCATCATGACCATACTTAATAATAAACACCCATTTTCTTCCCACAAGTTTCTTTCCTTTAGGTAGGTGGACTATTTCCCATGTTTCATTGTCTTCCAAAGCCTTCATTTCCTCCATCAGAACTTCTTTCCATTTGGAATCTTTTAAAGCCTCAAAGATATCCCTCAAAACTTGTGTCTCATCAACCTTTAAAAGAAATGTCTTGTAATTACATGATAACTTGGAGTATGCAAGATAATTAGAAATGTGATATCTTATACATGACCTCACCCCTTTTCTAACTATAGCTGGAAGATCCAAGTCATCAATCTCTTCATTATCATTCACCACCTCAAATTTCTCCTGCATACCTCCATCCCTTATGGTCATCTAGAAGATCTCAGAATTGGTTTTAGGTGTGATTCTCCCACTAGATTTGAATCTAACTCTTGGACTGATTTAACATGATGTGTGACTAATTTTTTGATGAGAACTTGAGCATAGCAATTGGTAGGGATATGATTAAATCCTAGTGTTGCTCTTCTATAGGTTGATTCTCCCCCTAAAGAGTAACATTGGGATAAAAGACTTGGTGTTCAATAAATGTGGCATCACATGATACAAAAACACATTTTAAAGGAAAGTAGTAGCATTTATACCCTTTCTATGTAGGAGAATACCCTAGGAATACACACTTGAGGGCTTTTGGATCAAGTTTCCCATGATTTGGTTGAGCATTATGTGCATATACAACACATCCATAGACATGAGGTGGAAGAGTGTTGATAATTCATGTAGAAGGAAAGGTTGATAAGAGAAGACTTAGTGGAGTTTGATAATGAAGACTTTTAGATGGTACTTGATTAATGAGATATGCATAGGTGAGTATAGCTTCTACCTAAAAGGATTGAGGAACCTAGCTAATAAAAGCTACCTCCAAAAGATGTTTGTTTTTTTTTTTTGTTCTACAACCCCATTTTGTTGGGGTGTATAGGAACAAGAACTTTGGTGAAAGATTTTGTGCTCACTTAAATATGCTTTAAGCACCTAAGAAAAATGTTCTTTACCATTATTTGAACAAAGAATATGAATTGATGATTGGAAAACATTTTTAATGAGCTTATGGAATTCTTTTAACAATGAGCTAACTTCAAATTTATCTCTCATTAGGTACACCCAACATACATGAGTGTGATCATCTATGAAAGTTACAAAACAACATCCCCTAGCTAAATTTGGTACTCGTGAAGGACCCCACACATCACTGTGAACAAGAGAAAATAGAACAAATTTTTTATAAGGATGAGGAGGTTAGGATGTTCAAATTTGTTTTGCACAAATACAATTATCACACTTAAAAGATAAAGGATCTTTATTAGTAAACATACAGGGAGAAAAATATTTCAAATATGTAAAATTTGGGTGTTCTAGCCTTTTGTGCCAAAGCATTACCTTAGACTCATGAATAGACTTAGAAGAGATAAATGAGGTTCTAGGGGATTCAAAATTTTATGGAGATCTAATACCAACAAGATAATAGAGGCCATGTCACTCCTTAGTATTGTCAATCATCCTCCCTTATGACAAATCCTAAAACTTACAATGAGAAGGAAAAAAGGTCACAACACAATTCAAGTCTTTAGTTAGCTTGCTAACCAAGAGCAAATTACATTTTAAATTCAGAACATAAAGCATGAATTTTAGAATGAACCTAGGTAGTTTTACATCTCCACGACCTATAGCTAAGCTTGGCAAACCATCAGCCACTGTGATTCTAATTTTATTCACATATTCTTCATATGTACAAAATGCTTCTAATGAACTGGTCATATGGTCAAAGGCTCCCGTATCTATGATCCAACCATTTAAGAAGCCCTTGTAGGACAATAAGGAAGAGACAAAGCTAGTACTACCTCATTGGGTAGTAAGTGCAGTAAAAGCTTTAGGAGTAGCCTTAGTTTCCTTACTATTTTAGGGGACATTCCACAATTTCCAAAGTACCTATAGTTGTTCATCAATAAACAAGTTTCAGGCAACCTTCATCTCATTTGATGATTTAACTATGTATGCTAACTTGTTGTTCCATCGTTGGCTTTGTGGTTTCCAATTTGCATACTTTCCATGTATATCCTAGCACATATCCTTGGTGTGATAGGGCTTGTTACAATGCTTGCACCATGGTTGTTTATCTTTTCCCTTTTAGTTCCTTGAGTTACCTCCTTCACGATTTGCAACTAGAGCCAAACCATGGAAGATAGCTTTAGTGGATGGATTTTGAGAGTGCATCATCACTTTCTTTCTACTTTCTTCCCTCCTCACTTCTACAAAAACTTCCTTCAAGGAGGGGAGTGGTTTAGTACCAAGTACTCATCCCCAAACTTCACCAAAATATTTGTTAAGGCCCTACAAAAAATCAAAAATACACTCTCTTTCCATCATTTTGTTATACATGATTGTGTCATTAGGAGATTTCCAAGTCACATTGTGGGATACATCAATTTCTTACCATGGTTCCAAGAGAGTATTAAAATATTTAGTGACTAATGAGTTATCTTTTCAAGTATTATGGATGGAGGATCAAACTTTAAAGCTTTGTGAGATGTTTTCAAGGTCTAAATGCATCTCTTTTATGGTATTCAGATCTCCTTGGTTGTTTGATAAAATAGATACAACTTTCTAATTTTGGGCTCAATTGAATTAATCAACTAAGCCATTACTGTTGAGTTTTTTTCCTCCCATTTGCTATACATCGTAGAACTTTCAAGTAGCCCATTTTGCCCCTCCCTTTGATCATAGTAAGAATGATTGATACCATTCACAAAAATTATTTCCATTCAGTCAATGTATGATGATTTGAAGAGAATGATTTTCAATTTAAGAGGAGGAAAGGGATAAGGGTGGAGTTGAGATAGTTAGAATCAAGGGGGATTCCATTGTAGATAATTCAAGTGTCATGCTTGCCATTTTGGTTTTCCAGCTAGGTTCTCATGCCAGTGAAAGAACTAGTTCTAATACCATGAACAAGAAGGAGAGAAGAAAAGATTGGAAAAATTATTCTCTCACTCTCTCATTCATCTTGAATCAAAAATTATAGCAATTTATAAGAAATAATTACAATAGGATAGAATTGCAATGGGAAATTTGCTAAATAAGGAACAAGAAATTTGTAAAATAACTGATAGATATTAATGATAGAAATTGATTTTGAGAATCAACTAATTTTGGTAAGTTGATCCACAAAATTAGGCCCTAAGTGATTCAGAGAATCAACTAATTTTGGTAAGTTGATCCAACTTTATTCTAACTTTCTAACAATATCATACTATGTTTATCTCTTAGGTTATTAGACCTAGGTTCTAGCATGAGTGTAATTACTCAAAAAAAGTTAGACATTCACTTATCTACTAGTCCTTCTAGAATCTCACTTGGTTGGATGAACATTGACCCTTCAAGTAATAATTATTTTACTATTTATTACTTAAATATTAATTTCTTTAGATTAAGGTTTAGCAATATCATCATCAATGGTAATTTGTCTAGTAACATTCTTTCAAAAGTGCATAGAAATTTCTAGCACTTAAATGTGGTCTAATGATTCTATAACCTCTTGTAAGAATGAGAATATAAAGAATACAAAACCACATATGTATAATCAATATTATGGAAATATGCTTAAATGACCTTGTCATGTTATTTGGATGAGAAAAATTTAAAAGGAAATTCCCTTCCTTTGAGGGCTTTTACAATAAAACATTAAATATCCTCAAGATGCTAGACTATAGTAATTTAATCTTGGAGTTCTAAAACATAGGGTATGAAACTTATCCAAAAATCCATTATAAATTATATCTTAAATTTAACAATAGCATTGTGGAAGAAATAAGTAAGAGAGATGGAAAATGTACCTCCTTTAATGTTAAAATCTCTCATATTAGGTATCTTCTCTTTAGTAGTTCTAAGTGGAAAGGAAAATACATGCATTATAAATTCATCACAAGCAACTTCAGATTTTATAAAATCAATGCTAATCATATATATGGTTGATGAATAAAAAAAACTTATATTTAAAAAGGACTTCATTTTTATAGCTTCATAGCTTCGTTGTCGAAGCCTATGATGTAAAGTGACATCTATGAAGTCATAGTGATAATAAATCCTTATAAATATAAATTACGTACCATGTTTATGATACCATTTGGTTAAGTATCATAGCTAAAACTATGTGAATTTATCGTTATATCTTAGAATAGTCAACGAATGCATACAGCATGAATTTAAGTTGATTTCACAACATATTATTTAAGTGGAATTGTATCTAAATATAATTCATTATTGGCAATAAGATTGAGATTGTTTCAAATTCATTACAACACTCTGAATTAGAATATAATTAATATCTAATGCAGTTTATTTTTCATGTAATTAATTTAACATTTATTTTTTTCTCACATATATAATTCAAAAAAATAATTGTAATTAGATTTGAGTATAAACATGTATTCACTTGGTTATCCAAATAGCACTATCACTTGGTTCACCTAGGAGCATAACACCTAGTAATCCTAGCAATGAGTACATGAGTTCAAGATATGTATTTCAAACTAGGGATTAGGCATTCATTGCCTTCAACTAATATAAAATTTAATTCTATTTTTAATTAGATTAACCAATTAATTTCTTTATTATTGATTAGTTTAGTTCAACACCCCAACAACATAATTATCATATGCCTTAACTATACTTAACTATACATACTAAGGATCACTATGAGTATAGTTGGAAAGATAGTAACATGCAATCTTATGATTAACTATTTAAATATTATGATAGTTCCACCCAAGGATTACAACATGATCTACCATAATGCTTATTGATCATATAAATCAACATTGGAAACACCCTATAGCTCAACATTGGCAACATTGCCAAGGATGATGCTAGTGATCTAGAATACTTAGATTATAAATAATAGTTGTAAAAACATTAATTATTTATCTTTTGATAAAATTTAATAATTTAAAGTCAAACACATATATTATTAACTAAAACATGATTTGTTCACATAGGATTGATAGCCCACCACCAGATGAGAATATAAGTGGGAATGATAACAAGATCCATGTTGAAGAAAATTTGAATGGATCATTGTGAGTAAGAACCTCGTGTGCTTATTTAGATCATTACTATCCTGATTTTTCCTCCATCTTTTACTATGATGAAAAATTTAGATGAAGGTACTTGCAAGATAGTAGACTATTATCACTCAATCAATCAACTCCATTAATGCTTCAAGTTTCTTTCCTAAGGTTTAGTCTTGCTCATAGCTCCAAAGGTTATCATGTTACTAAAAACATGTTCAAACCATACTAGTAAATGGAGTATTAAGTCATGTAAGATGTCATTATAGATTCTAGGTATGAATATGATAAGGGCAAAGATGTAATCCTCTTAACATCATAATTGAAAATCATGATACAAACTACCATTCCAACAAGTGCAATCATTACTCATATACCTCTTGTTCTCCTAACTTCCATACTAAAGAGTCCATACATCAAATAAAATGTTTAACTCTGATAAAAAAAACTTGGAAGAGATGGAATATATCCTAAAACATGAAGGACCTCAATGCCTAAGACCTCCAACAAAACAAGAAAAGATAAATTAAGGGACCATAGAATGAGACAAGAATACCATGGTATTTCTTCTAATTCATCATTTCCTCTTTATCTTGATTGTCCTTCTTTGATGAAGATGAACATAGATAGGAAGACAAATCTCCATTAAGGGATCAAAGTAGAGAACTTAGTGAGTATCATAGAATAAATCTAGATGATTATGATAGAATAAACCATGATAGACATCTTAATAGAAATTGAGATGGAGATAAATATAGAGGCTAAAGATAGGATGGAGGTACTAAAGGAACCATAGATGAAACCATCATGTTTGGATAGATAGTAACAAAGATTATGAGTATGACATGTTTAATGATCATGAATTCTTGTTGGCTATTAGAAGTATGATTTTGATGGGGTGTTGGAACTTGAAATAATTGAAACATAGGTATACCCTAAGATTTATAGAATTTTATAACTCAGTGCTACCTAGTATAATCGAACCTGTGACTTTGTGTTACCAAGTCAAGACCCATATTCCTAGGCTACCACCTCATTGTTTAAAAGTATGATTTAGATTAGGGAGGTAGTAAGAATACTTGGTAAACATTAAAGTAAATTTATATCAAATGACTTGACATGAATAATATTTTTAAATTTGATAAAGGCTATAATTCTGATCAAAAGCATCATCTACAAATATTCCATGACTTTTACCTTGTAAAACATTAAAAGTAAGTGAGAAAAGCCTAAGCTCTTCTCTAAGATACTAATAAAAGAGGCAAATATTTTATACAGATCATTGGAACTACATTCAACCCATCTGTGGTCCATGATGCTCAAGCTCTTCAACAATAAGTACCAAATCTATTCAACAATGTCCAATCTAAAGAAAGAAATCCAAGGATGGAAGCAAGGGGTTCATGAATCCCCAGATGAATCCATAGAAATATATTACCTTATGTTGCACCAATGCCTAGGCCATGGATTTTTTTTTTTTCAAAAAAAGTAACTTCATCACATTGTAGATGGGCTTTGTAGCAAATGAGGAAGATGTTTGGAATCTATGCCTAAGGAAGAATCTTAGAGATTAGAGCTTATCGAATACAATGATTGATTGACTAGATGGTAAAAGAATAAAGAGAACTATGTAAAAGGAAAAGAATATAGGATTATAAATAGAACCCAGTACCTACCCCGAAGGAGATGTGTATTTGCAATTAAGAAGAAGAGGCACCTCTTGATAAGGTGGTTTCATGAAAGATCTTGATGCAAAAATCCATCACTAAAATAGCAACAAAGGTGGATAAGATGTGAGATTGAATGGATAAAAAATTTGCAACTACATTAAAAATTATAGATGAAAAGATAGAGCAAGCAATGGAAAGAGACCAAAATAATAAAAAGATAAGAATAAGAAAATATTTTAGGATACATATTAACAGGAAAACTTCTATCAATGGAAGAGGTTGCTAAGTTAAATTTAGAGAAGCGTGATGGATGTGACATCTATTAATACAAATATTTGAAAGGATATTGCCTAATGATGTTACAACTATAGGAGTTTAGGACTTATGCTTTGAACCTTAAGTTCATGGAAAAGCAAATGCCTAGGAGATTATCTTATCCACAAGACAGCTACAAGTAGTTATAAAACTAACAATACCATCCAAGTGGGGATTCCTCTCAACCTTAAGACTATTATTATTAGTAATGAAAAAATCCACAAATATGAGAAATGTCACTACCAAGGTAGCAATACTCCTATTACTAGCCAAATTTCTACTAATACTACATCTGATACCCTATTTTTTCCAATGGGTCCATTGTCCTTGCCTCTGCTCTTTATTACTTTCCTCTTAAAAATCATCAACCTACATTGTATGAAATCATCATCCGAAGTCTCTTACCATTCATCACATTCTCCTTAGCACTCTCACACTCCCCTTCTATCTATGCCACCACTAACAATGTAGTGGGAATTGTCATCATAACCTTAGCATAAGAACACCACTTGCACTATTAACACACAAGTGGATGATAGCAATAGTACCTTTCACCATAAGACTCAAAAATTTCCATTATTCAAGATAGTTTCCATGCTTGTAAAGAAAGCTAGTAGACCTACTAACCCATTGGAACCAATGTGGGAGTCGTATGGTGTAACCCCTTTCCTCACAAGACATGAAAATTATAATGCTCACTTAGGTAGTGAGCAACTATAATATGGCAAGATATCTTTCCAAAGAGAGGAAAAATCCAATAAGTCCCATGATCTATTTGCCACTTATCAAAAATTCATCATGCAAAGCTCTATTGGACTCAAGTTTAGGTATGAATCTAATCTCACAAGAAATGTAGAATGTTTAAAACTTTCCATCACTTAAGAAATGCAACCTCATATTGGAGCTTATAGATCCATGAAAGAACTTATGATGTGGTGATCATTGTTGATGGATGGTCATACATATCAAATTTCCTTATGATCAATATGGAGAATAAAAAGAGCAAATTCCAAATCATCATGGAAAGATCTTGGCTTAGCACCTTTGAATTTAAGCTAGAAATTTGAGACTCCTCCATAGAGATATTCAGGAATATTGAGCATGGAACTATAAATAGTAATAAGATTTCATGCACCACATATAATGATATAACATGTATTTATGGGCCAAAATTTTAGAGCCAAAAAATGACCACTAATCTAGCCCATAACAAACTTGAAAAATTAGTGTGTGTGCAAATATATGTCTACATAAAAGCAAATAAACCAAAATATGCATAGTTTTTGAAAATGAAAGTGTAACTATTCAAAACATGCTTAAAAATATCCAATCCACTTATAAGCTCTTTTCCTAAGAAAATAAATCAAACAGAGAACTTACAAAAGGAAACCCTACATCCTAACCCTACATTAGAAGAAAGTAATAAATAAGAAGTTTGAAAACTAAGATTAAATATCAAAAGAGAAATATATCTAAACAAAACACCTTGTAATCTAGTAAGATATATGTCTCCAAATAATAGAAACTTGATTATCGTTAATGTTAAATGGACTAACCATAAAAATGTAAATCACTAAAGATGATAAATGGAAAGCTTGCAATCTATGATCTAGGGAAGGTGTGGCCCATTTTTGAAATTCTTACCATGAGTTTAATTGGGGCATTTGAACATTGAAATAATTGTAATATAACTACACCTCAAGCTATATAGTCTAATTACAACTTCATCACTCAACATTGCCGACTAGAATCAAACCCATGACTTGTTGCATTCAAATCCAAAGTCTTAACACTAAGTTAACACTTCATTATTACCCATGAGTTTAGTCATGGGGAAGGTGCCTCATCTTAAGTCAAGTTTTGATAAGTATAGTTTTAATTTTTTATTTTCATATTTTTTGTCCTTTTTCTATTTCTTTAAAATTTTCCAATTCTTAATACATTTTTCATTTCTTATTATTTTATATTTCTTTATAATTTTCTATTTTCTTGAGTTATTTACTTTATGTTTTATGAATACTACTTATGTTTTTGTTAATAAACTTTCTAATCAAGTGTAAGAATCAACTCCATGTATTGGAATTTTATCTTATGCTATCAAGCTCTAGAAAAAATGATTATAAATGATAATGAGACCATATCATCCATCCTTTAATCCCCATGAATAAGAAGTCCTTATCATGGAAGTAATGTGATTCCTATCGCATCGAAAACTTAAAATTATTCATGATCACCATGCCTTGAAGAAAAATTGAATGACCAAGAGGATATGAACAAACATGTGACATCAAAAGGATTTTTTGATTCCTTAAACTTCCACCCTAGGTCCTACTAGTCATCACATCATCGCACCACCACTTGTGATTTTCATTGTATTTGGAAAATATTATTTGAAAATAATTATTTCCTTATTACATCATTGGAAAGGCATGTGATTGATCTTATGACAATAACAATAATATAAAAATTAATTAATACATAAAAAAATCATTCTTGGAGTACAACTAAAAAGGCATGTAACCCATGCCTAAAGGTACTTCTCTAACCAATGGTCAAGTTTGACAACTTGAATGTCAATGATTAATTAATAATTCTTAAAAAATAATATGCATGTGTTTCCTAATATTTCTTGTTAAATAATGATGTTTTCAAGTGGTGGTTAGTTGGTCTCATGGTGATCAGCCTAGGATGAAGTACTTGTAATATCATTAGTAGTGGTTGGACTTGGTTGGAAACCCTTGCAGATATGTAAAATGGTTATTTTAATCATGCATTACATACAATACCCACTATTACCATGGTAAGATAAGTCATATACAAGTCTCCAATTTTTGATTATTTCATTTCAACCAACTTACATGATGGAAATATGAATTTTATGATTTTATGTAGCATGGTAGAATATTCCAACTAAGGTATCTTTGTGTTATTTAGAATAAATACATGATCCACATTTAACCTCTAAGGTACCCATGGACACTTATAGAAGTGGTTATGCAAGAGCATTATGGATAGGAGTGTACTTTGAGGAGGATCCACTGTTAGAAATAGTGTGAATGTATGCATAGTAACTACTTCATCTCTATTTTCTTTGATGTTGAGTAGAGTAGGAAGTAGGTGTAGTCTTTATTTTGATGTTGGTGTGTTTACGTTGATATATTAGGAGTTATAAGTATCTTTGTTTAAAGAAAAAGGGTCTTAGAATGTTAGGGATTAAGCAAATTGCTAAAAAGGGCAAGAAGGAACCAAGAGGCTTCATGTATAGCCCATGCTTAAAGAGGTAAAATTCTGCATAAAAAGGTATAAATATGGAAAAATCCCTCTCATTGTAACTATCCTTTCATGATAAGCTAAACTAAATAGAACCTCTCCCTTCTTTTAATTCTAAAGTATTTTTGTGTAAGTTTAATGTGCTTGGGAAAGTTTTGCTGGGTTCCTTTCTTTTTATTTATTACATTTTTACAACATAGCTTTCACACCTTAAGGAGTGAATCCCCCTTCCATAGGCTCTTCTCTTAAGTTCTCACATGCTCTTTTCTTATAGTTTTTTTCATTTCATGCAATATCACATGTTTCTCACATGTATGTTTAAATTTCATATTCTCTCGTGTCTTTAAATTTCATTACATATTTCCTCATGTTTCTAATGAATTAATGAAAAATTTATAAGTGGTTTAATGCTTTATTATAAGATATTCACTCCAAAATTTTAGATTCAAACTAGTTTCTCTCTTGTTTCATGTTTATTTTATAGGGTTTTAGCCCTTTTCATGTTAATTTTATGTAAAAGCTCATAAATCTCTTTTCATGAGCTTATTCTAAGATTCTTTAGTTTGTGAAAGTATTTTCTCTTATTTATGTCAAGTTTCTAAGAGCATTTGAAGTTATTTGAGTAAGGATTCATGAAGTTTGTGCATGTGTTGTGGATTTTATGCATGATGCAGACCTTACAAGAATTGGACATGGGTTTGATGTTTATCTCCTAATTTAACCTTGCCTCAATATGTTTAGAGGTTGTTGAGTATATTTCTAATCTTCATTATTAAGTTTTGAGTCCTCATATTTGTCCAAACTTCTTTTGAATATTTTTATCATTCTATGTTTTCTACAAAACTACGGCTTCACCACAACTCATGGTGATGAGTCGTCATTTGGGCGACCACGATATCGTAGCCCAACCGTGATATTGCAGCCTATCTCCTCATCTATAAATAAGAGGTAGACAGATCAGTTAGGNTCTCACCCTTATCTCATGTTAAAACATAGAATGAGTACGACTTGATTACGAGCATTTAAGTGTGACTACTTGGTAACCCAGTAGCGTACCTAGGATCTACACTTGGTAATCCCAGTGGTATTCATGCACGAAGTCCAAGATATGTATGGATAATCAAGGAACGGATGCTCATCGCACTTAGGCTAGATTAGATTCCTTCTCACCCTTTCCCTCTTAGCTTAGTTAATATCATCTTCCATTGCCTTCAAGAGTAGCATTAGATTAGAAACCCATCATACACCTCACTCTAGATTAAACCATACGTGACAAAGCTAATACTAGTCTAGGTGGGAAGATAGCGAACTGCGACCTAAGGCTAACTATCTAGATGCCACAACTATTCCATCTGCAGATTTTTACCGGATCGTGCGTGTAATGCTCATATTTGTATGGTTGAGTGTAGGGGTACCTCACCACTCATCATTGGCGTCATTGCTGGGGATGGTGCTAGTTATCTAGAGTAGTTATATCATACAAGGTCTTTGTAAAGGAATTAACGATATATATTTTAGAAAAAAATGATTATTAAAATTCACATATAAATTCACACACAATTTCACAACCATGCCTCTTCTACAAGATCACGATAATGCCACACTTAGTGAGGAAGTTCATTGGAGAACCAATGAACTATATAAAAATGAATATTGGAGTACACAACCTGAAGTGGGGGTTTCTTATAAACATCAACAAAGGCAACATCATCCCAACGCATGAAAGCATAACTTACCCAATGAGGATGAACCCCTACTAGCCACTACAAGCTTAACGTAAATACAAGAGGCTGTTCGAATCTCACGTAGGCATTGTAAAGAGAGCCGCCTAACCAAGCTTGATTTAAAAAAAATTTCCAATTTTTTAGAAAGCTATGACTTAGATCCACATCAACATTTACAAGCCTTCTACTATGCTTGTACATGGAATAACATTGATAATGGGTGGTAAAAACTTAAGCTCTTTCCCATGACACTCATTGGCTAAGCAAAAGTATGGCATAGATCATTCAAACCAAATTCAATATGATGTTGGTCAACAATGATAGAACTCTTTAATGAAAAATATCAAGCCTATGCAGGAGTGTCAGCCTTGAGGAAACAAATCCAAGAGAGGAAAAAAGCACAACATGAACCCTTGGACATGGCCTTAGAAAGATACTATGCACTATTAAACAACTGTCCAGGCCATGGGTTTTCTAAGGAAAGGCTAATGTACCATATCATTGATGGGCTTTGTGGTGCAACAAGAGAAACCCTAGGGATGTATGCCCAAGGTCAACTATACGAACTATGAACCCATCAAGTCCAAGAGCTTATTAATTAGGTAGCAAAAGAAAAAGGAGAAATGGCTAGATGGGAGAGTGTTGAAAAACATCAACAGGACCAAAATCTCAACTTAACAAAGGTCCATAATCATAAAAAGGAGAAATCAACCTATCACAAGGAGAAAGAATCATCTTTTCTAGTACAACAATCATTAGAAGAAGTCAAGGCAAAGATCAATAAGATGTTGGAATGGATGCATAAAAAGTGTTGAGAATATATCAATATTATTGGAGATAGAGTTTTGACAATCCAAGAAGTAGGATAAAACATTAGACAATTGAAAAGAAGAGATAACGAAAATAAGAGCTCAACTGCCAATCATACGTATGAATGCAACATATGCCTGTATGATCACCCCAAGGGCCAATGCCCAATCTTGTTACATTTATATGAGCATTGGGGAAACACATTACATCTAGAGTTTGTACAGAGATACTATGTTCAATCACAATGGAAAAAACCCTAGTCATGGAGAAAACCACCCATAAACTGGAGACACCCTTCGTATCATCTGAATCCAAATGCTTATCTTGTTCAACATCCTGTTTCCCCAACTGGGTCAACATACTCTATCTCACTGCACTACTATTCTCCTCAATATTATCAACCCGTGTCTTCAACGCAACCACCACCTTGTGCACCTTATACTCCTCTGATGAGACGCGGTTTTCACTAGGCCGCGATATCGCGGCCGACACGATATCGCATCCCATGCGATATCGCGTACGCGATATCGCGTCTTCACCTGCGATATCGCGTACGCGATATCGCGTCCCGCCGCCATATCTATAAATAAGAGGCGGCACTCCCTTCATTTTCCCAATCCTGGCTAGTGTAGCGAAGCTCTGGCAGATTGATCACTCCAGAGTTAGAATTTTTCCCCATGTGCCCGCAGTAGGAGTCCTAGAGTGAACGGCTCTTTATTCGAGCAGCTTGTAACCTGAACCCAAGTTGTGTACGGCAATAAAGACGAACTTGTTTGGATAAACCTTGTAGCACTTGGTTTCATTTATTGCTTTCTTTCCTGCTTTCCTAGTGCGTTCAA
>MNCI01023095.1:4048-23698 GCA_015680685.1 Gnetum montanum | reverse complement strand
CCCCCTACCCTCTCCCCCACCCTCGCTTTTATAGGGTAAAACATTCATTTGGTTTTATTGCTAAGGCTAAATTTGATTTACTTTTCTCATTGAATAAGATGTGTTCCACTCAACAAACTTAATAGTTGAGCATGTCAAGGAAGAGGTCACATGGCCACAATGCAAGAATGTCAAACATAGGTCATCATTGTCTTTCTAGGTGAGAAAGGTTATAATCAAGCTACAAAGTTGGGATCAAGCAGTGGTAATCGCAATGACATGAAATAAGCACTCTTGGCATGGCTAAACAAGTTAACCAAATCTTACACATCATGGTCACATGGTAATTTGCTGCTGCAATGAATTGCACCTTTGCAATGACATCTCAAGCTTCATCCTATAAGCACAACTCCAAGAGGAACCGAAAATAAGACAAAGAAAACATGTTGTTATAATATGATGTATAGGGCCACACTAGACAACCAACAAACTATGTCACAATGGGTCACCATTGTTGCAGCATAGAGGGATCCATGCAATGTGCATCAAATTTACAAAGTCTTGCAGTTCATTTATCATGTCAAACAAGAAGAGAGAAAGAAAGAGCATGCAGACTCGCTTGTTGTAGGCCATTGGAGTCATCAATATTGGTCATTTGTTGCAACTTGTCAACAATGATATAAAACACTACAAGAAAACATGTAAGTTTTAGATGTAATCAAGTCTATGTAATGGTTTTAATGTTGCAATGTAAGGGCTTGATGAGGTCATGAGCAAGCTTAAGTTCTAGTAAGAAACTTGTTCCTATGTGTTTTCCCTTCACCATCATGGTTTAGATAGGAATTTCAACAAAGGGATCCTTTGTGATGTCTCTGGCTTCAAGGTTAATGATCATCAAACTACTTCAACATGTTACGACTATATACTAGAATGCTTTCAGGCTTAAGGTTTGGGTATGTAAGGTCAATTTGGTTTAACAACATTACATGAGGGGTTTATTTAGGCTTTAAGGCTAGCCAAGTTTGCTTTCTCATCCACCTTGCTTAATCCTACATGAAAACCTAAGCACATCAAGTGACACCTATGTAATAAAATTATCAAATAATGTAAAATACATTAATAATAATGCATATTGGAGTGAAAACAGATTAGAGCAAAGGCCAAACATGGTTCAATCATGGTTAACAAAGGCTATAAAGGGTAAGTTAGAGCAAATAGTGTAAAACAAAGGTTAAATGATGTGGAATGGAGCCAACTGAAGGTCAAATGATGATCAAAACCACATAAAATGGTGTCAAATAAGATCAAATAAGGCTATGCTGATGTCAAATGACATTAATTAATGTCAAATCAAGTCAACCAAGGTCCAAGCAATGCCAAGTGATGAAAGAATGTGATTAAACGAGGCTAAATGATATAAGTAATGATCATATTTTGCCAATTTTAGGCCTTGGTGGACCATGGTGTTGCCAATTCTAAGCCTTGGCAAGCTGTAGTAGGGGCCTATTTTATTGGCAAGGTCATTACGAGGCAAAAAAATGAAAAGTAAGGTAAAATAAAATAATATCAATGTACAATTGAGTAAAAATAGAGTAGAATACAGTAACAAGGTAAAATAGACCAGGCCAAAATAATATTAAATCTAATATAATAATTCAATTAAATTGTTTTCCTTTTGCCTTGCCCTACAGCAAAGATAGGCCGCCTGGGGGAAGCTAGTTGAGTGCACAGCAGTGGAAGGTAGGCGTGGTGGAGGGCGGCGATGTTGGTTGGCCTGGGCAGTGTAGGCACGCGCGGGGGCCCAGTTGGTGAGGGATCTGCATGGCAGTAATGCAGGCAATGGGGATGAGTGAAGGCCTTGTAAGTGTTGTCGTCTCTGAAAGTGAAGCCAAAACAGCACGCAATGGATGCTTTGATGAAGGTTTCAAGTACGTCCTTCAAAATCGTCGGCTTGCTTGGAAGCCTTCACATTTTGAAAATGCTCATAGGTGGATCCAGATCCACCACCAGTTCTTCTGATGATGCCCATGAAGATATGGTCACGGCGGACAAGTTCGCAGTAGTTGAGATTCTGCCCACAAGGGATGAACTCGTGGTTCCGTCTGAAACAGAGCTCAAGAAAGCCGACATCTAGTTCGCAGTTGCAGCGATGAGCAGCATCCGCGGCATCCGTTTCGATGCCAAATCTCAGACTCTATACTTGCTCACAATGCACTCCTCCACAGTCCACACATATGGAGGTCATCCTCTGTAACTTGATTGCGTACGAGGCGTCTGTGGTGACCAGCAGGAGCTGAGCCATGGGGCTTATTCGTTTCATGGATTTCATTAACGGCATTGTGGATACTGCCCAGGATGTGCAAACTTTGACGAAACACGGCATTCTGCGACAACATTTGCAGAATGACGCCGCAGTGGCTCAGGGGGGTTATCCCCATTGCACGGGGGCAGTTTAGGGAGAAGATTGCACAGGTTTGCTGTGGTACAGACGAAAGGGCAAGACGAAAGGGCAAGATGAGTGGTGCATCGGTTGGACCGGGGGCTATGCAGATTTAGCAGCCAGCGCAGCCTTAGCAGGATTGTGGCCCTGCAATAATGTCATTTTTTATGTGTGCCACAGCGGCTGTAGGTTTTCTACCATGTGGCCACGACACAAAGGAGGGAAAAGAGAAAGATGCTAGCACAGACAAGGATTGGCCGAAGGGGGTGCAGTGGCAGAAGAGGGTTTCCTGCCGCACGCACGAGGGTTTGCCGCAGTAAGCAGACGAGGGTTTCTCCAGAGTGCACGACACAGTGAAGGGTGGCACAAGAGGCGCACAGCCAATGGTGGTACATAGGGTGTAGTGTGGCCGGTAGAGTGGCCAGGTACCGCGGAGTGCAGCGTGGAAGTTGGCAAAGGATGCACGCGTGGTGGTAGCTTTGCCAGCGTAGAGGACAGGACAGGAAGGTAGCATTCACTTTTCATTGGAGGTGTGGCTAATGCTTGTGTTTGGATAAATTAACTTTCATTAATATGCAAGTGTATTACGATGTGTTTTTGGATAAATACTAGGCAATGGCTCACAGAGTTGTTACACTGGAATAAGAGATTCTGTTAGGAAAGGAGCCTCACCTTTCCTTACAAATAATCCATTCGTAAGCCGACGGTTTCAAACACACTGAGACCATCTGTAGCAATTGAAAAATTTAGTCATTGAAACCAGAAATCTTAGCGCACATGCTTTAACCTTAAATTCCTAAGGCCTTAGGGGAAAAATGGGATCCGAGGTACCCTAGATGTCAACATTCCCATGCTCACATGGGGCCATGATTATCAATGTTTCTATTTCTCTCCCTTAATAACCACAATAAAAATCATGCCACTAGTGGAAATTTAAACTATGGGGTTGTGGTCATTAATGATGCTAGTTATGGTCATTAGTGGCAAATGTTTCAAAAGTTATAGCAATTATGATCATTAATGATGGCAATTATGGTCATTAGTAGCAGATGTTTCGAAAATTACGACAATTACGGACATAAGTGGGCACTTAATTGGAGAATGTGGTGTTATTACACAAGTAGTGGTGGTAGTTTTTGTAGCCGTTACATAAAACGTAGACATTATTATGGATGGTTGCAATGGCTATAAAATGGAGTCTAGAGGGAGGCTCTTGCAATGAATCGAAGGAGTCTCAAATAGGCTCTGGCTATCAATCGAAGGGGCTCTAGCTATCAATCTGGAGAGGCAGCTTCCTGTCCACTAACCACCAGTTTTCTCTTTTCTTTTATTTTCTTTACAGGCTTCTAGTTGATCTTCGAGTAGAGTCCAAGGTAGGAGCCAGCAGCTCAAAATTGGATCCTTGCAGGTTTTCTTGGCAATGGTAGGAGCTTGTCTTGGTGGTGCAAACGTGGGTAGATAATCTTCCTCTCTATGGCGGTGCACAAAATGTGGTAGACAATGGTAGGCTTTAAGAACTGCAGTTGCTGCCCTTTGCAGACTGCAATGGGCAATCTCTCTCTCTCTCTTTCTCTCTCTCTCCCTCTCTCATGATGATCGTGGTCTTCCTACCTAGCAGCGAATACCATCGGCAGTCACAGACCAATAGGGTCAGTAGGACTAAGGGAAATTCAGTTCTTTTAATTACTTATTGTATTGAAGATAATTATTTAATTTACATTCCAGATTTCTTTCTAATTTATTATTTGCAAAAGGCCACGTAGCTCTCTCCAGCGGAGACTATTCCTGGGTTTCCATACCCATACAGGAGGCACCCTATGCAATAGTCTTTTAAAATGAGTTAATTTTCCCAATGTTGATGTGACCAAAATTTATGCACCAACACTTAGATGGTCTGACATATCACCTAGGGACTGATGAAATACAAAACAAATAATGCCAAAGAAAAATGTAGATCTAGAAATTAAGAAGCAAATACAAATTGCACACAGACTGAAACTTTAAAACTTTAATAAAAAAAAGAATAAAAAATAAATTTTGAGATTGTATACAAATGTTTCCCATGGAAGAGCAAAGGGGGTTCACTTTGATAAGAGTTCAAGATACGTTGGAGCCAATGCAATCACATTCATGATCTGCATGTCCTACTACTATCAATGCTGAACCTCTTTCACTGTTGTTCTAGATCTACAATAGTGATCATTGCTGGGGGATTGAGGAATGTGGAAAATTTTGGTTATCAAAATGCTCCATACTAGGAGTTGGGATTCCCAGAAGTGCAACATAGAAACCAAAAACCCACAAATCTCAAGTGGTTAACGACGAGGTTAACAAACGCTACAAGGGTTCCATGTTAGGAGGCTCCAAGAAGCTACATTTTTGCAAGATTGTAAAAGCTCTTGGAAACCAAATATGGAATATTGCTCAAAATGCCAAAGTGTGGAACCTAGGAATGGTGTTGGGGTTTTGGTTTTATAGGTTTTTAATCATGAAATGGGTTGTAAATTGGCTGCAATTCAACTATAATGTGGATGCAGATTGGCGATAATTTTGCTAGAAATTTTTTCCATGTATAAGTAAGATGGATGTCCAAATTCAAGAATTACCATATACAGTAACTGCCAAACCCCCATGGCCATTCTATTTACTATAAATAGTAATGGAGGCATACCATCTATGCTAGAGGCAAATCTTCTACACTAGGCATTCAACTTTCCTTGTTGAATGCATGGTTAATGCTGGAGTGCATGAAGTGTTGGAATCTAATGCATGTGTGATGAACATCAAAGTGTCACATCGATGGGCCCCTATTGACACGGCCTCATCCACAGGGCCCCATTTATGTGGTGTTTTCCTATCAATGGGGCTATGTCGATGTAGCATTTGCTACGTCTACCGGGCCTCGTCAATGTAGTCTACTGTGTTTATGGACATTAAAGTCATAGTAGCAGCAAAGCTCTTACAGTTTGTCCATTTGAAAGCTAGAATATTTCTTTAAGTGCCCACAACAAGAGTCAAAAAGTGTATACATCTTTATTCGAGCACTATTGTACTTGAACCAAACCAATGTGTACAGCAATAAAGATAATACTTTTAATCAAACCTTGCAGCACTTAGAATATATTAATAATTTATTTATGCATTTATTGTTTTCATTAATTATGCCATTAATTAATCTAAATTAGAATTTAAGCGACTAGTTACTTAATTAAATTAAATAAATTAAACACATAATTATGACCATTTCAAGCATAAACACATATTCGCTTTGTAATCCCAGCAGCGTTATTACTTGGTGTACCCAGCAGCATAACACTTGGTAACTCAACAATGGATACATGGGTTCAGGATATGTATGGAAAAGTGGGACTGGATGCTTATGTTAGGACTAGTTAGAGAATAGTTAAGTAGTTAAATTAAATTAGTTATTGAATTACTTCATCTCTCTACTTTAAGCATCAAAGAACATAAAACACAAAATGATAAATCATATGCCTCGATTACACTTAACCATACCATGTGCATCACAAGTGTAATTGGGAAGATAATGAATGATCATTAGGGTAAGGTTCACTTCTTAAAAGTCTAGTGTACTAGAAACTATAGAGTCCCTAAAATTTGACTAAATCACACATGAATGCTTTGTGATTCATATGGTTGGGAATACAAGTACCTTATCACACATCAATGTGGCTTCTACGTTGGGGAAGTGTGCATCAACGTTGGTAAGATGGACATTTGATGTTGGGGAAGAAGGTCAAACCATCCTCCATGTTGGGCATTGTGAATTCCTTACCCTTCCATGCTAGGATTTGCCCCTCCATGCTAGGAGTAGGTGACACACACCCTTCCACACTAAGGGTAGGTGAGATCTACCCCTTACAAGTGTTTCTAGTGTAGAAAAGTGTATAGCCATGCATAAAACCCATCAAATTGCCATTTTTGGCATCCCAAAAGGCATTTTTGACCCACCAAAGCCCAAATATAGACACTAGGTAATTTTCTTTCACTTGGGGAATGAGGCTTTGACTATTTATGAGGCATTTTCAGTCCCAAAAGTATGAAATATGTGAGATTTCCCCTCATGGGTTACAATGTTCACATTTACAATGAAGTTTTACCTTAGGTTTCATGGGATGTGGTTAAAAATGTTATAACATGCAAATTTAGTGGTATTTCATTGGTCCCTCTTTGTTGGTATCTAGAGGATTAACTTGAGAAGCACTAACAAAGAATATAAAACACCACTGTAGGTCCACCATCGATGTCCCCTCTTCGCACTTGATCCAGTCATGTCAAGTCATACCAAAGAGTGCTTGTGATAATGAGATAAGGCTATGATGGGATGATGGCAATGAGGTTGATGAAGTGTCAAAAGTCAATGTGTCGACTGGGCCATGTATACGGGGCCACATATACATGGCCGTGTCAACATGGGCCCGTCGACATAGCCACCCTACGTTGACGTGGCCCCGTTTATGCAGCCCCCTTTCCAAGATCTATAAATATGAGGGCCTTCCATCTCATTTGGACATCTTTTGAGTAGTTATAGTGAAGCTCTTGCAGTTTTCTCCCACAAGAGATAGAATATTTTCCAAGTTCCCGCAGCAGGTATATGAAAAGCAATAGGATCTTTATTCGAGCATTGATGTATTTGAGCTCATTGGCGTGACAGCAATAATGACGAACTGTTCATGCAATCCTTGCAGCATTTGGACTTAGTTGTTTCATGCATTTAATAGTTTAAAATGTTTATGCTTTATTAATTACTTGTTGATCTAATAGTTTAAATATGTTATGATTTATTAGTTATTTGTTAATTATTAATGTTTTTATTATTATAATTTCAATCGTTATGGTTGATTCGTAGTTTGTTAAAGATATAGGTATGACCATCTCGAATGTAATCCAAACACTTGATAAACCCAGTGATGCTTAACATCTGGTAACCCAGCAATGTTAGGAAATGCTCAGAATGTGCTTGGAAGATGGGACTAGATACTTATGCTAGGAGTAGTTAGAACATAAACTAGGATAATTAGACATTAGATAATAGTTTATCCTTTACTTTCAATACCACAATTAGTCGCCAAAATATAATTAAAAAGATATAAAAATCATTAGCCTTAGTCTCACTTAACCAACGTAATAGAACTGCACAAGTGAGATTAGGATGACAATGACCATTATAACCCAAGGTTTCATGGGCTAGAAGTCTAGTGTATGTTAAGTGATTATAGTCTATGGATATCGACCGAGTCGTGCATGAACTCTCGTGATTCGTATGGTTGGGTGTAGGGATATCTAGCCACTCATCATTGACACCATTGTTGGGGACTGTTAGTCTTACACGCGTCATCTGACTTTAGTGAAATTATCATTTCATTAGTTGGATCGGACCCAGGATAGAAATATCTCCGCACACTAGGTGAATTTTAGTTAAGTAATTGAGGTACACCGATAATATGGACCATCTAATGTCCAACATGTCTTCTCATAGGAGAGATGCATTTGAACCACCAGTGCCACAAGAATGTCGGGTGGTATATAAACATCCTGATGAATATGTCCCTAATTTCACATTCATCCTACATCAGGATGAACATCTTCGATGGCTGGACATGGAGGGTAGCATCTTTGTACCGCCCAACTGAGCAACTCCTACGATGTTGTACCACAATCTAGGGAGAATGGGCATCCAGGACCGAGTGGCGAAGTATGTCATGGAGGACCATAACCTCCGAGACTATTGTCCCACAAAAGCTCAATGGACAAGAGATCAACAGCAGGCCGAGAGATATGAACAACAAAAGGGGAAATAATTCAGTAACCCCTTATTATCGTAAGGGTTGCAAGATGATGGAGATCCAATTTTTCATGATACTCATTCAACCAAACTTCACCTGGGGCTACAGATCCTCCAATCAGTCATCCAGAACCAACCTCCAAGTGACCATGATCCTCAATGGGATGGTGGATCACAAAGCAAAGCTGGAGGAGATGACCGTGGCCATCACCAGGGTAGATGGGAAGATCGATGCCGAAGCGGTGGCGATGCCTCTCCTTCTTCTCTGTCCTTTCCCTCTCCTTCACCTTCCTCCAACTCAGGCTCTGAGCATCACAAGGGAAGGTTGGAGAGAAAGGATAGTGGTAAGCAGGTTTGAGCGAGGAAATGTGAGGGAGAACGCCACCAATCGCGTGGCCCTCACCAGCATGAAAGAAGTGGTAGCATAAATCATCGCAAATGTCATAGTCCCCATCAGGACTATGATTCAGATGAGCCTTTGTTATCTACTCGAAGCATGCTCCACATTGCAGAGGCAGTTCACATCCCAAGCAGGGACATGAAGGATAGTCGGATCAAGCGTGTTGACATGAATAACATCCCCAAATTTTTAGGGGGATACAACTGTGATCCACAGACCCACTTGTAGGCATTCCATGATGCCTGCACCTTGCAAAATATTGATAATGAGTGGTAATGGTTGAAGCTATTTACCTAAACACTCATCAAATAAGCTAAAAGTTGGTACCAATCCTTAGAGCCAGAATCAGTCAGAAGATGGAGTACGATGCTTGAAATATTTAATGACAAATATCAAATGTACTCTCGAGTGGAAAATCTGAGATAGCAAATCCAAGGTTGGAAACAAGGGAATCGTAAACCCTTAGATGCCACCATGAGCAGGTATTACTCACTGTTGTATTGGTGCCCTAATCATGGTTATTCTCAGCAGGCATAGCTTCGCCACATTATAGATGGGCTTCATTTTGAAATGAGAAAGACCCTTGGTGTGTACGCCAAGGGAAGACTGTCGGACCTAAGGGTCCATCAGTTGCAGTGCCTTTATGATCAGGTGACCAAAGAGGAAGAAGAACTTAAAAAAAAGGAGAGTGCTGAAGAATTCAACCAGGACCCTTCCCTTAGGAAAAGGGAGGTCTGATTTTGTGATGAGGATGAAGAGTCACCATTGGAAGCAGCGGTAAACCGGAAGACTTTACCGTTACAAAATTTTTCATCTGAAATATTGACAAAGGTGGATAAAATTTGGGACTCTTTGGATGAGAAATTCCAAATTGTATTGAAAATTACAGAAGAGTCCAAAGAGTAGGGTAGTGATCATGATCGGTGCAGGAAGAATGGAGTTGAACGTACCCAACAAAAAGGTAAGGGAAAAGTTGCTGCAGTAGAATAGGTTATAGACTTTGACACCAAAGAGGACGATGGATGCATCGTATGCCAATATGAACATCCTAAGGGATGTTGTCCTGTGGTGTCTCACCTTCAAGAGTCTGGGGTCTATTCCTTGAACCCTCGTTTGGCATAGAGGTAGATGCCCCAAAGGTTGCCTTATTCACAAGGTAACCCCAGGTGATTCCACCATCAACAGCAAGGATATTATCCAAGTGGAATGCCTCCACAACCGTACGAGTATTTCCAACAATGGTAGCAACCAGAAGTGTGGGGTATGCCACCTCCAAGGCAGCAGTACCTTTACAAGAAGCTAGATCCTTATGGGTACTATGTTTAGCAACCTATCTCTCCAAGAGAGTCTTCTAGTCACGCGAACTTTCCCAGTTACTACCATTCCCCTGAATATTTCAGACATCCATCTCCATCACCCAGGGGGACAAATCCACACCTCTTCTACCCTCCGTCACCTTCTTCTGCCACTCCTCCACATCATCCCTCTCAGTTGCCACCTGCTCCATCCATGCAAGGAGAAATGCCACCACAACCACAACAACGAAGTGCTATGAGGGCTATGAATTTACAACCAGCACCTAGGATGAGTGGACCAGAATCCAAGCCACGTAAACGCCCTTTCTTTTGGCCCAACAATCCAAACACACCGTCACCTACGCCTGTGGCCAGTGCCTCAAAACCTACCAACACCTCTACCATCATACCGCCCAAGTAGCCTTTTTCTCCACTGCAATCCAACGTCCAGACGATCATGCTCACATATGTCGTGATCAACTAGATCAAAACATGTTCTCTTCCCTGGAAATTGACAAATCTGGGAAGACCCCTAATCTATCTTCAGGTGGCTGGAAACAAGCGGTTCAAAGCTCTTCTAGACTCAGGGTCAGGGGTTAATTTAATCTCTCATGACATGTACAATAATTGGAACCTTCCCCCGCTAGAGAAAAGCAACATCTAGCTCGAGTTAGCAGATCAATCCATCACCATTCCTTTGGGTTTGGTGGAGGACATTGTGACCATCGTCTGTGGGTGGTCCTACCCTACTGACTTCTTGGTCATCCACATTGAAAACTGTAAGGGGAACTTCCCAATCATCATGGGAAGAGCTTAGCTAAGCACGGTGGATGCACGATTAGGACTCCGAGATCTATCCCTAGAAATTTCAAAGGAAAATCCTTCTGGAAAGATCAAGAAGAAAAGAGTTTCATGCATCGTGTAGAGTGACTTGGGGTGCAACTATGTGCAGCAGTTATGGTTCGCTGAATGGACATCCATTCAAGCATGTGGTCAGTGTACCGAGGAATCTCTAATTCAACAATGCCTGTATGCAGCAGCCACTAACCAAGAAGGCACCCAATGGTTGATAGCTGATCCTGCTAGCAGCACAATATGCATGGAACCATCTGAGGGGCTAATGCAAGCCTACATTGACAACATGAATGTGATGGAGGATATTCATCAATAGACCTTCATCGTTGATGACTTTGATGACTGGGGAAAGCTAGAGATCCCTAAGAGCTTCCAGCAAGAGTCCCTTGAACTAAAATCCCTACCGGCTCACTTAGAATATGTATTCTTGCAAAATGGAAAGTTGGTAATTATCAATGCTGCCTTTGCTCCAGAAAAAAAATATAAGTTGCTTGTGATGGTAAACAAATGGGTTGCTGCATTCGCATGGTCCTATCCTAAGCTGACTAGCGTTGATCCTAGGATCTACCAGTACCGGATCTACCTTGACCCTTCCATGAAGCCATGGTGATAGCCACAAAGACGATTGAATAACAAGTTGAAGCAAGTAGTAAAGGATGAAATTGAACAACTACTTAAGGTGAGATTCATCTATTCAATCACCAATAGCGAATGAGTTAGCTCACTCGTTATCGTACCCAAGAAAGATGGCAAGTGGAGGGTTTGTATCAATTTCCGGTTGCTCAACATGGAAACGTTCAAGGACCACTTCCCACTCACATTTGTGGACCAAGTGTTGGACACAATCGCAGGACACCAATATTATAGTTTTTTGGATGGTTATAGTGGTTATAATCAGATCCAAATCGCACTTGAGGACCAGGCCAAGACTACTTTCATGAGTCCATGGGGGACTTTTGCATATAAGAAGATGCCATTTGGCTATGCAATGTGCCTGCAACATTCCAACACCTTGTCTTGAGCATTTTTCAGCAACAAATTGGCAATGGTGTAGAAGTCTTCATGGATGACTTCTCCACCTATGGTGCCACGTTCGAGCAAGCCTTGGACTGCCTAGAGCAAGTTTCAAAGAGGTTTGTAGACACCAATCTACAGCTCAATTGGCAAAAGAGCCATTTGATGGTCCAAGGGGGCATAGTGTTGGGGCATCTCATTTCATCAATAGGGATTAGTGTAGACCCTGAAAAGATCAAGGTCATCCAAGGAATTACCCACCAACCAAGTACTATCAAAGATGTGCGGTCATTCCTTGGACACACTGGTTACTACTGGTGCTTCATTGAACACTTCTAAAAGATAGCCCGACCATTGGTAGAGCTTACGAAAAAGAACACTCCATTTGTCTGGACTAGGGAATGCGAGTCCGCATTCCAAGAGCTGAAGTAGAAACTCATAGAAGCTCTGATTCTATGGGCACTTGATTAGTCTAGATCCTTCCACATTATGATGGATGCCTCCAACTATGCTTTAATAGCCATGCTTACATAGTGTGATGATCAGAAATGTCTGTATTATATCCACTATGCAAGCTGTAGCATTGTGGGTTCACAACTGAACTATACCACCACCAAAAAGGAATTGATGGTGGTGGTGTTTGCATTGGATAAATTCCAGCACTATGTGCTCAGATACAAGGTGTTTGTGCACACAGACCACAGTGCTATTTGGTTCCTGATGAATAAACCAACGGTGAGCCCCCACATAATTCGGTGGCTGGTGATTCTTTAGGAGTTCGATCTGACCATGGTAGAAAAAAAGGGGTCTGAGAATGTGGTCGTTGACCATTTGTCTTGATTACGATGGGATGATGCAGAAGAGGAGGAGCCTTTATCCAATCAATTTCCAGATGAACTCCTCTTCACAAGCACCATTGATCCTCAAGCACCCAAGGAATCTCCTTAGTTCAACCACATCCTTACCTACCTTACAACACAGGAGCTACCAAAATAATGGAACCATTGGAAGAAATAGCACTTTCTTCATAAGGCTAAGCATTTCATTGAAATCAACGGCCACCTCTATGAGGTGTGCATAGATGGCTTGGTCCGATGGTGTGTCCCTGATGCTGATACACTATGCGTCCTCCAAGATGCTCATGAGGGCCCTTGTGGCAGCCACTATGCTAGACATAGAACGACCATTAAAATCCTACTTGCAGGGTATTATTGGCCTACACTCTTCAGAGATGCACAATGGTTCACCCGCTCCTGTGAACGATGCCAACGAGATGGTGGGATGTCGGCACAGTTGGAGGGACCTCAACAGTGGATTCAATCACTGAAGCCCTTTGACATCTGGGGTATCAACTTCATGGGGCCCATCACCCCCTTATTAAACCAAAAGGTGTATATCATCGTGGCGGTGGACTACTGTACAAACTGGGTAGAAGCATCAGCCATCCGACTGTTCTTCCAACACCGCCACATGATTTGTTCAACAACAAATCGTTACTAGGTTTGGAGTGCCTTGTGCACTCATTTTTGACAATGGGACGCACTTCACGGGGGTTACTTTTCAAAAACTCATGCAATGATTAGGGGTAATACACAAATTTACAACACCTTATCACCCCTAAGCTAATGGGCAGGCTGAAGTTACGAATAGGAAAATTAGCAAATATACGAGGGACTAGAGTACCAAGCTTAATGATGCCCTATGGGCCTATCACTCCACCTAGAAACTTCCTATTGGGTACTCTCCCTATGAGTTAGTGTACGGTAAGTTGCCAACAATTCCAATCCAAGTAGAACTCCGAACACTATCCACCGCCTGTGACCTCGACCTCAACCTACCACTAGCACAACAAGAACGATTAATCAACTTAAGTGTGCTAGATTAGAACCGATTAGCAGCCCTATTGTCCAACAAAACCCACAAGGCCTATAATAAGAAAATACATGATCTTAGGATTCGGAAGGTCACATTTTGATGTGGAGACAAGGTATTGTATTGGAATCCCTCACATGTATCCCAACTAATGAAGTTTCAGATGCTATGGAAGGGACCTTATATTGTATCTGAAACCTTTCCATCCGGGGCCTTGCTAATTCACAAACCTGGGGATCCCACCAGAACACAGTTGGTCAACTGCCAACAACTCAAACCTTTCCACGAGATCCATATAACTAGTGTCACAGCCTCGTCATTAGCCAATCATCCATGCTCCATCTTTCACGTCTTCTCCTATCCACCTAGTCATGGGGGAGACCCTCATCCCTACTAATCTGTTTCACTGCACCCCTCACCATTTTATCATTTTTTGTTTTACACTTTTTTGTTTTCCATTTTTTGTTTTCTAGTTTTTGTTTTCCACTTCTTTGTTAATTTTTATTTTACAATTTTTTGTTTCATAATTTTTTGTTTTTCATTTTTTGTGATTCTTTTTGTTTATTTTTTTTCTTCATCATATGGTTTGGTGTGGTTCGTTTTCGTTACAATGGGTACTGTAATAGTCTTCCTACTTATCTGGTTCCCGTCGTTGCGTGGTTGTCCTTGAATTTTACGTCGTTTTCACTTCATAAATTTGGCAGTGAGTCCACACCATCCACCCATTCACCATTCCATGGTTTTTCTGGTGTCGTGAACATGCACCCCTTCACTTAACAAACATTTTAATGAATGTGTGACTTGTGTAGTTCCCCGACTAAGGGAAGACCTAGTGGTTTGAATCGGGTGTGAACTCAAAAGGAATGCTTTATTCATTGTTCTATTCTATTCCTTGGGTTGCTAGTGTGTCCTTACGGATTTCCTACCACTCCGAGTCTCTCTCCATGGAAGTTTTTGGGCAACTCAACCTTGCATGGTGTGGTCCTCATCGGAAAAAAAGGAAGAAAAAAAGAAGCAAAAAAGAAGAAAAAAATAAGCAAGAAAAAAATAAACAAATAAATTGAGAATTCAAAGCACACCCCTTGGTTGGATGCATGCACACATATATGGGTCTTCACATGCTGTGGTTCCCCTGCGCAAAAGAAAATAAAATATATCGTGGTGGGAATTCAAAGCACACCCCTTCGACCACCTCTCATGGGCTACACATACTCATTATGGTACTTCCTTGGTCCCCTCTCACTTTGTCCCATTTCACTTCCCTCTTCTCACATTTTCTAGAGTGGTGGTTTTCTATGGGGTCATTCTTGTTTCTTTAGGGATGGTTTAGACTTTGTCTATCACTGCGAGGTCACTGTTTGCGGATGGTTTTGGGTTTGATCTCAGGAAAGGTTCTACTATGTCACTTAACCATGCTTGCACATGAGGTTTCATGTGATTGACATTCGGAATTTCCATTCTCTCCTCTCCTTCCATTCCCACTTCTCTCCATTCTCACTTCACTGCCATTTTTTTTATGTTTAGTGGGTTCGTCGTGTTTTCTGTTGGTCTCTCATGCCTTGGCGAGTTCTCTTGGTTTGGAGTCTTCACTGGTGACACCTATTATCAGCACCGAGGCCCAAGGACCCCAATGTTGAGGGTATGTAGGGGCTATACGGCTATTTCCTGCTATGGGGAGGACCCACCTGCATATTCTTGATTTTTCCTGTTAAGCCTCTGATCCTTTGGATTTCTTGGTTAATTGTTTTCTGTGTCCCATCATTCGATTTCATCCTCTCTTGAGTTCTTTTTCACTCCTGTTCTCCAATTTTGTCTATTTTTCATGCTTCAATCCCTTCCTCTTATCTTTAGCCATGATCAGGCATTTTCTTCGCTTCAAACGCCTCAATTTGGCTTTCCAAATTTTTCATTTCAGGTGTTTTTTGGGTTGGCCAATGCTAGTCTTCGGGTGAATAGTGCTATGTATACGGGGCCCTGTATACATAGCCACTGCGTATACGTGGCCGCATATACATGGCCCCGTCAATGCAGTGCCCAACCCCTATATATACCCCACTGCACTTCTTCATTTTTCATCATTTGGAGTCCAAATTGAGGGGAATTTTTGCCATTTTTTCTGCCTAACCCTTCCCAACACACCTACATTCCACCGTGTGTCCACATCAACCTGTCCTTGCCCTTTTTTGCATCTAGAGGTATGCACTTAGTCGTGGGTGGGGGGGTGGTGCCTTTGTGTAATTAATTAATTAATTAATTAATTAGTTGTTAATTATAAAAATTTTGGCCCTAAACCCTAACTTAACACTCTGGAAGAGTTAACGGTGTGCCTATGCCATTAACATAACTTGGTCAAACTGAAAAGGTATATACAGATCATTTTAGGCTATAACTTGGTCTAACGGATGGTTATGTTTGTTTTCAGATGGCACCCAAGGGACGAAGGACTGTCACAACCAAGGAACAAGCACCCACTTACAGAAAGGGGACATGGAATGCAACTGCCAAAGTATGCAGAGGGTTCCCATGCAACTGGGCCCTTCCGTGAATGACCTGACGTGAAATCTATCCACCAAATTCCTGAAGAGGAAATTCCCGGCATACAATCGCTAGGGGATGAGATGCCTGGGATAGCACCATAGCTTGAGGTCACATTGACCCAAGCCTTTCTTGATGCTATCATGCCATGCGAGGTGCAACAGACGGTCCTCCAAGAGTTGAATTTTAGACCATTCCTCGAGCACGCTCTAGAAGATGTGAGATTTCAATTGCAACACTTTCCGATGTGGCCAATCATCACAACCGGTGGTGAGTGGTACTTAGGAGAAACATATCTCTTTTGGACAAATTAGCAGCCAGGGTCAAGAGTAAGAATCAAGGGCATATATGTCTCTTACTCTTTAGAAGAAATTACACAAGCTCTGGGGTTGCCTGAAACTGGTGCAGATGTGGTGGAAATTCCTAAGTAGGCCGATCCAGAGGTAAAGGTGCAATGGATCCAATGGTGCTATGGGGTAGAGCACAAGGAATTTGGCTCCTTGATCATGGTAGAGAGAGTCTATTCAAAGATAGTGTCTTACCATCTAAATCCAATGGTAAGATTGAGCAAAACCACTATCTTCTCCGCTCGTGCGTGTGCCTCCTTGAGTGGGAAATTTCCCATGAGTCTTCCACAAGTATTATTTTTAGAAATTGAAAAGAGGTTCACAGAGAATGAACATGGAAGACGAGCTCTCCCCTTTCCCTGCTTAATCCAAAAGTTATGCAAATGGGTAAGGATAGCATGATATTCTAATGACATCATCCGACGCACCCCAATTGCCTCGTGGCAGGAAATGATGAAAGACAAAACCCCTACCACCATGCAGATAGAGGAAGAGTAGAAACCAACTCCACCACCTGTGCAAACAATGTAGCTAGGCTTGCAAACAATAGCAACATACATTTACGAGATCTGGGAAATCCTCTCGAATCAACGAGAGAAATCTGGTAGAACTAGTGGAGGAGATGATCCTTCGGTTTATCGCCCTACCATGAGTCACCTAGAGCAAGTAGCACAATCAGTCAACTTGCTTGAAAGGGTAGGGCCAATATTTTTTGCCACCTGAGCACCCATTCCAACCAGAACAGATCTAAGCATCCAAGATGTATCAACCGCAACCCATCAGTTGTTCCCTGAAATATTCGGGAATGCTACTACCTTCTCGGTATGCTTGGAGGATGGTGAGGGGGCGATGGTCCTGGTGATGCAGCACTAGGGACAAGAAGTTGTGGCCGAATTGGTTGCTGATACCATTGCTATGACTCTTAATGCACCAGTGGCACCTGTACTAGACATCCATGGGCTACAAGATGTACAGGTGTCTACTGGAACTTCATGTAGCAGGATGGATGTAGCCCAACATGAAGAAATGTTGGACCGACTGGTAGGAACCGAGCAACCACTTTCAGATATCTTTGATCTTCCGAACAACATCACTACAACCTAGTCAGAGCTGCTAATAGCAAGGGGCAAGAGCCTTGTTCCGGAGGGGCAACTAAAGGTCCCTCAAGTTGCCTTTCAATGCTTGGCAACAGAGGTTGTCTAATTAAGAGCCTAGCTTGTCGATCTGGCCATCCTTGATCACGAAATCACCAGAGATGGAGCTTTTCAATAGCTTCAACTTAAACTTTAGGTTGTTGAGGATGAAAGAAAGACGATGATCCTAGAAAAGTCCACAACAGACGTCCAAGCATATCATTTAGAAAAGGACTTGGTAGCAGTTTGCCAGGAGAACGTGCAACTGACCGCTAAAGTTCTTTGCCTGCGCAATGTTGGTGCAGAGAATGCACACATGAAATATTTTATCCACCAACAGTAGGAGGAGCTAGCCAATTTGAATGTAGATATGAGAAGGTTGGCTGCTGAGAATCAGAATCTATCAATGGAGGAGGTTTGGGCATTGCGACAGAAGTCTACAATCGAAATTTTTGCTTGGAAAAATGAGGTCCTAAAGTTTGAAAGAGTAAAAAATAATTACAATGACTAAGTGGGATTTCAAAAGGAGGTGAATGAGAAGCACATTCAAGTTGCCAAGGCCCAAATGAACCAAGTGCTCCAGTAGCTCCAAGAAGGAGGCAACGTATGGCCATCCATCTTCGATGGATTGAACACCTACAACAAAGCGGAAATCCTTGTAAAGGAGCTACAAATTGAAGAAATGATAGAATACATGGAGTTAGCCAACCTTCAGTATGCAAACCTGGCTATGCTCATAGTTGGGAGACCACGGTCAAAATTAGAAAAACAAGTGGCCGCCTCGTATTCTCTATACAAGGGTGAGTTCCAGGTGTACAAGGCGACAAAATAAAAGCTAGCAACAACAAAAGTGGAACTTGAGGTCCTCCGTACAAGCTTTGAAGGCCAACATACCATTTCGGAGGACCTGGCTCAAAGAATGAGTGACTACCAGCAACTGCAATCATCAATCCAAGTGTTCAATATCGAACGCAAACAGTTTGCATCCTAGTTTGTCAATTTAAAAGAACTCATTTTGGCGCTTCCTTGTCCTTGGGAAATTCCAGTTCCAACACACATTGGAGAAGCTACCTCGACAATGAACGACCCTAGAAGAAAAGAAGAGAAAATGAGGGCTCTCTTGGAGGCTTTCCAACTGTCTCTAGAGGTTGTAGCTACTACAGGGCTACTAACATCCATTTCACCACCAACGCACGAGCCAGAGGCTGGAGAAGATCTATTAGAACCATCACCCCCTAGGATAGTGTGATCTCCTCCAACAAATTTGTACATCTTCCTACATCATAGAGGCTCTAGGACCAGCGAGGTGTTCAATTTTATCTCTGAACACCACCATTTTTGTAATTTTTCCTTCTCTGTAACTCGGTCACTTGGTAAATTCATGTTGTGTCATGTGTGTGTCATTTGTGTTTAAGTTATGTGTGTTGTAAATAAGAATCCATACCTTCCAAATTGTAAAGTAACTCAAGGATGAGTTTTTGCTCATTTGTGGGGGTATGATGAAGTGTCAAAAGTCAATGCATCAACTGGGGTGCGTATACACAGCCACGTCGATGCGGGCCCATTGACGTAGCCACCCTACATCGACATGGCCTTGTTTACGTAGCCCCCTTTCTTGGATCTATAAATATGAGGGCCTTCCACCTCATTTGGACATCTTTTGAGTAGTGATAGCGAAGGTCTTGCAGTTTGCTCCCATAAGAGATAGAATATTTTCCAAGTGCCCACAGCAGGTGTATGAAAAACGATCAGATCTTTGTTCAAGTGTTGATGTATCTGAGCCCATTGGCGTGATGGAAATAAAGACGAACTGTTCATGCAATCCTTGCAGCATTTGGACTTAGTTGTTTCATGCATTTAATAGTTTAAAATGTTTATGCTTTATTAATTACTTGTTGATCCAATAGTTTAAATATGTTATGCTTTATTAGTTATTTGTTGATTATTAATTTTTTTATTATTATAATTTCAATC
>MNCI01023093.1:30485-41739 GCA_015680685.1 Gnetum montanum | reverse complement strand
TCATAGTTATGTTCTTACTACTAGATAATTATTGCACAAAGAAGCTTCAAAATAGAATAGAGAACAAGCAACTAAAGATACTTCTAAATAAAAGAAAGGTAATAGACCGAGTAGGTTGATCACCAAAAATAAAATCATTAATTTCTAGTTGAAATTTTTTGCAATTCTAGATGTGAATTTAATTTTCAAGCATATTGTGCAATTAGTTATTAAAAATGTGAAAATAATTCCTCACTTGCACAAAGAGGACATTAAGAACAAACAATTCCTATACCTTAAAAATGAATACCAATAGGAAGACTTTAATATAGTAATCATCATAAAAAAATTTAAACTTTTTAGATAAGTGGAAACTTTCCAATTATCTCTCATTTTTCTTATCCAAAATTATAGTCATAATTGTATTCTTTATGCCTTATTAAATTTATTATGAAAAAAGATCATTCTTGGTAATTTCATATGTAATTTTGGAGTTAAAAGAAAAATAAATATGTCATCTTTTCAAAAAAAATATCTAAAAAAGCTTTATACAAACTAACTTTTACAAAATTACTATGTTGGTTAGCATACATTGCTTTGCACCCTAAGGTATTGAATTCAAAACCTAGTCCCACTAGTTTAGTTTAAAGTGTGTTCTAAGCATCTTCAATGAAAAAAAATTTTCCTCATCCAATTCAGAAAATAGATGCTAGGTAACAGCCTCATAAAGATATAAACAGTAAATTGGATGAACAAATTCTACATCATGTTGGTTAACCAAAACATCAAGCTAGTTATACGAGTACTTAGGATTGTAACATGCCCTTCTCCCTTTTTCTTTATGCTTTTTACCTTATAATAGCTTATGAACCTACAACAATGAGATGTTAACCTAGTGGTAAGAGACTTGATTTGAAAGCTCTAGGTCATAAGTTTGATTCCAATGGACAATGCTGAGTTATATAAAATTATAATTACACTATATATATTAAAGTATCGCTATGTTTCACTTATTTTGAATTCTAGCACCCATTTAATACAACATTGGCTAAAAATTTCAACTTATATATCGATTGAGATGCATCCTTTAAAAATAGCCTTTTGGTTCTCTACCTTTCCATTTTTCTTCTCTTGGATAAGATTTACATCACCATTCACCATAAAGTTTGATGAATTGTGGTTCGTCAGGTACTAATATCATACCCTTATTAACCAGGTGCTAATATCGGACCCTTCTAAGCCAAGTGCTGATATCGGACCCCTAATATCTAATGAATCTCGATATCAGACCCTCGATATCGAGTACACGATATCGCGACCTAGCTAGTAATATCAGATACATGATATTGTGATTTTGGAGTGACGAGCTAATGACACATTAATCATGCCCTACACTCAAGATTCATTGTGCCCTGGGTTAGTTACATCATGTCCCAGTCTCTGCAATCCCTTCTAAGATTCATCCCATCTCGCTGTTCAAGAATTTTTTACTTGTGTCTTATGTGGCATAGAATTCATACCTCATCACGGTGGTATCTAACATGTGTGTGTTTTGTTGCATCAGTATAGATTACATTTAACCGTTCTAGTGCCTACAAAAATTTTTAGGTGTGGTTACAGAAGGGCATTATAAGTTGGAACTTGCTTTGGGGAGGACCCACTTGCGTGACTTTTGTAATTTGTATTTGTTGCACACCACCACATCATTTTATACCCTCCGAGAACTTCATTGCCAAATCTATTCTTTCCTTTGTCATCATTTTATCAAACGTTCCCCAAACCCATTACGTGTTCTTTGATGTGTCACCTAAACAAACCAGGTCTGACATTAAACTTTTAAGGTAACTTCCTTAAAAAAATTTCTAACTCTAAAATCACACTAAGTAAAGAATTTAACATTTACTAAAGGCAATAAGTAAGGTATGAAATAATTGAACTTCTTTCAATAACCTTACTAACAATTGATCTTTGTGTGATTATAGATGGCCCCTAAAAGAGGACAACAAGGAGGACCTTCTCAAGGTGCAACTAAACACCCAAAGGGAGGCAGAAGCCAAGGACCTCATGTAGAACATGCGAAGCAGGAGGCACAATCATTCAACATCCATCAGAGAACTCTTGTCACTACACAATCTAGCCAAGAAAAAGGTGGAGAGGTCAGGGCCCGAGCCTATGAAGAGGAATGATGGCTATTTGTGGCATGGCATGTCAAGGCCAATCAAGTGTTCCCGTAACTACCGTGTCCATGGAAAGTGTCGACTCCATCAAACATTGGAACATCAGCATGGATGGTTCATAATCCTCAAATAGAAGAGGAGAAACGTCAGGCACTTCTTCAACGGTATCAATCTCAAAGCCTGGAGCACAAGACAAGGGGAAAAGACCCATGGAGGAGCCACCGCCACCAGGAACCACATGAGTTCCAATAAATTTTGTAATTTTGTGTCCGTGTCCCAATTTTGTTGTATTCAACTCTCCACTACGGCATGAATAAATTTCTAGTTAGTCAATAATCCCATACCTATCCACTGTGTAATCAATTGAACTTGTTTCTCACTTTCTTTGACTCAAGGACGAGTTGTTATTCAGTCATGGGGGTATGATGAATCGTGGTTTGTCAGGTGCTAATATTAGACCCTTGTTAACCAAGTGCTAATATCATACCCTTGTTAACCAGGTGCTAATATCAACTCCCTATTATCGGACCCCTGATATCTGATGAGTCCTGATATCAGACCCCTGATATCGGACCCTTGATATCGAGTACACGATATCGCAGCCTAGCTAGCGATATCAGATACGCGATATCATGGTTCCTGTGTGAGCCTATAAATACACAATTGGACGCACGAAAAAGTCATAGGAAGTTAGTGTTAGAGTAGGATCTTTTTGTCAATTTTCCCTCTCAACCCTTTCCCCAGTGCATGCCCACAGTGTGATGATTGTAATTGTATGAAACCTTTATTCGGGTGTGACGTACTTGGACATGCACATGACCGACAATAAAGATCTAGATTACTTCATCATTGCAACATTCACTTAATTTTAATTGTTATTTATTGCTTTTATAATTAATATTTCTCTACCCTCATCTCCTACCCCTATTAGTAAACATGGAATGAGTACAACTTAATCACGAGCATTTAAGTGTAACTACTTGGTATCCCAGTAGCGTACCTAGGACATGAGCTTGGTAATCCCAGTGGTAGTACATGAGGTCCAAGATGTGTACGGATGATTAAGGGATGAATGCTCATCGCAATTAGGCCAGCTTAGACTCTCTTCATCCTTTCCCTCTTAGGTTAAACAAAGTTATTTTCCATTACCGTAGGAGTAGCATAGTGATAGGAAATACATCATAGTGATAGCAAATACTACTCTAGGTGGGAAGACAACGAACTGTGATCAACGAGTAACAATCTAGATACCACAACTAGCCCGTCTATAGAGTTCGACCAGATCATGCGTGAACGCTCGTATTTGTATGGTTGAGTGCAGGGGTACCTCACCACTCATCAAAGTTAAAGCTAGGAGTGGATGCATTATCTTTATGTTTCTTTATTCCATACTTCAAAGCGTTCAGTGATAGCAGGGCCATGGCATCAGAATTTAAATGGTAAAAAAAGCTCAAATACCATGAATACTATGCCAAAGTGTATAGGGTGGTGTCGAGCTTGTTAACTAGGGTTAGATGTACTTCAATTAGAACTCTTACCTTTTGTGATGATCAAAGATGCAATTGATCATGTTTTATAGTTAATAAGCTTAATTCACATCGTCTTGTGTTGGGATCTAAAATTTCAAGCACTGCATTACATAATACATATTAATTGATGTGCAAATTTCATACTTCAAAGTGTGTAGCGATAATGGGACCATGGCATCAAAATTTGAATGGTAAAAGAAAACTCAAATACCATGAATACTATGCCAAAGCGTATAGGATGGTGTTGAGCTCGTTAACCAAGGTTAGATATACTTCAGTTAGAACTCTTACCTTTTGTCATGATCAAAGATGCAATTGATCATGTTTTATAGTTAATAAGCTTAATTCACATCGTCTTGTGTTAGGATCTAAAATTTCAAGCACTACATTACATAATATATATTAATTGATATGTAGGAAGGATATGAGGCATAAAATGTTTCAATTTAAGTTTCACTTACCTACCACTCTATCACAGAAAGGATAATCATTCAAAGTATTTATAGTGAAAACTTAACTTTTTCTATTGATTATGTTCAAGCTTAAAGTCATCTCTTTTAACTTGAGGAACAAGCACCTTACCATTAGTCTACATTATAGCCTTTAATCATTCTATCAAATAGGATCATCACCCATAGGCTCAATGCTCATCCCACAAAATGAGGTCTTAAGAAGCATTGGCAAGTTGGATAGATGCAAAAAAGCTTAACCTCTTTTGAATGGCAAGGTGGGATCTTGAGTGGTCTTGATGAGCAAAATCTTAACCTCTTTCCAACTAGGTCTTATGACTTTAGAAACATGCACCTTACTATCACTCCTAATGATGGTCCTTGTCAAATAAAACTTTATAATCCATCATTGCTTATTGAAAATTAACATGTAACTTGGAGCTTCTAAATCAAGACTATTGCCACTCGACTAATACAATACCTAATATTCTTTAACATTTGTCCATCTAACTATGTACAAAATTTTGTTGAAAGGCAATGCAACTTGTAAATTTAAACTTAGGTTAGATGTAGTTTAGTAAGAATCCCAGTGTTTTTTTGATGATCAAGGATGTAGTTGATCATGTTTTATAGTTAATAAGATTAGTTCAAATCTTCTTTGTGTTAAGATTAGAAATTATAAGCATTGCATTATATAATACATTTGAGTTGATGCATGGGAAGGATGCCTACCTTTCTACTTAGGTGCATCTGAGCTTGAAACTATATCTTTTAAGAAACAAGCACTTTACCATCACTTTAAATTATAGTTCTTAATTACTCTTTCAAATAGATCGTCACTTAGAAGCTCAATGCTCCTTCTGCGTTGAGTGAAAGCCTAACCTCTTCCATTAGTTGCATCCAAGGTTGAAATTAGATCTTTCAACTTGGAAACCAAGCACTTTACCATCACTCCAAATTATAATCCCTAACCACTCTCTCAAATAGGATCATACCTAGATGTTCAATGCTCATCTTACAAAGTGAAGTCATGATAGACCTTCACAAGTTCACTAGATGAGCAAAAGCCTAACCCCTAAGTCTTATAATTTCATAAACATGCATCTTATTATCACTCCAAGTGATAATCCTCGTCAAATAGAGATTTATAAGTCAACATTACTCATTCCAATCCAACCCATAACTTAAAGCTTTTAAATCATGAATATTGCGACTAGAGTAACACAATATCTTAGACTCTTTAAAATTCGTCCCTAAGCCACCTATCAACTGCCTTGCAAAAATTCTATTGAGAGGTAATGCAGCCTGTAAATTTAAACCTGACTGAAACCATTAAAGGCATGGAATAGTATTAAGTCTTAACAAAGACGCGTGCTGCTAAGGTCTGTGGGTTTTGGACCGTTGGTGGGGTTTTCAAAGTGGGCTCGTTTCAACTGAACTAAAGCCTGCAACAAAGTCATGTCACATCGTTTTCTTTCTCTGCACCTGCAGAAGAAGCACAGAAACATACAAATACAGAGAGACCCAGATCCATGTTCTTCTCTGATTTCGCAGTTTCCAAACTATCATTATTCTCACCTGCACTGCAAGGCCGCAAGCAACGGCTCAAAATCTTGACTCCTCGATGTCCTTTTTTTCTTTGTCGTTGCTGTTGTTGATGCTGCTGCTGTTTTGTTGCAGAAGTAAAGAAAAACCTGTCATGCGTTTCCTTGCACGCTTTGCCTCACCGTGAACCTCAACCTCAGCTCAAAGGCTGCCCCTGCTTCGCTGGATCGTTTGTTTCATTCCTTCTTTCTTTCTTTTGCAGTGGTGGCGCCATACCAGAAATCACAGCGGCGGCCATAAATCTTCAGGCGTCGGTGGACTGTAAGTATATACAACTCTGGCTGAGAATCTCTTTTGATAAGACCAGTTCCGGTTGTGTTTAATTTTGCAGAGCAAAATGGCGATGGCGAGCAACGCGCTGAAGAAAATTATGATGGTGTGGCTGTGGATTTGCCTGTGTTTGTCAAGCATGGAAATGATTCAAGCGCAAGAGGAGCAGCAGCCGGAGTTCGATTCAGACGAGCTGCAATGGAAGCCTGCAACCGCAACCTGGTACGGCAGCCCCGATGGCGACGGCAGCGATGGTAAGAAATTCCAAAAAAATGCCCAAAATGCGTTTCATTTTAGCTCTTGCAGTTGATTCTGATGAATATAGGCTGATTTAGAACCGCCAGAAAGAGAAAATATGTATAATGCCGAATGTCATGCTGCGCCAATGCTGGTCTGTCAATGGCATCTCATCATGTACGAGTTCAAATTGGAGACCGTGGAATTCATACCATGGACATTTTAGTGTGGAATTCACAAGCTTTAGGAAAAGGGAGAAGGAGAAACATATTTTTATCTGAATACCATCAGGGAGACTTTAATTTAAATTGTTATTCCTCCTAATTTGCAATGCACTAGTAGAATGGAATCTTTTCATGTGAGTTAAAACAGATAGATGTTTCAAAACTTTATACAAAACTTTATATGAAAAAAGAATAGAGATATGTGCAACAATTGCAGCATTGAAAATTAACACTACATTTTCTTGCAATTTTCAACACATTTGAGCACAGTAGACAGATAAAAATTACCATAGTTATAAATTACCATAGTTATAAATTTGGTAAACTTGTTTGGAATGTTACCCACTGACACTTTTAATTTTCTTAATGATAGTTTTCAAAACTTTTATTAAGTATATTTCTACTGTTTTCTACTACTGTATAGTAAATCAAGAAAGCAATAAAATTGCAGTTTTACTTTCATTAAAGACACAGTCAAATGCAGGAGGAGCTTGTGGGTATGGAAAACTGGTGGATGTGAAGCCATTGAAGGCAAGAGTTGGGGCGGCGAGCCCGGTGCTGTTCATGGGAGGCCAGGGCTGCGGAGTTTGCTACAAAATCAAGTGCACGGAGCAGGCGCTCTGTTCTCGTCGTCCTGTAACAGTAGTTATCACAGATGAGTGTCCTGGTGGCTTCTGCGCTGATGGCCATGCCCACTTCGATCTCAGCGGAGCAGCCTTTGCACGCATGGCTCTGGCACACAAATCTCCCATTCTCCTCAACTCCGGCCAAATTCCCGTTCTCTTTAGACGGTATGTGCCACTACATTTAACATTAATGAAATTACCATCTTACAACCGGTTAGTTCATGTTGTTAAGGACTTACGATAAGATGTCACATGACACACCCATTTCAGAAATACTGCAATTAGCATGAGGCAATTACCCATGTCTATCTTGTTATGTAAGTAGAAGTTAGTTTCCTTATTTACCTACGTCCACCATCATCTTATATGAGTAAGGGTTATTTTTTTATTAGGATACTAGCCTATGGACATCTATTTCATGTCTATGGACATCTACCCACATATATCTATTTCATGTCTATGAACATCTACCCTACTACTATGTGTAGGGTAAAAATTTTGCTATTTATTTTCAAACGGCATCTACACGTACAATACACTAGTGTTTAGCACAAGCTTTTAAATCTATAGTAGTGGCCTCTTGAGAGTCATCTTTCACGAACAAGGCAGCATTGATGCTACCTTTCCTTGGGCCCTTGTTACTAGGCTACGCGTTGAGTAATCTTGTGGTAAATTGCTGTTTTTAAAAGGTCACATTGACCCTGTTTTATGAAATCAAGACTCTGGTACTTCAAAATGCTTGCCTCTGTTGTCGAATGTTGTATGGTAGGATGGATTACTCCGAACCCAATTCCCACTTAGATACGTTAAACAAAGACTGATTCAACTTGTTCATGCTTCTCAGTAAAAGGCTACTTGGGTGCAGGACAAAGTGCGAATACCCAGGGAAGGAAATAAGTTTCCGGGTAAACGAGGGCTCCACAGATTACTGGTTGTCAATTCTCATAGAGTTCGAGGACGGAGATGGCGATGTGGGTTCAGTAGATCTGAAGCAGCAGAATAAGAAGAGCAGTGGATGGCTGAAAATGAAGCATCTGTGGGGAGCAAACTGGTGTGCTCAGGCGCACGAAGAAGCTTTGCAAGGACCCTTCTCTATCAGAGTTACCACACTTTCAGGTAAAGCAACTGTATCTGCCCGTAACGTCATTCCTGCAAATTGGCATACTAACGCTACTTACACATCCAGACTCAACTTCGACTGACTACTGCATTGCCTGGACTCATTTTCTTTCTTCAACTTCTTTCCACTGCAGCAATTTGTTAAATTTTTATTCGTTATTATTTTTTCCTATATTGTATACTTTTTTTTCCCATTCCAAATGCCCTTTTCCCCATTGGCGACGTGCCTTTTTATGGCCTGGAATGTTGTGAACATTCTGACACAGTGACTTGGTGCCAGCAACTGCGATTTTGAATCTTCTTCTCATCGTCCTATTCTCAATGTATGACTCTGCTACAGAACTAAATGTACCACATCGATCTTTAATTTTTCACAGAATTCGAGCGTTGAGGTTTTTCACACCCAAACTGTAGCTAATTAAAGTCTGGTGCTTTATTAAAGTTATCACATTTAACAATTGATTCCTACACTGAATTACAAAATTAAAAGGTTAAGTAAACTGAACTTTGTATGATAGAAAAGGTTGTTATACTTACCTTGGAACACGCAAACAATTTTGACTTTTCTTTCGTTCATTGTATACTAATGCTGGAAATGGCTAGGTTGGAAAACGGTTCACAGTTACAGCTTTAAATGCCAGGCGACAGCATCTTCAACTGTTAAAGAAGACTACGTGTAAAAGCGCCTGCAATAGATAACAAAATATAAAGGTCTACCCTTTACCAAATCAACGTTGGAAAGTTGTAACTATGCAACTTTCGCAGAGTTCAACATCTTGGCGTGGGGCCTAAATTTGATGGGTTTCCGAGAAGCACTATCAAATGAACTTTGATTGAAATATTGTTGAACTTATCTTCGAGTTTTCCCTTATGAAATGAACTCCCTTTGTTCATAGTAGTTTTTATTATAAAATTGAAACTTCACTAAGATTATAATTTTTACTTAAATTCACTAAGATCTTTTGGATATATCGGGCTAGTAGCCCCTTTAACATCAATGCTACCCAATAGGTAATCTACTCTTATAGAGACAAGATCCATGCCACTACGCTAACACTTCATTATAACTACTAAAATGAAGGAAGCTATGTCCCATTTAGTTGCATTCTTAAGTAAACATGAGCTTTCCTTGTTTCTCTACACACTTAATTCTTTTATTCTTATTCTATTTTTCTTAGAATATATTTACTAAAGTTAGTTTGGTCATGTGCTAAGAAGACAAAAAATACCATAAAATCAAAAAAAAAATCCATATATTAAAAAAATTATTGGAAAGACAAGACATTCATCTCATAGAAAATAAATAAAGATTCTACAAAGTGGCTAAGCACTATGGAATGTAATAAAAATAGATCATAAAAAATTTTTGTTGCAATATTATATTTTTGTCATAGATTTGTAATCAAATGACACTTAAGAAAAACATGTGATTTTCAATAGCTTTATTAAAGTTAAGCAAAAACAATAAAGGTAAACCTAAACATACTTTAGTTTGTAAGCATATAGAAACATATTCAAGATTTAGGTATTAATATTTATTTGGCTCTTGTTAGAAGTAAATGGTGGAAAATAATCCATATTGGTAAACTCAACCTAGTTGAGATAAGACTATGATGATGATATTCATCAAGGATGAGATGTGAAATACAGTAGCTAAATTAAACACATTAGACTTTTGGTCCCAAGTTACCTTGAGAGTTGAAAGACTATTAGCATTTGCAATTTTATTGGTTACTTAAACTAACTAGTAGATATTATTGTAACCAAGAGTCTCAATTAATTTCCTAAATAATTAAATATGGTTCTTTAATTGAAATACTTTTTTATTTTGTAGCTACTAAAAAGATTCTTGTAATTTGTCCCAAATTTCTTTTTGATATTCTCTATTTACATCTCAACTAAAAACTTCCTTTCACATAGTTTTCAAAAAATACTTTCTGACAAAGGGTATTAGAACCTAAAACTATTTGACTATATGCACTCAAGCCAATATGACACTTTTGTAGAACTTAAGCAAAACATACATAACAATAGAAGACACCTTGTAACAAAATTGTCATTGTTTATCAATATTGGCAATTTTAAATTTATTTTTCATGTTGATGAGTGGCGAGCTACCCCTACACTCAACCATACGAATACGAGCGTTCACGCATGATCCGGTCGAACTCCACAAACAGGCTAGTTGTGGTATCTAGATAGTTACACGTTAATTGCAATTTGTTGTCTTCCCACCTGGACTAGTATTTGCTTTGTCACGTATGGTTTAGTCCAGAGTGAGGTGTATGATGTGGTCCTAAACTAGTGGTAATTATAGAGACAATAGAAAATAACTTTGATTAAGCTAAGAGGGAATGGGAGAAGAGAATCTAAGCTAGCCTAAGTGCGATGAGCATCCGTCCTTAATCATCCATACGCATCTTGGACCTCATGTACTACTACTAGGATTACCAAGTGCATGTCCTAGGTACACTACTTGGATACTAAGTAGTCACACTTAAATGCTCATGATTAAGTTGTACTCATTCCGCATTAACAGCATGAACTGTAAATGACCAGAAAGTAAATATTAACTAAAGGAAACAATAAATAACAATTAACAATTAAAGTAATTAAGAGGTAAGTGGATGCTGCAATGATGAAGTAATCTCGATCTTTATTGTTGGTCATGTGTGTGTCCAAATACATCACACTCGAACAAAGGTTCCATACAATTACAATCATCACACTGCGGGCACGCACTAGGGAAAGAGTTGAGATGAAGTAAAAATGAAGAAAAAGACTCTACTTCCATATTGACCTACCTACTTCCTTTCTGTGCACCTAAATGTGGTATTTATAGGCTTACACAATGATGAGTCATGAATTTGCTGGCTGTGATATCGTAGCCATGATATCACAGCCATGATATGTTAGCCCTGTTGTATCAGTAGCTGAGATATCACAGCGGGCGTGATATCACAGCCGTGATATCGTGTCTTCCTTGCGATATCGCGTATGCGATATCGCAGTGCATCGCAATTTCTATAAATAAGAGGC
>MNCI01023093.1:10741-30265 GCA_015680685.1 Gnetum montanum | reverse complement strand
TCGCACTTAGGCTAGATTAGATTCTCTTACCCTTTTCCTCCTAGCTTAGCTTAGTTAATATTCTTTTCCACTACCTTCAGGAGTAGCGTTAGAATTAAGAACACATCATACACCTCACTCTAGACTAAACCATATGTGACAAGTACAATACTAGTCTAGGTGGGAAGATAGCGAACTGCGACCTAAGGATAACTGTCTAGGTGCCACAACTAGTCCGTCTGTGGAGTTCGACCGGATCGCACGTGCTACGCTCGTTTCGTATGGTTGAGTGTAGGGGTATCTCGCCACTCATCACATAGGAACCACGATATCTTATATTCGATAGCATTAACCAGGCCGCGATATCGCGTACCCAATATTGTGGATCCAATATCGTTAGCCAGGCCATGATATCGCATACCCAATATCGTGAATCTGATATCATGGGTCCGATATTAGAGCCTAACAAATCATGGTTCATCATACCCCCATGACTGAATGAAAACTCATCCTCGAGTCGAACAAAATGAGAACAAGCCTAATTGATTATAAAATGGTCAGGTATGGGATTATTAATTGACTAGGAATTTATTCATGCTGCAGTGGAGAATTGAATACAACAAAATTAGGACACAGACAAAAAATTATAGAATTTCTTGGAACTCATGTGGTTCCTTGTGATGGTGGTTCCTCCATGGGTCTCTTCCCCTTGTCTTGTGCTCCAGGTTTTGGAAGTTGATGGCTCTGAAGGAGTTTCTAGAGCTTTTCCTCTTCAATTTGGGGGTCTTGTGCCATCTATGCTTATGCTCCAATGTTTAATGGGGTTGGCACCTCCCATGGACATGGCAATTTCAAGAACATCTAATTGGCCTTAACATACCAGGTCACAAATAACCGTCGTTCCTCTTCATAGACTCTGGCTTTATCCTTGTATTCCTAGTGATCGGTAAGCCATCGAGCCAAGTCTACCGTGACATCTTTATGTCCTTAGTAGCTAGTTTTGACCACCTCTAACTCAGAATTTGCCACTTCTAATTTATACAGCATCTTCTTGTGCTCAGCAAATTTTATTTTATACTCAGCGTAGGTGGTTGCTACCTGCTTCTCTAGCTCTATTCTCAAGCAGCCTACTATTAACATGGCTAAATTGGCATACCGCAAGTTTTCCATTTCCATATACTCTATAAGATCTTGTATCTACAGGTCCCAGCTTTTGAGCTCTGCTTGGTGGGCAAATGCATAGGTATCCAATATGGTCGGCCAATTAGTGTTTTGAGCACTGAGAGTGTTGATATGGGCCTTGGCCATATGGATTTATTTTTTAATTACTTCCTTGTACATCCCCACCTAGTCCCTGAAGTGTTCCTTTAGATTTTCATGTCTCTTGGCCTCATTTTTTCACGCGCTTACTTCAATTGCTGTCTTTTGACCGATTGCACGCACCTTCTCTATTGAAAGGGTTCGATTTTCTCTAGCCAAGCGATTCATGTCTTGGTTGACCCTGAATAATTGTTCTCATAACTGCTAAAAATTTTCTTCGAGAAAATTCTTTTATTTTTCCATGGTGGTCAACCAGAGATTGTCTATGGCATGATGTTTAGTCTCCTCTTGCAAGGCCTTGAGTGCTTTGACATGTACATATGTTTGAGCTTGTGCCTTAAAAGCATCCCATTCAGCCTTCTCTTTTTCACCCACCACTTTCTTATTTTCTACCAACAATTTATTAAGTTGCTCTATCCTGAAAAACTCTAGCTGGTCTGTGGGGATGAATTGAGATGGGTCCTGTTGTGCAGCTTGCAGGGTGATGAACCTCTCTTAGAGTCTTTCCAACTCTGCCTCTACATGCTCAACCTTGATCTCTACCATAACCATCTTCCCTTTGATGGAGATGAGTTCTGACTGAGCTGCTATGACAACTTGAGGGATGTCAAATAGGGACGTCATCACTTGTCCTATCTACAACAATTGATCAAGAACATCCTCATGCTCCACAGGAGTCATCGAGGAATCAACCAAAGTTTGAGCATCACATGCTCCCATAAAATCTGTCGGTGGCATAATAGGGACATTGAATGATTCTTTTATGTGGTCCATGACCAATTCTATAGCTCTTATTACATCTTGGTGCTGCATGACCATTACTGTGGCCCCTTCACCAGTTTCTGATTGCACCTAAAAAGATGCAGTGTTCCCTAAGATCTATTGTGACCAATGTGATTCCCCTTCTCCTGTTTGGATTGACACCTTGCCGCATGCACGATCGATGAAGATTGTACGGTATCATCTACGACCTGGAAGAGGTTGGTCTCATCATGGCTTCCCCAGCTGACTGTCTTAATGATGGCCCTAAGATGGCTCATCAATGGTCGATAATCCTGTGGCAATGGCAACGATTGGTCTTGCTAGCATGTGCTAGGCCCTACTTCTTATTGTTGACTAGGCCTTGTGCATGGGAGTTGGCTAGGCCCTATAGTTTGAGCTGCAGTGGGCCCCATCATCGATTCTTGTTCTAGCTCTAGTGTCTCACCAGCAATTTTCCTTGGGGCTGGTGGCTTCAGTAATTCAACAAATGAAGCATTTTAGGCCCTTCTAGGAACATCATTAGTGTACCCCAGAATTCCAACACACCAGCATAGCTTCCTGATGAGACAGGGGAAGGGCAATGCGAACTTTCCTGTCTTATGTTCCTTAAACCGTCTTAAAATCTCTATTAGATATAGATGGGATAAGTTGGCATTAACTTTGCCCATCAATATCGTACTTCCTATAGCCACATATGTGGAGATTTTGTTCAGGTCTTTTGTGGGGAAGTTGTGATATGTATCGATCTTGAAATATATTCTCTCTTCCAATGTCAACTCTCCATGCATTTTTTCCTCCTTACCATACGTCCTTTTCAACCAAATCTTCCTTGCATTAACATCGAAGCGAGTGGGCAAATGAGCAACTTTTGGCCCTGTATTTGGAAGATTCAACACTTCCAAAATGGCTTTGGCAGAGAAATCTATAGAAACACCACCAATATCAACTGTGGTATCTTCTTCTTTATTGCGCCAAAATTGGTACGTCTCTCGCAGGTACTAGGCACCACTTTTAGAGAGAATAGGTCATAATGGGGATCCTTTGAGTTGGTCCTTGACTACCTCAGAGGAAAACTTAGTGAAAGGTCCAAAGTTGAGTTCCACGATCATAGCTGCTGACGTGGACCTTTCATGAATCGCCTAAACGCATTTTGGGGACAATGTGAGATGTTGCCCCTGTTCAAGTGCTTTAGTGGTTCCTCCTTTAGCCTATTCTGATTACACAGTAATAGGAGGCTTTTGATGGATGCTGAATGATTGTGCCTCCTATTTTGCATGTCCCTTGGGAGATACCTGGCCTCTGCCTCTCCTTGGTCGTTTGGACGCACCTTGAGAGGATCCTCCTTACTATCCATATTTAGGGGCCATTTTCAATCACACGAGGCCAACTATTAGTAACGTTATTTACAAAATTTGACTTATACCCTTACTTCTTGCCTTTAATGAATACATTTCTTGTTTGGTGTGATCCAAAGTTAGGAAATTTTATGAAAATCTCCCCCAAAGCTTTGATATTAGGCCTAATTTAATTCTCCAAAATTTAATTCTCATGGTGTGGGTAAAGAGATAAAATTGATTTTGGCAACATGTTGGGGGGTTGTTAAGGTGAACTACAAGCTGGAGAAGAAAAATTAAAACCAAAACCTTAATAGAGCCCAATGTTGCAAGATGACCCCCTAGTCACTTGCAACAAGACAAAAGCTTATCGTACCCCCTGGGACGACAACTAAAAAAGGAGACCAATACAACTAACTCAAAGAGAAATCATTTAGAAAAAGTTAATATTATTGATAAAGCCTAGTTCTCGACATTGAAGTTGAACAATACTAGCAATAAAGGATTTCATACCGTAGTCAAATTCATTGTAGTTTGTGTTTTGATACCAAGCATCTAGGCGACATTTCCAAATAAAGAAGATAATCTCAAATAAGAGGATTTTCCATGCTTTTTGAAGCTAACGCTTAACACAATCATCTTGAAAGATACATTGAGGAAAACCAATAGAATGGTTAGGAAGGAAAACTTGGAGAGATTGACACCATTGCCAAATTTGTTAAGAGAATGAGCAATCCCAAAAGACATGTTGAAAAGAGTCATCCACTTTACAAATGGGGCATTTAGGATGATGAATTCCTAAGAAATGAAGCCTATGTCCGATGGGAAGACCTTGATGAACCAAGGACCAAAAAATGAAACAGTGCTTAGGTTGGGCCTTGGAAGTCCAAATCTGACGAAAAATTATTTTCCACTGGTTGTCCTCAAGATGTAAACTCCAACATCTATTTAGAGTGGAGAATTAAAAAACTTGCGCAATGAAATCAAGATTTGGCTTTAGAGATGCATAAAGAGCGAAGAGGGAAACCGTCAAGCCAAAACCAATCATCATGCCAAGGAGTATTAGTATGCAACTTATGCACAGCAAAGTTGGAAAGAACTTGCTCTATGTGTTGGTAAATGATAATATCTTGTCTTTGAAACCCCCATTTTAGTTTCGCATGTGTCCAAGAGAGGGTAGGAGAATCATTTCTAATAGTATATAATTGATCAATATGGTGGAGATTGTGGTCAGCAAAATGATTGGCCCTATGAGAGAATTCCATCATAAAGACAACCTCCATTCTTTTAAAAAATAGGGGACCACCAAATCGAGTGAGTCGATAGAGATTGCAAGCTTATTTGGGAAGGTTTCCATTGCAACAAAACTCTAAGTTGGCTCCAACACCGCCAAATTTGCTTAAACTAGAAAGAACCTTTGATCTTCTGAGAACCTTCACTAATGATCCAATTGCTCCAATGAGTATTTTTCCATCTATGGTGAATACCAGCACAAGAGATATTATGCCTAAAAAGGATCTTCCAAGCTTCATCTCCTTCAATACACCGAGTCATCCATTTAGAGGCCAAGAGAATACTCTGGTGCTCAATAGAGGCAAGGCCTAAGCCCCCTTTTTCTTTACTTAAAGTGCAAGTATCCTAAGCTACTCGATGAAAAGCTTTGTGATCATCCTTATTCCCCCAAAGGAAATTCCTAAGAATGTTGTTAATGCATTGAAAGGAAGATTTAGAAGGAGCCATAAAGGAAGAGTAATAGACATGAGTGGAGCTCAAAATATGATTAACTATGATAAATCTACCTACAAGAGATAAGGGTTTAGAAGTCCATTTCAAAGCTTTATGTTTCACCTTTTCCACCACATTGTTCCATATGGTAGTTGGAGTAGCAAATAAACCAATAGGGATGCCTAAGAGGGTGAAATTATCAATAGGAGATAGCCACTTGATCTAAAAATGATAAGTCCAAGGAGGCCTAGGAGGGAAGCTAGATCGAATGGCTTGCGTTTTGTTCCAATTGATCTTAGCTCCTGAGGCTCTACAGTAGATATCTATGCAATGCAAGGTAGTGTTAAAATTATTATGGTCCTTAATCAAAGTGATAAATGTATCATCTGCAAACTAGTTGTAAACAAGATCCTTTCCTTGTTGTGAAGGAAAGATACCTCTTAGCTGCATAGATTTATTATGAGATCTAACAACAGCTCCAAGAGCATCAGCAGCCAGGATGAAAAGATAAGGGGCTAAAGGGCACCCCTGTCGAATTGATTTTTGAAGCTCAATGACCTTAGAGAAGGATCCGTTAATGCAAATGACTAAAGAGGCCTCTGACAAAACAAGATCGATATGTTTCTCAAAAACATTACCTAAGTTATGGTGTTTGACTATACTTTTTAAAAAGGACCAATCAAGCATGTCGTAAGCTTTAGCAAAATCAAGCTTAAGAAGAATGACATTTTGATTAGTGGAAGAAGCCCAATGCAAGCCCTCAATAATAGTAACAACGTTTTCTAAAATATACCTGCCTTGAACAAAACTAGTTTGCTCCATGCTTATAAGATGAGGAAGAAAAAGGTTTAAGTTTATTAGCTATAGCTTTGGCAACTATTTTATAGATAACATTTAAAAGAATGATAGGGCACCAATTGCTTATGCTCATATGATCTCCTGACTTGGGAAGAATCTTAATAATACCATCATTAATCTGCTTACCAAAGGATCCTTCCCTAAGAGCTTCCTTATACACACTATAGATAATGTCTTGAAGAGTAGGCCAGAATTTCTTAAAAAATTCTGTGGGAAGGCCATCCATACCAGGAGCTTTACCATCGTGAAGTTGTTGAAGAGCATTACCAAGATCCTATTTGGAAAGAAGAGAAGCATCACCAAAGATGGAGCGATTAAAAGGAGTAATAGCTCCTAAGCAAGTGTTAACTACAATGGGGTCAATCGCCTCTTTTTGAGAAGTTCGAGAGTAGAACTCAAAGAAGGCCTGTAAAATGTCATCCTTGGAGATGAAGATATTATCTTCGACTTGAATAGCTAAAATTTTATGGGACGGGTTCCCCCATTTGAGGAGATGAAAAAATCCATTAGTAGCCTGGTCACCCATGCAGAGCCAAGAGAGACAAGCACGGAGGTGAGCACCTTTAGCTTCATAGTGATCCATTATACGTAGGTTCTCCTTGGCAAGTTTCAAATGACTAAAGTGAGCCTCAGTAGTTTCATCTTTATTAATGGTATTTTGAAGTAAGGAGATTTCTTTATGAAGGTTGGACTTGTGAGAACTTAGTCGTGAAGCCACCAATTTACCCGCATGTTTGGAGAACCATTGGAGGCGGGTACAAGCATTAGTCCACCAATCAATCCAACCATCTTCACCAAGGGGTTTAGGATGCAAATTCCATTTTTGCATCAATAGAGAGCAAAGGGAGTTACTATGAAAAAAGGCAGTGTTAAAAATATAAAGATCATTAGAAGAGTAGGAGTTCCCAGAGTGGGAAAGAGACCAATGAATAGGATAATGATATAACAAAACCTGGGTATAATCTGCTTAGACAGGAGCACCATTGATAGAAGTAAAATGAATAAGCAGATTAGTAGATAGATAAACCCAATCCAACTGAGAAGAGATGTAGGAAACACCATGTCTAGCGTTACTCCAAGTAAACCAGTTAGAAGTACTAGAAGAAAAATAGTTTTCATTAGCTTCTTGCAACTTTAATTGATGTTTCAACAAGAGCCACTTAGAAAGCTCCCTGTTATCTAAACCATCTCTTTGCCCTCCAAATTTATCCTTTGGATGCTCAATCATGTTGAAGTCCCCTACAATAATCCATCTAGCTTTGGGTAAGTTGTGCCTGAGCCAATTCCACAAGAGCTTCCGATCAGTTGAGTGACAAGGAGCACAAATGGAGACAATCCCTAAGATCTCATTAGCGTACCATAATCGAACCCAACTACAATGCCCTAAATTATCACAACCGTGATCAAGAACAGACTCCTGCCACTTATTATGAAGAAAAATTATAGCCCCCCCTTTACCATGTTCATGGTGAGTAGAAACATAAGAACTATTGGGAAAAATGCTCTGGTGGAGAATTTGAAGATTGAATCCTTAGATTTTAACTTCTTGAAGACAAACAACGTCAAAGGAATATCTTCGAATATAATCTCAAACTATATATCATCTACGAGGGTCTGAGAGGCCCCTAACATTCCATGAACAACACTTCATTGGGTTTGTGTAGAAGAAGGAGGATCTTCCTCAACCACCAATACCTTAAAAGAATTCCTAGATTTAAAGTTGTTAACTAGAGGACACTGAGCATTTGTTTAACATTTTTACAGTCATTTATCATTTATAATATCCTTTTGGCGATGATGAATTTTGAAAAAATTATGTACAACTCTGAGCATACCCTTCCCGCACAACTAAGCCGAACACTCCAGGTTCAGATAGGTTCAATCGAAATGTGAATCAAAGCATTAACAAGCAAGTTATGGATGTTTGAATGATAGGTGTGCAAGCTAGCAAATTCATGGAAGAAAATTTGAACTCCCCTTGCATGAATAGTGCAAAATGATGTTGATGTGCATGCGAGGTCCATATATATAGTTTTTATGGACATAATATCGCGTTCCAGATAGCACAAACCTGATATCGCGTCAGACCCAATATCTGGTACCCAATATCGAGGCCTATTGAAAATTGGGTACTTAGTAAAATTAATGAATTTCTAAATTTCCAAGGCCACAAATGAAGGATTTTAGGTTAATTGGAAAGGTTCAGGGTAATATTGAATAGACCAGGAGGCATAAAAAGTATAATGGGGTAGAATCTGACAATGAAATTCATGAATAGAGTGAGGAAAAAGGACATGTTATGGTGCATAGGAACGTTTGAATGAAAAAGAATGATAAAGGAAAGAATAGATTTGGCAATGAAGTACTTGGAGGGTATAAAATGATGTGGTGGTGTGCAACAAGTACAAATTACAAAAGTCGTGCAAGTGGATCCTCCCCAAAGCAGGTTCCAACCTATGATGCCCTTGTGTAATCACACCTTAAAATGTCCGTAGGCACTAGAAGGGTTAAATGTAATTTACACTGATGCAAAAACACACATACACATGTTAAATACCACCACGATGAGGTATGAGTTCTATGCCACACAAGACACAAGTTAGAAATACTTAGACAGTGAGATGAAATGATCGTAGAAGGGATTGCAGAGATCAGGACATGAGGTAACTAACATAGAGCACAATGAATCCTAAGTGTAGGGCATGATTAATGTTTCATTAGCCTATCACTCTAAAATCAAGACCAAGTCCATTCTTCTGATCAATGACATCGCATTGTTTCATCCAATGATGGACAACGATAAGAGCACCATGACAGCAAGGTGTACAATCACTTAGCATTTTGTTCAAGGGAGGAGTGACTTGGAATTTCTCTGTGGCACACATGTTTGTTTGTTTTTTTTAGCCGGTTTAGCACATTGTTTTCCCCAACAGTGAACCAAAGAAGCCGCCAACCTTCAGGCATGAATGCATGTCTTTCCAGTGGGATCCCTAGAACATCAATGAGTTTCTTTATTAAGTGCCTTCATTACTCTTACTCCCATTTTGTGTTAGATATATAAGGATCTTAGTACAACCAAGCTTCATGATAGCACCTATAGATGTCCCCAAAAATAATCCACAAGTTTCCTTGGTGTTACACCCTAGCCATTCCTTCTTAGTCCATCATTCTTCGCTCTGGGCATAATGAGTACAAAATTACTTTTAAATTTTCATGATGACAAGAATATCATCATACCCAAAGTAGAACCTCTTATTAATAGAATGGGTGGGTGGATGTTGTGGGCTCACTATCCAAATAATTAGTCACTTGAGACTTGATAGCATAGAACAACACCTCAACCAATGGGTCACATGAGTGTTTTATTCATAGATGAGATTACCCATAAAAAGATAAAAAGATAAATTAGAAATGAAAAACTAGAAAATAAAAAACTGGAAAACAAAAAATTGTAAAATTGAAGAAAAGGAAAAATATTTTCTAATTCTGCTTGTTAGAATGGAGGATATCCCCCATAACTAAACATTTGAGCATGGCTAGAATTAATAAATGGAAAATGTGGATCCATGCATGTTGGAAATGTTGGGGATCAATCATAGCCTTGTGTTCGAAGAAGCAGATGCAACACAACGTTGGACTTGTGCTAGGTTGGAGGATGCAGTGGTTTCAAAAGCGTGTTATCTCTTCCTTTGGTCATGCCTAAAGAAAGGGCGCTTTTGACATTGTGGAGTGCCTCCACTACTGTTGACCATAGTAGCACAAGTAATGTTCGTGGGTTGGTGCTATGGTGCAAAACCCTCTAATACTATTGGTGGTGATGTAGAAGGAGATGAAGGGTGAGAATATTGAGGGCAAGAAGAAGTGCAAGGAACATGAGGTGGTGATCTTGTGGGAGAGGACATGGGTTGATAGTACTTAGGAGAATGATAACAATGTGGTGAGATAGAGGATGTTGACCCAGTTGGGGAAATAGGATGTTGAACATAATAATTGCTTGGGTTCAGATGGTAGGAAGAGTGTGACTAGTTTGACGGTGGCCTCCCTCATGATTGGAATTTTTGCCACTATGACTGAACATGGTATTTCTGTATGAACTCTAGATGTAACATTCTTCCCCAATGCTCATGTAAATGTGACAAGATTGGGCATTTTCCTTTAAAGTGATAGTACAAGCAAACGTTACATTGATACATATGATTAGCAATTGAGTTCTTATCCTTATTCTCTTTAACCCTTCTTTCTAATGGTCTAGTGGTGTTCTATCCTGTTTCTTGGTTCATCATGGTTCTACCTCTAATAGTGTTGGCATATTCTCCATATTTTTCATGTATTCATTTCTTCATCTTATTGATCTTTGCCTCAATTTCATCTAGTGATTGTAGTATTGGCAGAGATAATTCCACCTCCTTCGAGTAAGTTGATTTCTCCTCTTCAGGGTCACGAACCTTTGCTAATTCGAGATTTTGGTCCTATTGGAAGCTTTCAACATTCTCCCATTCAGCCATTTCTCCTTCTTCTTTTGCTACCCGCTTAATAAGCTCTTGGAATTGGTGGGCTCATATCGCGTATAGTTGACATCAAGCACACATCCCTAGGGTCTCTCTTGTTTCATTACAAAGCCCATCTATGATGTGGTACATTAGCCTTTCCTTTAAGAACCCATGGCCTACGTATTTGTTTAACAAAGAGTAATATCTTTCTAAGGCCATGTCCAAGGGTTCATGTTGTGCTTGTTTCCACTCTTCGATTTGTCTCCTCAAGGCTAACACTCTTGCATAGGTTTGGTATCTTTCAATGAAGATTTCTACCATTGTCAGCCAACGTTAGATTGATTTTGGTTTTAAGGACCTGTACAATACTTTTGCTTGGCCAACAAGTGTCATAGGAAAGAGCTTAAGCTTTTTCCACCCATTATCAATATTGTTCCATACACAGGCATCAAGGAAGGCTTGTAAATGATGTTGTGGATCTAAATCATAGCCTTCTAAAAATTTGGAAAAGTTTTTTAAATCAAGGGTGGGTAGACAGCTTTCCTTACGATGCCTACAGGATATTTGAACAGCCTCTTGTATATGCATTAGGCGCTTAGTGGCCAGCAGATGTTCATCATCACTAGGTAGGATATGAATTTGTGAGTTGCGACGATGTTGTCTTCATTCATGTACATAGGGGACCCTTGCATTATATTGAGTACTCCAAACTTCATATTCATCATCATATAATTCATTGGTTCTCCAACAAATTTCTTTACTAGTTGTTACATTATCATAGTCTTGTGAGAGAGGCATTATTGTGAATTTGTGTGTGACTTATTTGAAATTACTTCTTTTTGAAAGATATATCGTCAAGGCTTCATTATAGCAATCTTGGATGATGTAACTAATCTAAATAACTAGCACTATCCCCAACAATGGTGCCAATGATGAGTGGCAAGGTACCCCTACTAATGAACTGCGATATCGCATTCATGATATCGAATCCAACCATGCGATGTCAGATACCCAATATCGGGGCCTATCTCCTCACCTATAAATAAGAGGTGATACCCTTGGTTTTCACATTACATAGTTAGTCCCTTAGCCAAACTCTTGTCATTTTCCCTCCAGAGTTAGAATTATTTCTACATGCCCGCAGTATGAGTCATAGAGTGAACGGATCTTTATTCGAGCATTGTGTACTTGAGCACACTTTGTGTACGACACTAAAGACAAACTTTATGATAAACCTTACAACATTCAGAATAGATTAATTAGCATTAATTATTATTTAATGCTTTGCTAGTTGATTAATGATTTCTTTCACCCTACAACTCTCTTAGTTAAATACACTCAATACGACCACTTCGAGCATGTGTGTAGCACTTGGTAACCCAGTGATAATTAGCGTTTGGTAATTCCAGCAGCGTTGTACTGGTTTAGGATGTGTACGGCAAGTGGGAACGGATACTAGTGTTAGGAGTAATATGAACTTAGTTAATAAGTAGTTAAATTAGATTGGTTACTTAGTTATCTCTCTCCCCCTCCTTACTAGCGCAGGATATAAAACATATAAAAGCTATGAAAATCATATGCCTCAAGCTTACTTAACCACACAACTGTGACATACAAGTAATTTTGGGAAGACAATGATTAACCAACTTGTTATTGTTCCACAAAGGCACATAGGCACTTAGTGCTTGGAATTCAACCGGATCGTGCATGAAACGCTCGTATTCGTATGGTTTAGCGTAGGGGTACCTCACTACTCATCATTGGCATCATTGTTGAGGACTTAGTTGTTTGTGCTCTAAGTAGAACTTAGGAAATCATTCACATCATTGGAATGAACTCTTAGGGTTGGTTAAGAAAATATAATAGTACATTTTACATTGAACAAGACAAGATGTCTTCTTCCTAGCACAAAATCACTTCACCACCTAGGACTAACATAAGAAGCAATCGGCGGCAAGATACACATGACGTTGATCCGTCAATCCCTCAACAATTTCATGTGGTATATATTCACCTTGATAAATATGTTTTCAACTTCACCTTTATCCCCTATCAAGATGAATAACTGTGTTGGCATGCCTTGGAAGGTAACATAGTGTTATCTCCCAACTATTCAGTCCCAAGTATGCTTCTCCATGCTCTCACATGAATAGGCATGCAACATTTACATACAAAATACATTGCACAGGACTATGATTCGAGAGACTATCATCCCAAATAGGGGAAATGTCAAAGGGATTTGCATCAGGATAGACACCATAAGTCTTTGAAGGGAAAATGGTCCAAGGATGCCCCCCATGTTTTAAGCGAAATTGAGGCTGATGAACCCCCCTTAAGTAGTCACCCACATAACGATGTTCCTTTCCTTGACTTTGGCTAAGGGGTTGTGTATCCAAACCTTCATGCTACTATTCATAATCCAGGTGCTAATACCAACGGGCACAATGTGTCTGAAAAAGGAACAAGGACACATGACAATGGTGGGCATTCTAATCACAATTGCGATCGAGGTAGAGACCATCGAAGAGAAGGTAGTAGACATTGTCATGGTGGCGATTCTCCTTCTTCTTCACGTTCATTATGTCCTTCACCCTCTTCTTTAGTGTCCAAATGTAGCCATAGAGAAAAAGATCGTGAGGATAAGGGCAAGCAAAGTGGAAGTCACAGACGAAACAGCCAAGACAGAGGATGAGGGCACTCTAGGAAATCACGATATAGAAGAAGGGAGAGTAGGGAACAGCATAGGTATCACAGATGCCATGAATGAGACAATCATGATGAACCCCTACTCGCTACTTGAAGCATGCTAGACATAACTGAGGCCATGAGAGTTTCAACAAGGCACCAAAATCCCATGATTTGAAGGGGGATATAACCATGATCCTCAAAATCACTTACAAGCATTTCATGATGCATGTGCCTTACAAAACATAGAGAACGAGTGGCAAAAACTTAAGTTGCTTCCATGGATACTAATAAAAGAAGCTGAAAGTTGGTACCAATCCTTAGAACTGGAGTCCATTCGTAGGTGGAGTACTATGTTAGAATTGTTCAACAATAAGTACCAAACGTACGCATGGGTGTCTAACCTATGAAAGCAAATCCAAGGATGGAAACAATGAAGTCATGAATCCTTGGATGCTACCATGGGCTACTATTATGCACTATTACATCGTTGTTCGGGCCATGGTTATTCACAGTAGGATCAGCTACACCATCTCATAGATGGGCTTAGGCATGAAATGAGAAGAGCCCTTGGGAATTATTCCCAAAGAAGGTTATCTAAGCTTAGGTCCCATCAAATTCACAAATTACTGGAGCAAGTTGCTAAGGAATAAGATGAGCTACGAAAGAGAGAATGTGCGGAAGAATATAACTGAGATCCTTCTCTTCGGAAGAAGGGAGTAATATTTTGTGAGGATGAGGAAGAGTCACCACTCAAAGTGATGGTGAATAGGAAAACCTTGCCTATCCAAAAATTAACATCAGAAGTATCGACAAAGGTAGACCAAATGTGGGACTCCCTGGATAGTAGGTTTCAAACTGTTCTCAAGTAGTAGAGGAGTCTAAAGAGTGAAGTAATGTTCATGACAAAAGAAAAAAAGAGAGAAGAAAAAAATGCACGTAACAAGGATAAGGGTAAAGTTGTTATTATTGAAGAGGTTGTGGACTCAGATACAGACGATGATAGTGGATGTGAGATATGTCAATACGACCATCCTAAGTGATGTTGCCCTATGATCTCACTTCTACAAGAGTCTGGGGTGTATGCACTTAATCCACATTTAAACAAATGGCAAACATCCCAACGGTTACCTTATCCCCAAGGTAACCCAAGGTAGTTCCACTAACCTTTAACATATTATCCAAGTGGAACTCCACCACAACCGATTGAGCAACATCAATAATGGCAACACCCACAATCATGGGGAATGCCACCACCAAGGCAACAATATCCTTATTGGCAACCTAACCCATATGGATATCACGTGCAACATCCAATCTCTCCACATGACTCTGTTGGTCATGTTAATCCTCAACATCACTACCAAGCCCGCAAGTACTATAGGACACCCTCTCCTAGGGGTGATATTCCACAAATGTACCATCCTTCAAATCCAACTGCATCTCTCCCGCCAATAGCTCCATTACCACCTACTCCAGCAATGCAAGGTGAACTCCCTGCTTAGCCACAACAACGCAATGCTACAAGGGTTGTTAATATTCAACCTACTATTGGTTTTGACAGCCGTATAAAAAAAAGATCTTTCTTCAAAACCAACAGTCCAACCAAGCCTTTGCAACCATAAGCAACTGAGTCTTTGGACATCTCCGTATCAAATAAAGCTTCAGAGCCCCCTTCAAGCCTAACACCACATTCAATGCATACGGTCATGTTAACACATGCTGTTACTGATTGGATCAAATCTGGCCACCTTCCCACAAAATTCTCTAATCCTGGGAGTCCCCTGATATATCTACAAATCACTAGGAATGAGCCATGCAAAGCTATTTTCGATTAAGGTTTCAGTGTCAACCTAATATCCCAAGAAATGTACAAGGCCTAGAACCTACCCCCATTAGAAAAGAGAAACATCCGTTTAGAGTTGGCCGACCAGTACATCACTGTTCCCTTGGGATTAGTGGAGGACATTGTTACCACTATTTGTGGATGGTCATATCCAGCTAACTTCCTAGTGATTCAAGTAAACAACAATAAGGGGGATTTCCCAATCATAATGGGAAGGGCATGGCTAAGCACTATTGATGCACACCTAGGAATCTGTGATCTTTCCCTAGAAATATCTAAGGAAAATACTTTTGGAAACATCAAGAAGAATAAAGTTCCATGCATCGCATACAGTGACACAGGGTGTAATTGCGTGTAGAGATCATGGGTTGTGAAAATTTTAGCATTGCCTACATGCAATCAATGTGTATAAACGATCAATATACAAAGGTGCCTATATGCAGTAGCCACATGACAAGAAGACACCTAGTGGTTGACAACTGATCAAGAAAGCAACTCACTTATATGCACAGAACTAACTGAGGGTTTGACTTGCGCTTACATAAATAGCATAGACGCATTAGAGCAAGTCCACCACCAACTTCCAAGTCCTAACCTTGAAAACATCAACTAGGGGAAGTTGGAAATTCCTAAGGAATTTAAACAGGAGCCCCTAGAACTAAAACCATTGCCCACCGGTACGAAGTACACGTTTCTTAAGAATGAAAAACCAGTAATCATCAATGCAAAACTTGCTCCACAACAAAAAGAGAGTCTGCTAAAGGCAATAAACAAGTGGTCAAAAGCCTTCACCTAGTTATATCCAAAATTAACTAGAATAGATCCTAGGATATGCTAGCATAGGATTTGCACTAACTCCTCCATGAAGCCTCGAAAACAACCATAGCAGCGATTGAACCCAAAGTTGAAGTAATAAAAGAAGAAATCGAAAAGCTTTTAAAGGCTTGGTTCATATACCCCATTACTAATAGCGAATGGGTTAGCCCCTTATTAATCATGCCTAAAAAGGAAGGAAATTGGAGGATGTGCATATATTTTAGGCTACTAAACATGGCAACATTCAAGGATCACTTTCCATTGCCATTTGTTAACCAAGTCTTAGACACAATCGCAGGGCATCACTATTATAGTTTTCTGGATGGATATAGTAGATACAACTAAATACAAATAGCCCCAAAAGACCAAGCCAAAACTACTTTCACTAGTCCTTGGGGAATGTTTGCATATAAGAAAATGTTGTTTGGCTTATGCAATGCCCCTGCAATGTTTCAATGCTTAGTTCTAAGCATATTCCAGTAGCAGATAGGAAATGGTGTGGAAGTCTTTATGGATGACTTCTCTACTTATGGAGCAAGCTTTTATCAAGCCTAGGACTAGTTAGAGAAAGTGCTGAAAAGATGTGTAGAAACTAATTTAAGGCTCAACTGGAAAAAGAGCCATTTAATGGTCCAAGAAGGCATAGTACTTGGGCATAAAATCTCACATGTAGGAATAGAGGTAGACCCTGAGAAAATCAAAGTCATCCAAGGAATTACCTATCAACTGGAAATTGTCAAAGACATTCGATCATTCCTTGGACATACTAGCTATTGTAGGTGATTCATAGAGAACTTTTCAAAGATTACCAAACCATTGGTAGAGCTAACAAAAAAATACATACCCTTCGAGTGGACCAAGGAATGCGAACTACCTTTCCAAACTCTAAAACAAAAGCTGGTAGAAACACCCATTCTACAAGCTCCTAACTAGTCCAAACCGTTCCATGTTATGACTGACACATCCAACTATGCCTTAGGAGCTGTACTTACATAGTTAGATGATCATAAACATCCTTATTACATCCACTATGCAAGTAAAAGTATCACTGGTGCACAACTCAACTACACTATTACAGAAAAAGAATTAATGGCTATAGTGTTTGCACTAGAAAAGTTTAGACACTATGTATTAGGATACAAAATATTCATACACATAGATCATAATGTAATCTAGTTCCTCATGAATAATCCAATGGTAAGCCCTCATATTATATGATGGCTTATAATCCTACAAGAGTTCAATTTAACAATGATCAATCGAAAAGGCACCAAGAATGTAGTTTCCAATCATTTATCTCGGTTGCACTGGGACAACAAAGAGGATGAGTATCCAATTTTCAATCATTTCCCTAATGAATTCCTCTTTCCTGGTGTAGTGAATAACCAATCACCCATGGAGACAAACTAATACAATAACATTCTTACCTATCTCCTTACCCAACAAACACCACAAGAACTAGACCTTAAGAAGAAACAACAGTTTCTTCACAGAGCCAAGTACTTTATGGAGATCAATGAACAACCTTACAAAGTATGTTTTGATGGCTTAGTTCGATGGTGTGTTCCCAATAGAGATCAATTGACAGTTCTCCAAGACACTCATGAGGGCCCTTGTGGGGGCCATTATGCTGGGAAACGAACGACCATCAAGATCTTGCTTGCAAGGTATTATTGGCCTACCTTGTTTTAGGACGCCCATCAATTCGTCCAATCTTGTGAGCACTATCAACATGATGGGGGAATTACTACTAGAATCAAGGGTCCACAATAATGGATTCAACCGTTGGAACCCTTCGACATTTGGGGAATTGATTTCATAGGGTCCATTACACCAATGTCCAATGGAAAAGCTTACATCATAGTTACCGTAGACTACTTAACAAAATGGGTTGAAGCATCTACTGTTAAAGATTGCACATCATCTACAGCTGCATGATTTGTTCAATAACAAGTCATCAACAAGTTTGTGTGCTACGTGCACTTATCTTAGACAATGGTACACACTTTACAGGTGTAACTTTTTGGAAGCTAATGCAATGCTTAAGGGTTGAGCATAAATTGACTACACCATACCACCCCCAAGCAAACGGTCAAGTCAAGGTCACCAATAGGAAGATTACTAAGATACTGATCAAAACCATTAGCAAGTATAGGTGAGACTGGAGCACTAAACTAAACGATCCTCTTTGGGCATACCGCTTCACATGGAGACTCCCTATAGGCTACTCTCCCTACGAGTTAGTGTATGGAAAACTTCCAACGCTCCCTATCCAAACTGAGCTCTATACACTAGCCACGATATGTGACCTCAATCTTGACCTTGATCTAACACAAAAACAAAGGTTGATGACTCTTAACTTGCTAGATGAGAATAGACTAGCTGCCCTGTCATCTAATGAATTGCATAAGGCATTTAATAAACAATGTCATGACCTGAAAATTAGGAAAGTTAAGCATCAGCCAGGAGATAAGGTTCTCTACTGGAACCCCACACATGTGTCACAACGTACCAAATTTCAAACACTGTGGGAAGGACCTTACATTATCTATGCAACCTTTCCTTCCGGAGCCATGACCATATATAAACCTAAGAGGCCAGATAAGAGAATGTTAGTCAACATGCAACAAAAAAAACCTTTCCATGAGTTTAGGAAAACCAGAACACATGCTACCTCTATGGGTGGGCAACCTTGTTCATTATTTTAGATCTCCTCCTTCCAACTCAGTCATGGGAGAGATGGCCACCTCTGCTAACCATTGAAGGCCCTCAATTCTTTCTAAATTTTGGTTTTACACATTTTATTTTCACACATTTTTGTTTTGCACATTTCTTTAACCTTTCTTGTTTTTTTTTTTACACGATCATTCATACTTTTACCATTTCTTTGTGTGATTACTTTAAATTATTCGTCACTCAATAAGTGTTCATGATGGTGGCATGAATAATACCATATTGATTGCTAATGTTTGGATTTTACCTTTGAAGTATGATGTTGATATTAAGGTATGGTTCTTTTGATTAAATAGGCAATGAGTCCATGTCGTTCATGCATCCATAAAATCCTATGGTCTCCCTTGGCTTGGAACTATACAGTCCCTTTCTCTAGTAAAATTGTTAATGAACTGATGGCTAGGTATTTCTCAAACTAAGGAAGGACTCAAAGGATGAAAAGGGTGTGACCTTAAGGGAATTCGATACATTTGTGTTGGCTATTCTCTTGAGTGCTTCGATGCTTTGTCTTTGGGTTTTCCACCATTCTACTCTTCATCAATCATCCGAAAGTTGAGTACATAAAAAGAAGTCTTTGCATGGTGTGGTTCTCACGTAAAAAAAAGTGAGAATTCAAAGCACACCCCTTAGACATAATAAAGCAATATGGGCTACAAGCACTAGTTATGGAACTAGAAAGACATGTTACCCATGCCTAAAGGTTTCCTCTAACTAAGGCCTTTTCTTGCTTCCTGATTCTCCATCTCGCTCTCCTCAAAATGATGGTGACTTTTTGTAGAGGCATTCTTGTTGCTTCAAGAGGATAGGTTAGTCAAATATGTTCACGTGAGGTCACCAAATGTGGTTTGTTGAGCCTAGTTTTGGAATGAGTTCTACTCGGTCACATTAACCATAAAACATACACAAGCGACTTTACACAACCTTGTTCTTGGGTTTCCATTCTTATGGGATGCGATATCGCATGGGCCACGATATC
>MNCI01023093.1:0-10661 GCA_015680685.1 Gnetum montanum | reverse complement strand
GATATCACGGTGCGCTGCCAAGTCTATAAATAAGAGGCGGCTCTCCCCTATTTCTTAGTTTAGGCCTAAACTGTAGCGAAACTCTGGTAGTTTTTCCTCTCCAGAGATAGAATAATTTCCATGTGTCCACAGTAGGAGCTCCAAAGTGAATGGATCTTTATTCAAGCAAATATTGTACTTGAACACAAGTTTGTGTACGGAAATAAAGACGAACTTCTTGGATAAACCTTGCAATGCATGGACTAGGCTAATTAGGACTTTATTTATTGTTATTTATTGTTTATCATTTAAATGCTTTATTAGTTCATTAAATCTCTCTCAACCCTTCTCCCGAAGTAAAGTGCATTCAGTACGACCACTTCGAACACATGCGTTACGCTTGGTAATCCCAGTAACGAATAGCATTTGGTAACCAAGGTTGCATTGGTTCAGGGTGTGAACGGTAAGTGGAAATGGATGTTAATGCACGGTTAATTAAGGCTTAGTTAGTTAGTTAAAGTTAGTCAATTAGTCTCTTCGTCCTTCACCTCATTAGCATAAGCAATAAAACATAAAAACTATAAAAATCACATACCTCAGACTTACTTAACCATACAACCATGACAAATACAAGTAAGTCTAGGAAGATAAAGAATTATTAACCTTAAGTGTTCCATAAGGCGTGTAGGCACTTAGTCTGCGGAGTTCAACCAGATCTAAGTGTTTGTGCACTAAGTAGAACATAGGAAATTATCCACATCATTGGGAGCTTAAACAAATCCTTAAGGTTAATTAAACAAAAAATTATATAACAGTTAATCAGCACACCGAATAAGACACAATGTCCTCTTCTTCCTCTCATAAAAGCACTTCCTCACCTAGGGATCATACAAGAGACCGTCGACAATCTAACATACATGACCAAAATCTGCCAGTTCCTCAGGAATTTAGTGTGGTTTATATTCATCTCGATGAGTATATACCTAATTTTACCTTTATCCTCCATCAGGATGAACAACTGTGTTGGCGTGATTTGCAAGCTAACATAGTGTTACCCCTAGATCTTGCAGTCCCTAACATGCTTCTCCATTCTCTTGCACAGATCGACATGACACAGTTATATGTTGAATACGTTGCAGAAGATTATAACACAAGGGACTACCATCCCACAGAAGTGCAACGTCAATGGGACTTGCGATAGGAGAGTCGCCACACATCGTTGAAGGGCAAAGGCCCCCGTAATGCTTCGCCCATCATAAGAGAAGTTAAGGGTGGTGAACCTATCTCAATAAGTTCTCCACATGATGATGTTCCCTCTCCTAATGATAGTGTGGAGGTGGGGTATTAGAACCTACGCTCCAAGATACACAACCCTGGTTCTAATCCTTGTGAACACCAATTGTTCACTAAGGGAACACAAGCACAAGATAAGGATGAGCATTCTGATCATTATCATGATCGGGGCATGGAACATTGAAGAGAAGGTAGGAGACATCGTCATGGTGATGGCTCTCCTTCTTCTTTTCCTTCATCACATCACTCACCCTCTCCTTCCACATCTGGGCATAGTCATAAAGAGCATAACAGTGAGGATAAAGGTAAACAAAATGAGAGACCTCGACAAGAGAGTCGAGAGCGAGGAAGAGGTAGTCAGGAGAATCAAGGCATGAAAGAAGGAAAAGTAGGGAACAATGTAGACATCATAGACGTCATGAGAGAGATGATCATGACGAACCCCTACTTGCCACCTGAAGTATGCTAGATATTACATAGGCAGTTAGAATACCTACAAGGCATCAAAAAGATAGTTGGATCAAAAGATTAGATATGAATAATATCCCATGCTTCGAAGGGGGACACAACACTGATCCACAAAATCATTTACAACCATTCCATGATGCCTGCACCTTGCAAAATATTGAAAACGAGTGGTAGAAATTAAAGTTATTTCCTAGACACTCATAAAGGAAGCAGAGAGTTGGTACCAGTCCTTAGAGCCAGAAACCATTAGGAGATGGAGTACGATGTTAGAGTTGTTCAACGATAAATACCAAACATACTCCAAAGTGTCCAACTTGCGTAAGCAGATCCAAGGATGGAAGCAAGGTACTCATGAACCCTTGGATGCTGCCATGAGCTGATACTATGCATTGCTACATCGTTGCCCGGGCCATGGTTACACACAACGGGATCAACTACGCCACCTCGTAGATGGGCTAAGACATGAGACTAGGAGAACCCTTGGGACTTATGCCCAAGGGAGATTATCTAAACTTAGATCCCATGAAATTCATTGATTGTTGGAACAGGTGTCCAAAGAAGAAGGGGAGCTACGGAAAAGAGAAAGCACGGAAGAATATAACCATGATCCTTCCCTTCGAAAGAAGGGAGTGAGATTTTGTCATGAGGAGGATGAGTCATCACTCGAAGAGTTGGTAAATAGAAAAACCTTGCCGCTTCAAAAGATAACAACAGAAGTGTCGGCTAAGGTAGATGAAATATGGAGCTCCTTAAACAGTAAAATTGAAACTATCTTGAAAATTGTAAAGAAGGAACGAAGTAGTGACCATGGTAAGAAAAAGCAGAGAGATTCAGGCCATGCACGTGACAAGGGTAAGGGAAAAATGACTATCTCTGATGAGGTTATGGATTCTGACATAGAAAATGATGGTGGACGTGAGATCTGCCAATATGACCATCCTAAGGGATGTTGTCTAATAATCTCACATCTGCAAGAGTCTGGGGTGTATGCACTCAACCCAAGACTTAATAAATGGCAACCACCCCGAAGGTTACCTTATCCCCAAGGTAACCCAAGGCAATTCCACCAACCATTAACATATTATCCAAGTGGAACTCTGCCACAACCTATCAAGCAACATCAATAGTGGCAACACCCACAGTCATGGGGGATGCCACCGCCTAGACAACAATACCCTTACCGGCAACCAAACCCGTATGGCTATTATGTGCAGCAGTCGGTTTCTCCAAGTGACTCTATAAGTCACGCAACCCCACAACATCACTACCAAGTTTGGGAGTATTTTAGGACTCCTTCTCCCATGGAAGATACACCACACGCGTACTATCCTCCAAATCCATCTGCCACTCTTACGCCGGTAGTTCCACTACCACTCACTCTAACAATGCAAGGGGAACTCCCCACTCAACCACAACAACATAATGCTACAAGAGCTGTAAACCTTCAACCCGCTGCTAGTTTTGAAAACCACAAGAAGAGAAGACCTTTCTTCATAGCTAAAAGCCTAAACAAGCTCTCACAACCACAAGCGGTTGAGTCTATGCACACTCCTCCAACATACAAGGCTTCGGAGCTCCCTTCAAACCAACAACAGGGCTTAACGTATACGGTTATGTTAACACATACCGTTACCGATTGGATCAAGGTAGGCCACCTTCCCAGGAAACTCTCTAACCCTGGAAGTCCCTTAATCTACCTCCAAGTTGCCAAGAATGAACCACATAGGGCTCTTCTTGACTCAGGTTCTGGAGTCAACTTAATCTCACGAGAAATGTATCAAGTTTGGAACCTGCCTCCACTCAAGAAGAGAAATATTCAACTAAAGCTGGCTGACCAGTTCATCTCCATTTCCTTGGGATTGGTGGAGGACATCATTACCACTATAGATGGTTTTTCATACCCAGCTGATTTCCTAGTGATAGAAGTCAACAATAACAAAGGGGACTTCCCAATTATAATGGGGAGGGCATGGCTCAGCACCATCAATGCATGCCTAGGGATCCGCAATCTTTCCTTGGAAATATCTAAGGAAAATATTTATGAAAAGATCGAGAAGAAGAAAGTTCCATGCATCACATACAATGACTCAGAGGGTGATAACATGGGGGAATTCTCAACATCTTCTGCATGCAACTGGTGTGCCCAAGAAACACAGATACAACGATGCCTGTATGTAGCAACCACACAATAAGAGAACACCCAGTGGTTGATAGCTGATCAAGAAAGCAGCCTACCAATATGCATGGAACAAACTGGGGGAACAACCCACGCTAACAACAAAGGCATAGATACATTGAAGTATGAGCATCACCGACTTCCACCCCTTAACCTGAAAACATAAATCAGGAGAAGTTGGACACTTCTAAGAAATTCAAATATACGTTCGTTATTTCGGATCTCTCCCTTTCCATTCAGTCATTAGGGAGATGGTCATCTATGTTGAGCATTCGGGGCCCTTAGTTCTTTTACATTTTTTGTTTTACACATTTTTGTTTTACACATTTTTGTTTTACAAATTTCTTTAACTTTTCTTATTTTTGTTTTACAACATCGTTATACTTTTTCATTTCTTTGTGTGTGCGTGTTATCCATCTTGTCAAGTTTGTCATTTAATAAGTGTTCTTCATGATGGTATGAACTATTTTCCTATTGATTGCTAATGTTTGGTTTTTACCTTTAAGTTATGATGTTGATACTAAGGTATGTTTCTTTTGATATGACAGGCAATAAGTCCACTTTATCCATTCATCCACAAATTTCTATGGTCTCTCTTGGCTTGGAACTGTACAGTACCTTTTTTAATAATCAGAATTATAACGAATCGGTGACTAGGGATTTCTCAAACTAAGGAAGGACTCAAGGCTTGAAAAGGGTGTGACTTCAAGGAAACTTGGTGCATTTGCGTTGGCCATTCTCTTGGGTGTTTGGATGTTTTCTCCTCAAGTTTTCTTACCATTTCGATGTCACCCAATTATTGAGAAGCTGAGTAAATAAAAATAATAAGTCTTTGCATGGTGTGGTTCTCATGCATAAAAACAAAAAAAAAACACAACAACAAGAAGAAAGAAAAAAGTGAGAATTCAAAGCACATCCCTTAGACGAAATAATCATGTGGGCTACAAGCACAGGTTATGGAACTAAAATAAACATGTTCCCTCTAACTAAGGCCCTTCTCGCTTCCCATTCTCTCCTCCTTCATTTTGTCAAAATGGTGGTAGCTCTTGGGGAAGGCATTCTTATTATTCAAGTGGATAGATTGGCCAAATGCATTAATGTGAAGTCACTGGATGTGGTTTGTTTAGGCAAGACTTGGAATGGGATCTACTAAGTCACATTAATCATTAAAATACACAAGGGGCTATACACCACCTTGTTCTTGAGACTTCATTCCATTCTCTCCTTTCCATCCTTCTTTCCTCCATTGTTCATGTCATTGCCAGTTGTATCATTAGTGTATATATTGGTGGATGCATCATTTTTTTTTGGTAAATTCTTGTGGTTAAGACTTTAACTCTTGTTCCAAATGACATTCCCAGAGCCTACAGACTCTTTGAATGTGGGATTGTCAAGGCATTAAGGGCATGAACCTTCTTTGGGAAGGAGCCACTAGCATTCCTATTTGGTGCACCAGTTAAATTCTTTCCCTTAACATTTTTGCAATCCACTCTATTTTGTTCATTTCCATCTTGACATCCGCTTCATCGACGTTATAGTTGTCTCTTTTTCTCCATCTTTCTTGTTCTTTTTCCTTCTCCATTCTATCACTCCCAGAGGTTCGCTCTTAGTCATGGGGGTCCTGGTCCAATTTTTTCAATTTTCTCCTAGCCCCTACACCTTCAGTAGTCTCCATGATTATATCTCCAGACCCGTATTAGCCATACCACAACTCAGCCAATGGACCTTTCACTCAGGCAAGGCATCAACTGCATTGTAATTCATTTACCCTTACTAATATAAGACTATGTTGTATGTGCATATGGTAATTATGCAATAATGGATTGGATCTGGAGGAAACACTTGGAATGGATCGGTGCTGAAGCAGCTATGCAAGGAACAAGATCGATGTCGTGCTTACGGATGGACAACGAAAGGCATAATCTTGGTGTTGGCAGCAGCAGACTTCTTTTCTCTTCTCTCTTCTCTCTCAACTGCCACATAAGACCTGATGTCAAATGTAAAATGTGTTCACTCCTATTGTCATGAACACCAGTTTTGTCATGTCTTGTAATGATGATCCATTCACATGTCCTCCCATTCACCATTAGTTCCATTCAAGTCAATAATCCCATACCTTCCCAATATTTTGTAAGAAACTCGGGGACAAGTTTTCATTCAGTCATGGGGGTATGATGGGACGCGATATCGCATGGGTCGTGATATCTTATCCGCAATATCGCGTCTACCACGATATCGCGGTGCGTCACCAAGTCTATAAATAAGAGGCAGCTCTCCCTTATTTCTCAGTTTAGGCCTAAACCGCAGTGAAATTCTGGCAATTTTTCCTCTCCAAAGATAGTATAATTTCCATGTGCCCGCAGTAGGAGCTCCAAAGTGAACAAATCTTTACTCGAGCAAATATTGTACCTGAACACAAGTTTGTGTATGGAAATAAAGATGAACTTCTTGGATAAACCTTACAATGCATGGACTAGGCTAATTAGGACTTTATTTATTGTTATTTATTTTTTATCATTTAAATGTTTTATTAGTTCATTAAATCTCTCTCAATCCTTCTCCCGAAGTAAAGTGCATTCAGTATGACCGCTTCAAACACGTGCGTTATGCTTGGTAATCCCAGTAACGAATAGCGTTTGGTAACCAAGGTTGCATTGGTTCAGGGTGTGAACGGTAAGTGGGAATGGATGCTGATGCTAAGTTAATTAAGGCTTAGTTAGTTAGTTAAAGTTAGTCAATTAGTCTCTTCACCCTTCACCTCATTAGCATAAGCAATAAAACATAAAAACTATAAAAATCACATACCTCAGACTTACTTAACCATACAACCATGACAAATGCAAGTAAGTCTGAGAAGACAACGAATGATTAACCTTAAGTGTTCCATAAGGCATGTAGGCACTTAGTTTGTGGAGTTCAATTGGATCACGCGTGTAACGCTCGTATTCATATGCTTGAGTGTAGGGGTACCTCGCCACTCATCACATTCCATTCTCTCCTCTCCACCTTTCTTTTCCATTTTTCACCTCATTGTTGATTTTATCATTAGTCCATATCTTGGTTGATGCATTTTTTTTTCCTTGGTAATTTCTTATGGGTAAGTTTTTAACTCTTGCTTCCAAATGACATTCCTAGACCCTACGGACTCTTTGGTTTGTGGGTCTTTCAAGGCATCAAGGGCATGAGCCTGCGTTGGGGAGGACCCACTGGCATTCCTTTTTGGTGCATTTGTTAACTTCTTTTCCTTGAAATTTTTCTGCAATCAATAATTTTTTATTTCATCCCCATCCATGACATCCATATTATTGGCATTTCCGTTGTTGCTCTTTCTCCACCTTTCTTATTCCTTATCTTTCTCCATCCTATTGCTACTGGAGGTTCACTCTTAGTCATGGGGGCCCTTGCACAAATTTTTCAATTTTTCCTAACCCCTACACCTTAGGTCATTACCAGTGTTAAATCTCTAGAATCAGTATTAGCCATAACCACAACTCAACCAATGCACTTTACATCAAGGCAAGGTATCAACTACATTGTGATTTATCTACCCTCACTCATTTGTGACTGCGTTGTGTGAGTAAATGACGATCATACAACAATGGATTGGGCCTGGAGGAAACACTCAAGATGGACTGAAACTGGAGTGTTTACGAAAGGAATAAGATTGATGGCATGGCTATGGATAAACAACGGGAGGCGCAATCTTGGCATCGGCAGCAACACGCCTTATTCTTTTTTCTCTCTCCTTCTCTTCAAAGCTACCAAATAAAGGCTAGATGTCATTTATGTACAGTGTTCACACCAATGATCATGAACACTAATGTTGTCATGTATTGTATTGTTGATCCGTTCACCGAGCACATTGAGTCTATCACCTTGTTCCATCGTTAATGGTCATTCAGTCAATAATCCCATACCTTTCCAATATTTTGTAAGGAACTCAAGGATGAGTTTTCATTCAATCATGGGGGTATGATGAACCGCGATATCGCGTCCCCGATATCAAATCCAACCATGCGATGTCGAATACCCGATATCAGGGCCTATCTCCTCACCTATAAATAAGAGGCAACGCCCTTGGTTTTCACATTAGACAATTAGTTCCTTAGCCGAACTCTTGCCATTTTTTTCCTCCAAAGTTAGAATTATTTCTACATGCCCACAGTAGGAGTCATAGAGTAAATGGATCTTTATTTGAGCATTATGTACCTGAGCACACTTTGTGCATGACAATAGAGACAAACTTTATGATAAACCTTGCAGCATTCAAAATAGATTAATTATCGTTAATTATTATTTAATGATTTCCTAGTTGATTAATGATTTCTTTCACCCTACAACTCTCTTAGTTAAATACACTTAGTACAACCACTTCGAGCATGCGTGTAGCTCTTGGTAACCCAATGACAATTAGCGTTTGGTAATACTAACAGCATTGTACTAGTTTAGGATGTGTACAGCAAGTGGGGATGGATATTGGTGTTAGGAGTAATATGAACTTAGTTAATGAGTAGTTAAATTAGATTAGTTACTTAGTTATCTCTCTCCCCCTCCTTACTAGCGTAGGATATAAAACACATAAAAGCTATGAAAATCATATGCCTCAAGCTTACTTAACCATACAACCGTCACATACAAGTAAGTTTGGGAAGACAATGATTAACCAACCCGTTATTGTTCCACAAAGGTGCATAGGCACTTAGTCCTTGGAGCTCAACCAAATCATGCGTGAAACACTTGTATTCGTATGGTTGAGCGTAGGGGTACCTCACAGCTCATCACCTACACTCAACCATACGAATAAGAGTGTTCATGCACAATCTGGTTGAACTCCGCAAACGGGCTAGTTGTGGTATCTAGATAGTTACACGTTGATCGCAGTTCACTGTCTTCCCACCTAGACTAGTATTTGCTTTGTCACGTATGGTTTAGTCCAAAGTGAGGTGTATGATGTGGTCCTAAACTAGTGGTACTCCTAGAGACAATGGAAAATAACTTTGATTAAGCTAAGAGGGAATGGGAGAAGAGAATCTAAGCTAGCCTAAGTGCGATGAGCATCTATCCTTAATCATCTATACACATCTTGGACCTCGTCTACTACTACTGGGATTACCAAGCGCATGTCCTAGGTACATTACGGGGATACCAAGTAGTCACACTTAAATGCTTGTGATTAAGTCGTACTCATTCCGCATTAACAGCATGAACTGTAAATGACAAGAAAGTAAATATTAACTAAAGGAAATAGTGAATAGCAATTAACAATTAAAGTAATTAAGAGCCAAGCGGATGTTGTAATGATGAAGTAATCTCGATCTTTATTGTTGGTCATGTGCATGTCCAAGCTCGAATAAAGGTTCTGACAATTACAATCATCACACTGCGGGCATGCACTGGGTAAAGAGTTGAGATGAACTAAAAATGAACAAAAAGACCCTACTTCTATACTGGCGTACTTACTTCCTTCCTGTATGCCTAAATGTGGTATTTATAGGCTTACACAGGAACCACGATATCGTGTATCCGATATCGTTAGCCAGGCCACAATATCACGTACCCGATATCGTGGATCCGATATCGCACCTCCGATGACAAATCATGGTTCATCACATGCTTTCTAGAACATCAACAAATTCTTCTAATTTCTTTTATTGCAAAATGATGCATTAATTGTACACTTGGAATTCAAATTACTTGTGACATTCATAATAAAAATTTTGAAATATTTAACTTCATAAATAATTGAAAAGTAAGAAAAGAATATTGAAATCACTATGTAAAGACTCATGTTTTTATCTTACATTGAATGAGCTTACTAGTTCCACGCAAAACTAAGTATTGAACTCATACTAGAAGTAGTTTAACAATAAGCTCTTAACAACACTAAATATTATACATCATTGCTAAAAGAATAGAACCGAATATTGTTAAGATGGTAATAAGATTTCATTATAACACTCTCAAACTAACATACTTTCTTTTATAGCTGAAACATTGTACTTGAACTTACTAAATTAGCTGGCAGCTCTTAATTTAAGTAATCAACCTCATTATCTATCAATTTCTTTTCCTTATTCCTTGCATTAATAAAATCATTTTTATGCACTGTTCATGTGCCCTCTCGTTGTCTTTCCTGTGTTTCTCGGTTCAATGCAGGTTAGTTTTGGTGTGCTGCTACAGTGTAACCACGCGCCCTTTGAAAAGGATACTATGCAAGTAAGTGGACTGAAATGTAATCGAAGGATATATAAAAGTTGTCTGCAGTATAGCATTTTTGAGAACCTTGCAAGCAATCAAATACTAACCTTCCTTCCTCTATTTTATTTGCAGTTACATTGTTGGGTTCGGAGTCTAACAGCCCAACCATTATTTTACACAGGTAGAGTTAGAGGTAAGCGAAGAGGAAGTGAGGAAGAACAGGAAGGAAGGAAGGAAGAAGAGGATACTTAAGTGGCAGCAAGAGCTGCTACAATTTACGGAGCTGGTACGAGAATGGCGGTATAGACATCATTTGGTTTCCATCCGACGGGAATGACATTGCTGGCGATGAAGTTGTGAAAATCCGTAGCAGTTGTTACGCGGATGGAGAATGGCGGTTGCAGAGGCTGCTGCTGAGTGACTTGAAAAGCCCATTTGGCTCCCCATAAACGCTTCATGCTGTGCCATTGCCCCTTGTTGCTGGCGTCCTGGAGTTCAACGCTGGCGACTCCGCCATTGCCGGGCTCGAAGGCGAGCAGCACACCGA
>MNCI01023088.1:34911-53760 GCA_015680685.1 Gnetum montanum | reverse complement strand
AATAATAAAAAACCAATTATGATGCAAAATGGCCTTATTTATTTCACAACTAAGATCAAGTACCTTTTAATGAAATATATACAAAACTTGTATCACACATCCATTGGAATAATCCCTTAAAGCCTGGTTTACATTTTTCAAGCTATTTTACCTCTTGAATTGTAAATTCCATTACTCCAAGTAGCTTTAACTGACTTCATCAATGATGAGAAGAATAAGGAATTATAGATAGTAGCACTAGTCTTGGTGGAGGAGCAATGTGTGTAAGCACTCACTCACATTGAGCACTATCAAGAGAGGTAGAAGTGGTAGCATCACCATAACTTAACGACAGATAAGATCAAGGAGGGTAACCTAGTTCTTAAAGTTGTTAGCAAGCATGTGAACAAATTCTCAGCCAACTAGGAAGGGCTCTTCCTTATCATTAGAGCCTACAGGAATGATGTGTTTAGGATAGCCAACATGAATGGGAATGATCTAGTCAATCTGGTCAATCATTCCTATCTAAAGCCATACTACATGTAGCCAATAATCATGACAAGAAATCCCACTTTTAATAGGTTTCCAAGGCCTTAAACTAGTACCATGGCCTAGCATGGCCTTAACTAGTACCATTTGTGACCTGGATAGCTTGGTTTTATTATCTCATATGACCTATATGCATTGTAGTATTATAATATGTAGTGGTGTTTTGTATTCTTTGTTGGTGCCTCTTGGGTCAATCTTCCAAATACTAATAGAGAGGGATCATTTAAACACCATAAAAATTTTCATGTTATAGCTAACTTTCATTATGTATCTTTCAACCCATGAAACATAAGGTAAAACTTCATTGTAACTGTGAAGATTGTAACCCAAAATGACAATCTCACATATATCATACTTTTGAGGCTGAAAAATTCCTAATAAGTTGTCAAAGCCTCATTTCCCAAGTGAAAAACATCATCTAGTGTTTATAGTTAGGCTTGGGAGGGTCAAAATTAATTTTTGAGGTGCAAAAAATGGCAATTTAATGGGTTTTTAGGGGGCTATAGAGTTTTCTATGCTGGAAACATTGTAGGGGGTAAATTTCACCTACCCCAATGTGGGGGAGTGGTGTGTTTCTCCTTAGCTTAGAAACTTCCCCTCCACCCCCAACATGAAAGCCGAAAGAACCAAATTTTATCACTCCATGCACTCCAACATTGACCAACCACTCCAACAAGGATGATAGAAGGCTCAGCATGGAAGATCTATCTTCAGCATAGAAGGTGTGTCCCTATTACTATTTATAGTAAATATAATGGCCATGGGGGAAGGCACTTACTATCTATGGTAAACCCCGAAATTTGGGTACCCATCTCACTTGTATGAGAAAGGAATTTGTAGAAATTTGGTAGCCAATTTGTAGCCATTCTATAACTAAATTATAGCTCAATCATAGAAATTTTGTAACCTCGTTCATGGCCTAAGACCTATAAAATCCAACTTTAAACACCATTTATAGGTTTCAAACTACTACAATCTAATACTATTGGAATTGAATACATAAGTTTTACATGGTTTAGTAATTTTTTCACAGTTTTACACTTGGGAATTTTCAAGCACTCCAGAGTTCTTGCAAACTCCCACACTTGTATTCTCTTGAATCCAACATGGAAACCTTGTGACCTTGTGACTTTGTAACCCCCTTTGGAATTTGTGAATTTTCAAGCTACATGATACCCTCTTGGAACTCCCAAGTCCTAGTGTAGAGCACTTTGGTAATTTGGATTCTTCACACTTCTCAATTCCCATCATAGATAAATTTGTAGATCTAGAGTAGCATCACAAGATTTTTAAGAGCATTGAGAATGGTAGAACATCCTACTCATGGATTTGACTACATCTACATTAATGGATCCTGAATCCCCTACTATCCACTTAGGCACCATTTGTACACATTTCTCTAACTTATTATTTATTCTTTCTCAATAAATTTTTAAATTCTAGGTTTTGTATGCAAAATATATTCATTTATTTTCTATAAATTATTTAGTTCTATTATCAGTTTTAGTATTTTATTTTTATTACTCCATTTTGCATTTTGTAAGTCCTTGGTTAATCTACAAGACTAGCCAGGGTACCCCAAATCCCATTTTTACTAGAGGCCTTGGGGATTCAAGGTTGAGAACTACTGCACTAGATCCATTGGTCTTTCCAATGATCAATTTTCTTGGTCAAAACACTAAATAGAAAAATAAAGATTAACAATTTAAAACTAGATTTAGCTAAACTAGTATTCATAGATGAATGGATGGGATTAGAGAAGAGGAATACCATTAACATCTACAAAGGGAACAATAAAGACTTGAAGAACTTATTCTCTTTATTCATGGAGTGACTCTTTTACAATAAAATGGGATAAAAATGGGAGCTAGCCCACCAGAAACTATATGAAATGTATTAGTAATGACCTAAGGAAGGATAGTCAACTGAGCACCAATAATATGTCAAGAGGTAGCAANAGGAAGGATAGTCAACTGAGCACCAATAATATGTCAAGAGGTAGCAGAAAAGATGGAGAAGCTATCCTAAGAAGACAAAAATGGAAAGAAAAAGACAATGAGAAAGAGGCTCAATTCTAGGTTCTATTATTATTTAATAAAGACAATGGAAATATTATTTTATCTTGAAGGATATAAGCAAGAAAATTTTTCTTTAGAAGCACACTTTAGATTGCCATTGAGCAAACAATTAAAAATTTTGATGTTAGCTTATACCATCAGAGGTGATGATGCTTTGACATCAACGTCAAAGACTAGAGAAGAGGTTGAGTCTTTAGTGTTTAATAGCACTGAGGAGACCCAAAAGAAAATAAGCAGTGATGCTAGAGTAGGAAAGAAGGGGATTATAAAGAATACCTCTTGAACTATTGAAAAATGATGGGTGTCAAGAATGAAAAAATATCTCTCCAAGGAGGAAATCTCCTATAAAATTTTAGAATTGGAGGTATTTCAGGAGTAATTAGAGGTATGAAATATAATTATTTTTATGTCTTATGAATTTTTATGCTAAATTTCATTGACTCATCGTAATTTCTAATTTTAACATCAATCATAAAATGATGCAATGCTAACACATAGTTATTTTTTTTATTGTAGAAACTATTTAATATTAAAGAGCATTAGAATGTGAAGCAAAGAGGCTACCTTCTATCCTTCCTTCAATTCCCAAAGAGTAAAAGAAAAGTATGACTTAGGAGAAAAAGGATTTCTTGCATGACTTGTTTTCATTTGAGTAAAACAAAGGAGATGGAAAAAATATGTCTTTTTATAACCTCTTCAATTTAAATCTTGATGAAATAGGTTAAGAAGAATAGGAGAGTATGGATAGAGAAAAAGAATAATTACTAGAGTTTGATATCCCTTTACCTATAGCAAACATCACTCCACTAGCTAAAAAACTATTTTAGATGTGATGAAAAGGTTTGTAAATAGGTCAAGGTAACAAGTTCCAAGCTTTTCACATCATATAGTAATTATGAATGACATGATGTTAAAATATTTAAAATTAAATATTTCAACATTAAAGAGGGTTAACCATTTTTTCTCTAAAGATGAAGAAAAAGATCTAGACTTATGTGAAGTACAAGCAAATGATGTTGGAAGACTTGGAAAAGTATATAGGGATAAAGTTAAAATTGTTATCTCCTAAAGATGTTAAGTTAAGAACATTATTAGTACAAAATAATGTTCATAGTTAGAGGTAGAAAATATAATATTCTCTTTTATGAAACATAAAAATAAAGATTAGATTAAATAAGGATTAGTTTACTTTCCATGATCTTGCAATAAATGTTAATGTAGTAGCAAAGAGGATCGCTACTAAGAAAATACGTGTTGCTCTCAACTATGCTAAGGACATGGAAGTTTTGGCCATAGAGCATGCCAACACCAATGTCATTCTTCAAGATTTGTTGAAGTAGGCATAGAAGGATAAAAAGAGGCACAAAAGGAAAATAAAGATGATGTCAGACCAAGTGAAGTTATTAGAAGAAAAATTCCAAGACAACAACATAATCAAACACAACCCTCCTCCCCATGCATACTAGACAAAAATAAATAAAGCTATAGAATTCCAAAGAGTATTGATGGGGAAAAAGTGATTAATCTTAGTAATGACATGCTCAATGACTATTCTAAGAAAGTCAGCAACAACCTGGAAGAGATGGAGTAGGAAGCATCAAACCAATAACTAGTGATACAAGAGAGAGTATAAGAAGCCATTAAAGATATATAAAATTTTATTTGTAGATAGATAAATAAAACAAATATCTATTAAATAGACCAAAGTAGAAGAGTTATTTGAATATTTTTCAAATAGTGTGATAATTAGCACACCAAAAGAGGTCCAAAAGGATTCTAAAATAGAAATTGTTATACAAGGAGAAGACAATGATATCTCCCCAAAGGAGCTAAAGTTTTATGAAGAGGAGGGGGCAAGCATTCTATCAAAGATTCCAAACTAAGTATTTAATAGACTAGACACTACCAACCTGAGTTTGGAGAAGAAAGAATAGCATATCCTAGAAATCTATAGAGAGACATAGGGTAAGTATGAAGACTTTAAGTAATAATTTTATCTTATTTCATCTGAGGTATAAAATAAAATAAAACTAACCTATTTGTCTTAATTCTATGGTACAGATCCAAGAGAAAGTAGCCAAAGACTAGCAAAATAGCCAATTCCAATGCAAGCTGATGAAGAGATGGAGGAAGCTATTAAAAAAGAATAACACTATTGAGAGTTATTTTTATTTTTGTATTATTTCTACATCATTTATGTTTGACGCAAAAATATTGTAAAATGTCAAGTGTGTTTGATGTTGAAATAAAACCTCTATCGAGCTATAGAGCTTAGGACGATTCTTGGTCCCTTTAGTCATTCTATCTTTGAACTTCCAACAATATATAAAAATTAACTTTTTCTTAACCTTTGGCCTTAGGATGATTCTTGATCCCTTTAGTCATTCTACATTTTCTTCATGGACTTCATTCCATAATAGATGAAGCCATCCTCAGCCATTATATTTATTTTATAACCTATGAAATTTCAACCCCTTGTACTATTCATTGAAATGGGACATCACCCAAGGTCTCTAATTTTAATGTTGAGAAAGATCCCATAATAGGTTTTATAGGAATGTTAAATGACTAGGACTCTACATATTTAGATCATTGAATCTACAAAGAGTAAAATTTTTAAAGTTAATCTCTTCTAGAATATAAAATACTAGCTTTCCTTTAACTCCTCAACTTCTAACTCACCTCTCAATAAAAATCTAAGAGCTTAATGGATTAGACATTACCCTAGAAATCTAAGTTTCCAACATCAATGTACTATCAACAGTAAACTACTAATATTTTCTTCTTCTTTGAAGCTTGTCTAAGAATTTTTTGTATAGTAGAACATCCATAAAAATATCCTCTATATCTAATCATAGCTCAAAGATGCATCTCAAAGAAACTTAATATTTGGCTTGACATCCTCCATTTGTACTCAAAGATTCTTCTTTCATTAATAAGAAATAAGTACATAGGCTCAATCATGAGAAGCCTATGTGTTGTAGCATCCCTAAAATAAAAATGCAATAGTTTTAGCATCAAAAACATAGTATCATATCAAGACATCAACAAAATGTCAAAACATAATTTAAGTTACATCAATCTCATATTGAAAATGCCTCAATTTTTCTACATGGTACATAGGATCCTAACTTATCTCTTTAACATCCTATGTTGAAACCACAACTTTGATGTAGGATGTCACTTGTATACTTAGATGTTTATCAAGATCATCTACATCAAAAAAATTTTCTTCAAACCATCACTTTTACATCTGAGAAAAATATAAATGGACACAAGACATCAAAAGTAAATTTAGATGTTTGTAAAAGATGTTTATAGCTTTGAAATTTTGCATCAGATTATTTGATGTACAAATTCACCTTTTTCCTACATGGTATTTGGGAAAAATATCATGTCACCATGTTAAATCTCTAACAGTTTATGTCAAGAAGCACTTTTCATGTGTGACATTACTCTATCTCTAACACTTAGCATTTGGAAAATAATGCTCTTATGTCCAAGCTTCGCATCATGTTCTTTAGAGAAAAAATCACAAAATCATGTTTTATCAGAATTTTTCAAAACCAATTGCAAATATACTAATGAAAATGTCAATTTTACTATATTTTAAATAGTGTTATCCAATGCATTGGCTAATTTAGCTTATAAGAGCATAAAAGCTATGAAATAACCTAGCTACACCATTGCCTAATGCACTATAGTAGTGACGTTAAATTCAATAAATTTAAGTCAATTTTATCATAAAAATATGCTACAAAACCTAGATTTTAACATGTTTTTAGTATATTGGAAAAACATACTATAAAATTAACACTTTCATTTGGTCTCTAGATGCATATCTGTAAAATTCCAAAAACATGCAAAATCTAAGTTACTCTTATGGTGTTCTCAATCTCATCTCAAAATGAAACTAAAAGCATAAAATATAATCTTGTAGATTACTCTACATTGGTAAATGAGGTCAAATTCAAATCTAACATTGCATCTAGCTAGCACAATCTTCCAAAATTCAAAAATTCCAACATAGCCATCATGGTAACTTACATAACAATAAAACTTGGCAAAATTTATTGAATAAGGTTTGGGTATCTTAAATTTGAGCCTTGGGAAAATGTGAGTAGCACTATGAAAATCCTCTACTTCTAGTGGATTTACCCTTGGTCCCTTTCCTACTATTGTTACCACTTGTCATTCTATTTTTGGAATATTACTTTGTTATCATTTTTAGTTACTCATGCATCAATTTTGAGAGGTTCCTAATGCAAATAAAAGCTTTTATGTCTAAATATCTTTATTGTCATTATTTTTATAGCTTAGAAATGATGTGCATTGTACTTTTGACTTTCACTAGCTTTTGATGTATTTAGCTTAACTTTAAAAAAAAACTTCAAATGGCAAATCTAACCTCTTGGTTATGGCCCATGTAAACATGGATACCTATCTAGAGTCTCTACTTCAACCTTTGACTTGAGTCATCCTACAATCCAGACACGTAGGACTCTAAATCCATATTTTCTTAACTTTTGTAAGCTTGAATAAGAGACTCTTCAAATTAGTGCTCTTTTCTCTTCAAACCTTCAAGATTCTATCCTAGCTTGCAAAAGCACTCAATTTATTTCACATAAGAATACAATGAAATGCCTAGTATAGAACCAATGCTAGTTCAATACAATATCATCCTTGAAGAAAATTTCAAACATATCAAGAAAGAGGTTAAGAAAATTCATCCTACCATATCTCTCACTATTAAAGAGAAAATAATAAAACTCTCCAATGTAAGATTTATCCATCATATCAACTATTCTAATTGGGTTTCTAACATGGTTGTAGTTTCCAAAAAAATGGGGGCATTCACATATGCATTAAATTTCAAGACCTTAACAAGATCACTCTTAAGAATGTCTTTAATTTACCTAACATTGATCAAGTTATGATTTTACAATTGGTCATGCTCTTCAATTATTTATGGATTTATTTTCTAATTACAACCAAATATAGATAAATGTATAATGCCAACAATATACAACCTTCATGAATTCCTGGGAAATATTTTGTTTCACTAAAATTCCTTTTTGACTCATGAATGTTGTAGCTATTTATCAATGAGCTATGATTTTCAATTTTAATGAAAGGATGTTCAAAGTAGTTAACAATTATTTTGAATATTTAACTATCAATTCTACCTTAGTAACTAATCATGCTTCTAACTTAGATTAAGTTCTAACTTGCTATGAGAAGTTTAACCTATGTCTTAATCCAAAGAAATGTACTTTTAGGATTCTTAGGGGAAAGATGTTGAATTACCTTATTTCACAAGATGGTATACGTATTGATCCTAATAAGGTTAAATATATACTAGATCTTGCACCTCCTAAAGAAATTTGAAATATGTGTATCCTACAAGGCTATCTTTAATTGATCCATCATTTCATTTCTAGCCTTAGTGATCATCTTTATGCTTTAACCTATTTTCTTCATAAATCTTCCTCTTTTGTCTACATTGAGAACTACTAAAAGGTATTAGATTATATCAAAGAAGCCTTAATTACTTGTCCCATTATTTACCCTTCTTAATTCAATTAATCTTTTTATGTTTATCTTTTCAAATCCAATCAATCCCATATCTACTATGCTCTCTCAGAGGTAAGAAGATGGAGCTTAGCTTCTTGTATACTACATATCTTACCATTTTTTAGTTTATAAGACTAGATACTTAGACATTAAAACGTATTACCTAAGAATTTTTCTTTTTTAAAAAGTGAAGGCACTATCTTCTCAATCATAAGGTCTTTGTTATCTATAAGGATAACATCCTTAAGGTTATTGCTAACAATCCTTTTGACAACTCTCACTTAGCTTATTAGAAGACTTTCCTAATTAAATTTGATCTTTGTTTTTTTTTTACTTCAATACTCAATCAAAGGTCAAGCTATAGCTAATCTCATATCTTCTTCTAAAATAATTGATGTTATTCATAGCTTACACATTGATAGTAAGGATTCAGGTATTGTATGTTACTTCAATGAAGCACATACATCCATCAGATCTAGTGTGACTTATATCCTTATCATTTCCACTAAACAAGTTCTCTATTGATCTTATAAGCTTATTTCCTTACACCAACAACATAGCTATGTATGAGGCTCTAATACAAGGTCTTTTGCTTTCTTTTTAAACACACTATATTTGAAGCGATAATGGAGGTCATTTGCTATAAGACCTTATTATCCTTTGTTTAACATGCTTGTGGAGTAGGTGCTACCATAACAAGATATATTGGATTAGAAGAACATTGATGACAAAGCCATCTTCTATTGTTGCTAGAAGGAAACCTTCTCTATTTCCCTAGAAGGTTGCTTCGATGTATTAGTAGTCTTCTTCATTTTCTTAACTGGATGTGAATTATTAATCTATTGACTATGGGTGAGGATTTTCATGTGAGATAAAGGACAAGAAGATGTTTGAGTAATAGTGGATGTAGGAGTGTTCTGAGATTTAGTATGAGATAAAGTAGGATGAAAAGTAGATGGATGTATAGATTGAGTAGGAGTAGTATGAAGTAGGTTTTTAGCATGGATGAAATAGGAAGATGGAGAGGAAAGCTTTATTTTTGATGTTGTAGTGGTGTAGTTAGACCAAAAATTTGCATAAGGCTTCTAAGGATGTCATGATGACATCTTAGATTATTTGTAGTCAAAATAATGAATAATGTAAGGCTCTCTACATGGAGAATTATGAGCTTTGTATTTAGGCTTAGAAGCTAAAATTGGGTCTCTAGCTTCCAAGGCATTCAGAAATTCTTCACACTGCTAGTTGTTCAGATGCATAATGAATCAATCTCTCTTCATCACTATCTTATCCTTGTTGTTAAAATCCTATATTTCATCCTTTAGATTCCTACAATTATTTGTTCCATGTCTAGTAGTCTTATGATAGTAGTAGTATTATTGGTAGTCATACAACTTAGCCATCATAGGATCTTCTTCTTATCTTTGAGAAGGATCCATAGCTATCAACTGAATGTAACAATAGAATGCTCTTACTTAATCAAAGACTTATCTCTTCTTAAGGTGAGTATTTATAAGAACACTTTTTAGAATTAGAGAGTACCTCATAGGTATCTTAGTCTACTACTCTCTTCTCCTTTGAATCCTATGTGGTTGAGAAGAAGAGGAACCTATTCAAGAAGCACTATTTTGTCCCTTAGAGAAAGAGGAAACACCTATAGAAGTTGGTGGTATTATCTCTTGTTTAATAGCCTTGTTACAGAATGATATAAATTCCTAGTCATTACATTGAATAGTTACTTTAGCAATGCATCTGGTAGATAAGAAAGCATCATTTATAGAGTAAGGCTTAGAATAAGGTATCCTTTTCAAAATGTACTCAATTGCTACTACTTCAAATATGTCTTGAAAATGACATTCCTTCAAATAATAGGATAGTTTTGTTGATTTCAATATCCATCAAAAAATGAATTTATTGATAGGCTCATTTGGAGCTTGTTTAATGTCACTGAAAGACATCATGTTGGTACTTTGAGGTACATTGAACTTGAACCATTCAATGAAGGCTGCAAAAAATTTCTTTAAAGAGGTAATAGATCCATGTGCTAAGGATCTATACTATTCCAAAGCTCTTCTAGAAAGTAAGTCAGAGAAACATCTCAACATAATATTTGGATATAGATCCAAAAGCACACATTCATTCCTAAATGTAACCACATGATTCATGGCGTCTCCCATTTCACCATTATATTTAGTGAAGCAAGTAGCAAAAATTCCTTAGGTAAGATAGGAAAAGGGGTTATAGATCTGATAGGATCACTTAAGATCTTGTCCAAGGAAATAAGAGAATCTCCTTGTAAGTTGAGCATCTTTTTTGTTTTGTCTTTATTTTTTTGAAGATAGACCATCATATCATTGAGTAATACAAGTAGCTATAGATTTGTTCTAGGGAATTGATGGTAGATGGAATCATTGTCACAAGTAACGAGGTCAAGGGATGATACACTTAGGAAATGAATTCAAAGTTTGTAGGATCAAGTATACCAAAAGATATTGGATTGCATGGGTATACAAGAAAGGAAAATATGTTGGTAGCTTAATGAATGTTCAATGGTCGTGAAGTAGAAGCAATGGGTAGAGTGGAGGTATGGTAGGCTATGGTTGAGGAATAGAAATAGAGTGAGTGGTTCCAAAGAATAAAATAAAGGATTGGAGAATCTAATTTGAGTTACTAACATTATTATATGGAGAAAACTAGCATGGTAAAGTAGTGGTTAGAGGAAGGGTAAATGGTTTGATGGAAAGTGGAATAGATCTAGGTGTAGTACTTTGAATAGATAAGATGTTTATGTTATGGATGTTATGAGAGTGAGTGTTACTTTTATGAAGTTTCCTTTGTGATTGCTCCTTCTCTTCATCTATCAATTGGATATTTAACTTGAAGGAAAAACTTCCTCTACTTGCTTTGAGAGTGATATCTGTACTAAGAGGCTAATCCAAGATGTTCTTCATTCTAGATTCTTTGATGTATAGGTGAACATGTATCTACATCTTCTCTTACTTCATCATGAATTTGGCTATCTCCTTTGCTTCCTTGTCATCTAGTTCAATTAGGTAATTTAGATTCTGAAGAAATGGTGGTGATTCACTAGCATACTCACACTTTTCCATGAGCTTAAGCATGTCAAGTGCTAGAATATAGCCCAACACTCATTTAGCATAGGCTATTTTATAGTCCTTCAAGCTCAATATACTTGAGAATCATTGATTTCTTCTCATCTCCATTATTTTTTGGATTTTGGAAAAGCTAGAAGTAGATTATGATACCATAGCAACACCTATATTACTTCACAATGCTATTACTGGTATGTTAGTTCATCCGTGAAAATAGAAATATGTACTTGAAGAAAAAGGTAAGAGGCTTTGATTTCAAAAAAAAATATTGAAATCATAGAGAAATGACATGACATCAATTTTTTTATGCAATATCTTAATGAGGGTTAGATATTATAAAAAGCCTAAAATCAATATTATAGTCATAGGTAGAATAATGTTACATTAGTGTATCAATGCGGCTCATCAATAGCATGTAGAAAAATTAGAAAAAGTTGAAAGAAAACATAAAAACATTAGAATTGCAAAAATTTGAAGTGGATAGAAAATCCTAGAAATAACATTTAGTTTTGCAAAGGTCCTTCTCATGCTAGAACAATGTTGTAATAGGAATCATCATAATAATGGAATTTGATACAATCTACCATGAATTTGAATGAGGTAATCTGATGACCACCTAATAAACAAGGAAAATTAAACTCTTGAATAGCCTCCCTCAAATTTATAGGGGACTTAGGAATCATAGAATAAAAATCTAGTAATCTAAGCTAAATGTTTTACAAACTGATGGGATTGAATATCACGACCATCATGATCTCGCATCCCATGCAATATCGCATATGCGATATCACGTCATCCCCTGCGATATCACGTACGCGATATCGTGGTCCACTGCCATATCTATAAATAAAAGGTGGCACTCCCATTATTCCTTATCCTAGGCTTAAAGTAGTGAAGCTCTGGAGGATTGATCACCCTAGAGATAGATTATTTTCCATGTGCCCACAGTAGGAGTCCCCAAGTGAATAGATCTTTATTCGAGCAGCTTTGTACCTGAACGCAAGTTGTGTACAGAAATAAAGACGAGCTTTTGTGGATAAGCCTTGCAGTACATGGAACAGGTTTATTACATGTTATTTATTACCTGTAGTAGCATGGTGTGAGTACGACTTGATTACGAGCATTTACGAATGTGTATGGTTAGTCAAGGAATCGGTTACTCATCGCAATTAGTCTCTCTCACCCTCAACTCCTAGAACATGGGATAAGTACAACTTGGTTACGAGCATTCAAGGATGTGTATGGTTAGCCAAGGAACAGATGCTTATCACACTTAGGTTAGTTAAGTGCCTCAGTATGACCACTTCGAGCACATGCATTATGTGTGGTGATCCCAGTAATGATTAGCGTTTGGTAGCCAGAGTTGCATAGTTCAGGGTGTGTACGGTAAGTGGGAATGGATGCTGACACTAGGGACTTAGTGCATTAGTTAGAGTAAGACTTAGTTTCTCAACCCTTTCCTCATAGTGCAGAACACATAAACTAAAAATACCAAAAAAATCATATACCTCAAACTTGCTTAACCATACACCGTGACACATACAAGTAAGTCTAGGAAGACAACGATTAATTAACCCCAAGTGTTCCAAGCAACATGTAGGCATTTAGTCTACGGAGTTCGATTAGATCATGTGTTCAACGCTCGTATTCATATGGTTGAGTGTAGGGATACCTACCACTCATCACAAACATTAAAAGAACTAAAATCAAAAGAAAAAGCAATTGCATGAAATATAAAGTAGAGAAAATGTACATATATTTTATGCAAATCTACGCAAAAAAAAAGATGTATCATGTGGCTAGTAGATAAAATTGATTTGGTAATGAGATGCAAAGAGGAATAGATCTAATCATTTAAAACATTTCACCAGAGATAAACATGGGAAAACAAAAGTTATAGTTGTAGAAAATCTAGATGAGGCCAAAGATAGAAAAGCCCAAAGAAAAAATCCATATTATAAGAAAAGAGAAAATTAGGAAACTATAAAAGATGTTTTGGGAAATGTACCATATATCAAATGCATCTAACAAGAATTAGTGTTATCTTGTTCCTTCTCCAATGCATGTGCTTGATGTACATCTAGTAGGAATAATAGCAAATTCAGTAGCAAATGAAGTAGATGAAAGGATCAAATTAGCACATCAACCTAATTTTGAATGATTTATCGGTGTGTTAGAAGGATACTAAAAAAGGGATACAATGTGTCTACAAGAGAGAAAAAAGGAGTTAGTTATTCTATAGAAACGTTGTATCTTTGGAAGAATTTTTCCAAATCATCAATCATAACTAACACTAACTAATTAGTAGAGAGGGCAATAAATGTTATGCCCTCAAAAGGATGTTCAATCAAAAACCAAATTATCAAAAAAAATCCATTTTCATTTAGGAGTATCCTCCTATTTATAGACAAAAAATGCCTTATAGATCATGTAGAAACAACAGAGTGGAGCCCATAGAATCTTCTGGATGGTTTTAGAAGTTTATGGATAGGAGGAACAACATGTTGATATAAAATTTGATGTTGGATGTTGAATGAAAAATCAAAACTAGATTTTGGAAACCTAGAATGCTAAAAAGATGAGATTTGATGCCAAGCATTGAAAGTGAATGTAACACAAGATTGTAAAAGTTGAAGATAGAATTGACATTGGAGTTAATGTTAGACATCAAAACTAGAAGAAGAGTTTAAATGATTTTGTTAATGATGCAAAACATTGTTTCTGCTAAGCTGGAGATAGAAATCAAGAAACTACATTACAAATGATATAGGATTTTGAATTCAGACTACTAAAGATGGCTTTAAACAGTAAAAATCCATAGAATGTATCAAAGTCTATGACTTATGAAAAGAAAGCAAAAGTTGGTACACCAGTAACTCCTCTTGATAGATATTGCTAAAGAGTTGAAGGAGAATCTATCAAGAAAAGACATGAGTTGATAGGTACCTTTAAGAGGATTAAACAAAGTAGGGTTCTAAGGGAGAAAATTTAGAACATTTCCAATACACTTACCGTGAAGTGCTATGTCACAAAAGTGGGGCATGGCTAGTTCTCAGGAAGTACACAAAAAATGTAAATAAAACATTCCCTAATACATTCAGGTCTCTCAAAAATACCCTCACTAGAGTAAACTAGAGATACTTATTTGGCGTCATCAATTTAAAGCATATAAAGAAGAAAGGGTTTAAGGAAGAAAGGGAGAAAGTAGTAAAAAGAAGGGGAATAATGTTAGGTACATTGCTAATAGAACAACGGTGTGGTGTGATGCCATAGAAGTGATGTCATAAGTGAAGGTAATGCTAATTGTAATTATTGGTATATTCATTTAGCTACTTCATATAGCTTTACACCTAGGAGAAAATGGCTTTTTGAATACCATGAAGTTATGTCTACTCCTTTTCTTCATGGTAATGATGAAACTTGTATAAGTAAGAGCTACTACAAAGTAAAGTTATCCTGTAATGCGAGAACAATTATAATTTTCATGCATATCATATACTTGAGCTCATAAAAAACTTATTATCTATGACTAATTTTGATGATTTTCACTTTTCTCTATTATTTGTGAATAACAAATATAGAATTTTTCAGGAAAAATTCATTACAGCCATAGAATATAGAGAAGAAAGTGAGAGGCTATACCAATTGGATGGTGTTACAATTGCTAATAAAGCTGAAGTCCTTCATGCATAGAAAGAAAACATCACCATAAATCTATGACATAGAAGAGTTGAACATGTGGGAGAAAAGCCCATCCAAATTCTTCAAGAAAAAGATATAATTAATTGTAATTCCAAGATCATTTACATCTCTCTCAACATTTCTTGAATGCAAAATAACATCATTTAAGCTTTCCTGCAAGTACTCAAAGAGAAAAAAACACAATGGATCTAGTTCATAGTGATGTATTTGGTCATATTATGCTAACTTCATTTATTGGTGATAAATATTATGTCTCCTTCATAGATACTTATTCTAGAAAAGTATGGATTTACTTGAAATTTAAATATGAAGTCTTTGATAAATTCAAGGAATGTAAAGTTCTTTTTCAGAATCAATCTAGCAAAATAATTAAAGTCCTTAAAATAGAAAATGGTGGAGAATTTTGTTGAAATGAATTTAAAATATTTTTATATGACTCATGGTACTTTTGGTAAAAGAGTATTCTAGATACTCCACAGCAAAATAGAGTTGTAGAATAGATGGATAGAATGCTCTTAGAATGAGCTGAGTTTATGCTTAATGATACTATTCTGAAAAAGAAATTTTGTACAAAAGCTATGATGACATCTTGCTACTTAACAACACATCCTCATTATCAGTAAATGGAAAATTCCTACAAGAGATATGGTCTAGTAAGAAAGTTTCATTTGATCATTTGAGAGTATTTGGGAGTATAGCTTATTGTCATGTGTCTAAAGAATGCATATCCAAGTAGGATTATAAATCCAATAAATGTATTTTTATTATATATGATCATGTGATAAAAGAATATAAGTTATAGAATCCTTGTGCTAAAAAATTTATTTGTAGTCAAGATGTGATTTTTAGAGAATCTCCTCAACCAAATGAAGTTAAGAAAAAGTTTCTAGAGAAAGCTTACTATGATACTAACTAGGAATTAGTAGCAGAGCAAGTTGATGATAAATCTAATGATAAGAAAGATCTATCTCAAGAAGAAGATCAATCATTAAAATGATTAGGTTAGGGAAGATGAACACCTCAGTAATTAGATTCATAAGTTTTGTGTATTAGTGATACTCCTCAAACCTATAAAAAATTTTATGATTCGAAAGTTAGTAAAGCTTAGAATAATCCTATGGATGAGGAAATAAAATCATCGATGAAAAATAAGACATGAAAACTTGTTGAAATTCCTCCTAGAAGAAAACCTTTTGGTTGTAGATGACCTTTTAGGGTAAAAGAAGGAGAAATATTCAAGGTAAGGCTAGTAGAATAAAGATACTCACCAAAGAAGGTATTGACTATGAAGAAATTTTTGCACCATTGGTAAAGTTTATATACATAAGATCTCTAATGTCTTCTGTGATTTCTTTAGATCTTGAAATTGAACAAATGGATGTTAAGACTATATTTATTTATGGAAGAAATCTACATGAAACAAGCAGATGCCTATGTGGTAAAGGATAAGGAGAACATGGTATGTTACATGCTAAAATCCTTGCATGGGTTAAAAGAATTTCCTAGGATCTAGTATAAGAAATTTGATTCTTGCATAATAAAATTTGATTTTGTAATAACTGGTAATGATCATTGTATTTATCTAAAGAAAGATTCACAAACTTTTTTGATATTGCTATTATATGTTGATGATATATTGATAGTTGAGAATAATATGTAAGAAATCACTAAGTGAAAATACTAATTGTCATCTCAATTTGAGATAAAGGACCTTAGCACCAGAAGGAAAATCTTGGATATGGAATTTAAAAGATATACAAAAGGTTAAAAGTTATAAATTATTCAAGCTTTAGATTTTAATAAGTTTTTAAAAAAATTAATATATAGAATTGTAAATCAATTAATACTCCATTATCTATGGGCATGAAATTATCTATGGAGCAATTCCTTGAAACAAATGAAGAAATGAAGGAGCAAAATGCCCTATGCTAATGTTGTAGGCATTATTATGTATGCAATGGTCTATACTAGGTTTAATGTTACATATGAAGTAGGAGTTATAAGTAGTTTTATGTCTAATTCTAGCAAGGAACATTGGATGGTTGTTAAAATAATTTTTAGGTATTTTTAAGGTACTATCAATATTTCCATTTGTTATGAGAAAAGTTGCTTTGGATTGCATGGCTTTGTATATTCATATTGGAAAGGTGATCTAGATCACTGAAAATCCACAAGTGGATATGTTTTTAAAATAAACATAGGTGCATTTAGCTAGATCAACAAAAGAATAACCTATGTTGCATAATTGACAACAAAAGTAGAATATGTAGTAATATGTAGCAAATTCTCAAGCAAGCAAATAAATAGTTTGGCTAAAACAATTGATCAAAGACTTTAGCAAGAGTAAAAGAAAGTAAACGTCTTCTATGATAACTAAAGTGCATTCTTCATGTTGAAGGATTAAGTCTTCATGTTGAAGAATCCTGAGTCCCATGCAAGGATAAAACAAATTGAGATAAACTACCATTTCATTTAGGATCAAATAGAAAAAGGAAGAATTCTTCTAGTAAAGGTTCCTACACTAGAAAATCTAGTGAATATGTTAACCAAGGTAATTCCCATGGACAAGTTCAACTAGTATAGAAAGAACTTCCATTAGTAAATAATGGAATATATAAATTGTTCTTACTTGTAATTTTAACAATGTGATAGCTTTGGACAGCAACATGACAATTTTCGTTGCTATCCATTAACAGCTTACGTTGCTATCCTTGGCAAGCAACATGTGGAAATGATTGTCATCGATTGCAACATATGGTGACAACTCGTTGCAATCCATCCGTTGAAATCTATTCATTGTTATCTTGTAATGGTCTCATATTTTTCTAATAAATGGTAACTGATTCCGAGGCCTTTTGGGTTCTTGATGGGAGAACAAGGCACGCGGAATCAATTGCAGTGTAGCAGTTCAGGTCCCTTTCACAGTCGCTTACAGTCTGCATACACCATCACCGTAGAGCGCCCGTGTGAAAGAAGATCCGGAACATTCAGGCATCAATGGAATCAATGGCTGGAGGTCAGTTCGATCTATTTTTCAAAATTGATTTGTGCATTTTTGTTTCATGCACATTTGTAGATTAAGAGATCTATTTTTACATGCTTCCGCTTGTGCAATATGATTTTTGATGCACGTAAGATTTTTTTTTTTTTTTCATTTGGTATCGGAGCGAGGTTGGATCTCTTCCTTGATGCTTAGTTTTGGTTTCCTAGGTTTTGCTGCATTGTTTCTATCTGCAAATTTCTGCAATTTTGTCTATGCACTTCGGGGTTTCTACAATTTTTGTCTGCATATTTTTATGATATTAGTAGATCTAGTGAGATCTGGAACCTCGATTTATGGTGCCCCTTTAGCCTAATTAGAATGAGTGCTTCAGCGTTTAGATCCTTAATTTTTCATGCTGGCCTTATGTTTTCTTCTAGCCATGGATCTGCTACCCTGAGAGAATGGTGCTATCTCGGGCAGTCTATCCGATTGAGGCAATGGGTGTTGTAGGAAGAGTAAAGGATTGAATATTGTTGTTGCTATTTCTATAAGCGAATGTCAAAATTTAACAGAACCTTTGTATTTCTGCTACGATTTTTCTTACCATAATTTTGATAATACCGATATGTGATTCCTTGGTATTTTGAAATATCCTTTGACATGAAAAAGGAATTTTACTGCAATTTTGGACATTTGAATTTAAACTAATGGCCTTTGAAATATTTAATTTGCTCACATGGGTGAGTAATTTTGGCATTTGGAATGGCAATTTTTAATACTACCATTTTTCGAAATAAGGATGCATTGATTTAAATGATTCATGTGGAAGAAAATATATATATAGATATATATTCCATTGTTGTTTTGAAAAATG